>QVRM01003492.1:0-212500 GCA_003439945.1 Dermanyssus gallinae | reverse complement strand
ATTTGAGATGCAATAGGCGGGACTGTTTGGGCCGGTTCGTAACCGCCGATGAAACCTAGACGCACCACTTCACTCCAGAACGGGAAGATGCAATCAGGAAGCGGACCGCACTCAGCGAAATGCCTGCCACCTTGATGAAGACCACATCTCGGCCGGAAAGTTTTTGGCGACCATTTTATAGGATGCAACAGATATTCTAATATATTTTATGCGCAGGACTATAATGCGTACATCTGTCTGTACTATATTACTACGTTTCTACAGCAGGATCGAAAACTGGGGAGCACTACGCAGCACTTTTGGACCAGCTGAAGCATTATCACAGCACTACGGAAGGGGACTGTGCTGTTTCACTACGATCCGCCCACACGAAACTTTCTGCCATAGCCAAATTATGCGAACTAAAGCTCCAACTAGTCGAGCATATCCCATATTCTTCGGACATGTCCCCGTGCGGCTATTATCGGTTGCTTAAACATCAATAATAGTTTTTCTGCGGAGGGAGATGCCAGAGCAACAATTATACGATATGCGCCGTAGACCAGTATTTCGGGTTTAACGACTCTGAATACCTTACGCGTGGCATAATGGCTATTGAGGATCGTTGGACTAAATGTTGAGGTTGAGGAGGGGGACTCTACTCAACAATAAGAGGTACTGATTATTAGTGCGACAGTACCTTCTATTGAAAACCCATTGTGACGTGTACAATTATGCTTATGACCTACACATATATATATATATATATATATATATATATATATATATATATATATATATATATATATATATATATATATATATATATATACTGGCTTTGATATGCGTACGCTATATAAACCAACCAATACAGTATCTTGTATACATGCAGTCTGAAACTAAAGTAATATCTTAGTTATAATAATATTCGCGCACAACACAGATTGAAAATAATTGCAAACGTTTTGGTATTTCCTCATTCGCCTTTTTTACACGCTTGTAGGAACCAGCCGAGAACTGGTTAGATAATAAGACTGAATTCGGACTGTTTGCTATGCAAGTTTTGGAAAAAATGCCAAAATCAGTAGGGCTTATAGGAATATCGCCTTCGTCGCCTATGAGAGAACTGTGAGCACAAACCCACCTCCCGAAAATGCTTAGAATTATTTTAATTGCAAAAGATTTTAGGCGTCATGGGCGACGCATCAATCTTCGAAACGATTTCCGGACAAAGGCGCCGGAGTGGCGCGTTGACAAACTAAATGCCTTCAAGCGGGAGTGGCATGAGAACCCGAAAAAATCCAAATGGTCAAAAAGACAAAGACCTTAAGTGTATTCGTGCATGGTACGGGAGGTCCCATAAGGAAAGTACCATTCTACTCCCAGGTGCTCAGTGGTCACGATTGCATTTAGTACTTGCACCGTATCTGCAACGCGGTTTTGCCTGACTGCCTAAAGCGTGACAGTAGAGAGGATGACACGGCAGATCATATGGTGTTCACACGGCAAGGATTCAATGAGGTGACACAAAGGAGTTTACACTAAAAGCTAAAGGAGAAGCCGTTTCGCCAGAGCACATGGTGATAATAATGGTCGAACCTGAATACGCGTGGATACAAGTAAGCCACTTTGTCCGACAGATTATGACCAGGAAAGAACTCGCCGAACAGAGGAAAGTCGAACGGATCCTTTATACACAAGTAAGTAGATACCGGCTAGCGTGTACCGAAGCTATAACCAAAAAAGTATTTCCACGTAAGGCATTTTGTCCTCTCCAATAATTAAAAAAATCTGAGTTCTATGAGGACTGTAGAGCGTACATCCGTCCCTACTATTCGCAGCAGTGTGTTAAAAACCATCCAGTTGACTGTCCGGCGCTCACTCCATTGCATCCAGTTGCGCTCCAGGATACTTACTCCATTACCTCTTTCGATGGAGCGGTACATTCAGTCAAATAAAATAAATAATTACGATATCTTTGAACTGAATCACTACGATAGAGATCATATTATTGTTCTATGCATAATTGGCTTCATTTAATACGTTTCATACAATTTACGCTGAAACAGGTTCCGTATGCGTGTGTGTACCTTCTGACCAATATGACGTGGTAGGTTGATCATCGTAAAAGCATCATAACTTTGAAACGTAAAAGCTATGAGTATTAGCAGAGTTCGATTGTATATATCAGCGTTAACTTGAGCGGTTTTGTCAATAAGTCATTTTGTAAATGTCGTTCTCGTTGTTGCGGTTCTTGTTGTTGCCTTGATTGTTGTTGTTGTTGTTGTTGATGTTGTTGCTTCGGTTGTTGTTGTTCATGTTGTTGCCAATGTGACTGCCTCAGATGCTGCAGCTACTCCTATAGATATTATCATCATCAGCATCATCCCCAGAATGATGATGATGATGATGAAGTCGAGGCCTTACTCGTGTGTGTTTATGGGGCTTCTTCCTAATAATAATAATAATAATAGTAATAATAGCCTGCCTTTGCTAAGCAACAACGGGTGCGGCGCAACGCAAGCTGCTTCTCAGGAACGATGACATGATGACAACGGTCGATCGCTGTTCCACTGAACAGTTCCAACGAACATCTCGACAACTTCAACGACGGACGACTGACTCCCCTCGTGACGCCCCCCCCCCCCCCCCCCCCCGCGCGAGCAGTTCAGCGAATACGACAACGACGACTAACCACGAACCGGAGTCAGTCACACCGTCGGTTCGGGCGGCATCGCATCGTTGTGATGTTACGTATGGTCACTTCCAAGTCACCACAGTCGTCGTCATCATCATTATTATCATCGTCGTCATCATCATCGTAATCATCATCATCATCATTGCGTTCGATACGCAGCCAGCCATCGCTACTTCTGCCACTGTCGCAGATTGAGCGAGGCACCCCGGATCGGAACTATCTTTCTCGATACTCGATATTACTCGTATATATACCGCTCTCTCTCTCTCCTCTCTCTATCTCTATCTGTCTCCCTCTCTCTATCTCTCTCTGTATCTCTTGCTCTCATATTTACCCGCTCGTTCACTGGCTGCTCTATTGGCGCTTTTCGTTACTGTGTGTAATTCGGTAAGTGCACAAAAAAAAACGACCCGGACAGTCAACTAACTGGTCCGGACGGACTCCGCTTCAAGGAATTGCAAATTGCAGTGACACGCCAATTGGCTATACACACGTTGAACACGGCGCCGGATTACGGCAAACGTATTTCGAGCCAGCCGCGGCCGCCGAGTTAGCGTACGAGCGTGCCTATTTATTTCACTGCTTCAACGATCAATTGGTTGTGTGTGTTTTATTTTCGTGTTTTAAGCCGGGAAACCTTCCATTGTGTACGTGAAAAAAAAAAACCTTATCTGGCCATGGCAGGGACTAACGGATACTAACCGGTGCTTAGTGTTATGCTTATCGGAGAGTGCCGTAGGAGGAATGGAATGGAAAATAATGAAGCCTAAATGTTCCACTGGTCCCGCCGGAAGGTATCGCGTGTGGGATTTTTAGATTGTGCTTAAAGTAGAGTATCAGGGTAGGACTGCTCTATATATATATATATATATATATATATATATATATATATATATATATATAAATATATATATATATATATATATATATATATATATTGATTTATATAGATTTATTGTTCGCTTGGCATGTATACCTAAACACATGTCATTATTTTATATCAGGGACGTTTAGAGCGGCAGCATATACGTTACTATATATATATATATATATATATATATATATATATATATATATATATATATATATACATAATCAATGTATCCTCCAATACCTACTGGGTATTTGTCTTGCATCGGGACAACCTCTTCCTTGTGATATCGACCTGGTCCTTTCTAGCATTTGGTCCTAGAGCCTCCGACAGGTCTATATCTCTGCTCCCCTCCCCCCGAGGCTGCAGATTCTTTTACAATGTGTTTAATAGACATTCAATCAATCATATTTATTTCACTCAAATAGAGCATGTACAAAATAGTTCATGCTATTATTATTAATTTTTTTGACATTCATTCCCTAGCCCCTGTTTGGCTGACCTTGATTATTGAGTTGGAGGATGGCGCGGCAGAAATGTATTTTTGTATGGGTGTGTTGCGGTTTAGTATACTTGTTCTATACAATCACTTTTGTGGATCACAAAGTTGCAATCAAAGTTTGTGGATATATCCAATTTTCTTCCGTTAGCTCTCCAAATACGGTTAGAGTGTACACGATGGTTTGCATCAAAATGTGCTATAAAAATATTGGTTATAACCATCGCCAACAGCTGCTGTGTAGCCGTCCTTGCATTCAAAGAGTTGTGAACGGCTTAATACCTTGCATTGCTCAAAGCAAATAAACGCCGTACCTTACGCATGCAAGTTCTAGTTGCATTTCGTCCACGATTTGATTTCTCTTCATGTCGATACTAATTCTATGGCACCGGAGTTTTGAGAAACATTTAGTACAGTACAGCTATCACTTTACTGTGTGTCGTTAGCTTTCTCTGGATTGCATAAGCCTTGTTTTTTGTTCTAATTTAAAAAAAATACTCTCTGGGCTGACTCTCAGCCAAGATTTAACGTCAATGGGACTGCTTTTCGCATTGCTTCACAGACGGACCCCATAAATACAAATGTACAACGGTGGGGCTCGAACCTGCGCACCCATGTGTCTTCTCCGATCGCGAGGTGCAGACGAATGCACCGCGCCACCGGGCTCGAGTTTTTGTTTTAATTATAGCTCGATCTCAATCAGCGAGCATATCCTTTTCCCGATCCAGGGTCGTCTAGTATGGACGTGCAATATACTCGTTTCCGTAGTCTCCAGATCTTTCAAAAAACTGCTATCGGTATCCCGTCTAGGTCTCTTGCCGTGCATTTGGAGACGATTTGTAGAGCGCTTCGTTTCCCTATGTGTATAGATGCGTATAGAAGATACTTCATACCCACAGGTTCTAACAGGTTCACAAATCTCTCACACATATCAGAATCGCTGTCTATCTCCACAACGCACTCTTTACTGACAATAAACGGTAAAATAATATTATTAACTGATAAATTACAGTTTTCAGAAATGAACTAAGCAATTTCTACGTATTACTACAGGTGATACGAACGGTGACCTTGCACTAATACAACGTCCAAAAATGGTCCATTGATAGCGTTTCTTTACTGAATTACTGGGTTCCATAGGCAACGAATTGTCTGGTGAATATAGTTGAACTCGTGGCTCATCACATTAAAATCGCCAGATCATCTCCACCACACCATCAAGCCGACAGACATTCTTCGTCACAAAGACTTGCTGTTTGCTAAAGCAACAGCAGCAATTCTGTATATGATAGGGATCAACTACGAGTACTAAATGATGTAAGTACTGAGTGAAAGCAGATGTCCCGAAATAACGTTTTCTTATATATGTAAAGGCAACAAAGTATATATATATATATATATATGCAGGGTTTTCCAGGACGTTCCCGAGAGCGATGTAAGGAATTGTAGAGCTTGTTAAGGCAAATCTTTTTTTCAATAAAACATGGTCTCTGAGAAGTCTTGTTTCGGAGTGAGTGTTGTCTCGCAACTGCAAATTTTGTGTTCCTATGTCGAGCAAACCACCAGTGTCACAAATTATAGTATTTTCACTCTCACTCCAAAACAAGACTTCTCAAGGACCATGTTCCATTGCAAAAATATTTGCCTTAACGGGCTCTACAATTCCTTATGTCGCTCTCGGGAGAACATTCTGGGAAACCCTGTATATATATATATATATTTTGTCCCAAATTCGTAGAGTAATTATATATATATGTATATATCGACTAACGCAATAATAATAATAATTTACACAATATGCTATGCAGCGCAATTTCGATACACATCTTCAGGTCGCTCACTCTCGCTCATTGTGATCCATCGACTTAATAGAGAGTTCTCAAAAAGCGTCGTACGTTGCGGGTTTTTTTTTCGGACCATTCAGTGTACAATCTACATTACGCTATGTCACAGGTTCCTGTCGCTTCCTCACTTCCTGAAGCGTGTGCTAATCCACATCCCCACAGTGGCTACCTACAATACTGACTTGTTCAATTCAATTATATTTATTTCACTCAAACTGAGTATAGTGTATTCGTACATTCCATGCATAAGTTTGTCCTCATAGTTTTTTTTATCTCATTCATCTTTGCAACGAGAGGAGCAGTGCAACGATTTTTAAACATACTAGGTAGGGATATCCATGCGACCACTATGTACCTAGTGTACACGTGACAACTGTCCCATTTAAAACCAAAGCGTAGGTGCCAGGCATTGAGCACGTCATGGTTGCCGGTTTTCCGTCTGGCCTGTTTGATTTTTAGCTTTCTACTTCAAAATGACCCTTCATTCGTAGGGTACTCTCTGTACGCGGTACCTTAGTCGAATTGTTTTAGTAGCTGGTGGACAGCCTGGCATGACGTACACACAGCGGTCCCTGGCTCGCATTGCCAAGTAAAGCATTCACTTCATGTATAACGAAAAAGAACTCTTAAGCTAGCTGAAATTCGTCTACGTGAGGTGTTCCTATACCCTGTCAAGGCCTCGACATCAGCTCCAGCTTTTAGCATGTAGAACCTCACTGTTGAGAACGCTTCGGACAGTCTCCGGCCATCACTTACCCCGTAAAGGGACACAAAAGCCGTATGTATGTTTCGTTTATGTGTGCTGTGAGCATCGTCCCAGTGTAGTAAAACCGACGGCCAAGGTACAGAAAACATTAACTAACTCCAGCAGTTGGCCGCCGTGAACGTATAATGTCACTGGTAACCAATTGACTTCCACTTAGATTTACTGGTATTTATCTCAAGAGGGAAGGGTAAACGAAACACGTGGTAACGAACCCGCCTGCGGAGTTTCCATATTTTGCTTAATCTCTACGCTCACTACACGCTTGCCACCACGCAACCAATAAGATGTTCCCATCAAACGAACCTGCTATTACACTAACATAGCTTTAAGCCTGAAAGGAATATTTGTAACGCACACTATTTAAAATGATCCTGCGACACAAAATCATTTGATACACATGTGAGTTGATGCGCGAAAACGTGTTTTGCTAAGTTGGTTACCACGTGTGAATACTGGAAGCATAACATTAGGTATGTTTGTACGAATGGAAGGCTTATCTCGAATTATATATATATGTATATATATATATATATATATATATATATGCAGGGCCGTAGTTCCAATGTCGGCACATACTAATACGACGAGATCTTATTTATGATTTAGAGATTCTGACTAGAGTTGGCGGCAATTAACGGGTGGGAAGAAGATCGATAACACTTACCAATAATCAGAACGATCATGATACAGATGTGGAGGCTGGCCCAACACAAACGGGGCCACATGGTGGTTCGTGAGGAACACCCAGGAGGCCCCGTTGAGTTCATTGTAGTCATCAGGCCACCATCGTGCGCTTCGTCGAAAGTCGCAGTTCATCAGGAGACCACCATTATGCATTTCGACATTATGTTACGCGTTCACAATGCCGAACGAGTGGACTGTAACGTATGGTAACGTGTAAGGTAAGCTGTTCTCAAAGTGCTATAGCAATTTCCAACGTTTTGACGATTTCCGACGAAGAAGTTGAAAATCTGTAGACGCTACGCCTCTCCGTTTCCCTGGTGCGGCGATGCTGATAGCGAGAGGCGAGACACGCCTGTAGGTTAGATGAGATCTTGCACAAAAGCACCACCCTCAGAGAGGAGAGCGGGCTCACAGTATTTCCATTTTTCTTCTTCCGAATTGTAGTGTACGAATGTCGAAACGTTCTTAATTGCTAACAACTATCCCTGAAGGGGACACGCACCTCGTGAACACGTATGTCGTTTCCTGTTTCGGTCACGTTTCCCGGCCGGGTGTACCCTAGCTTCTGCTGGTCATTCACGGCGTATCATTGTGTATGCAGTAGTGTGACGCGGCACGTGTCACCCCTGTTGGCACAGGTAATAGACGCCTCCGTATGACAGTTCGCGCGCTCCAGCCAGCCAGAGTAAATCCGGCATGACCATGATAGAGACAGTCAGTGACGGTCAATTCGTAAGACGTATTAGTTCTGCTACAAGTGATCGATTCCAAAGACGTATTAGTTCTGCTACAAGTGATCGATCCCAAATGCGTAATAGGGCTATCGGTTTTGGCGTCAAAATATTGATCGATCTCTCTCGATCGCGACCAGTCAGTGTGTTCTAGCAACGGCGCCGGCGGCGTGGTGGGTTCTCCGTCGTTCAGTCGTGTCGCAAGGATGCGCGCACGTATGCTATGCGATGGCAGTAACGGTCACTCATCCTCGTAACGGTCTCTCCGTTATGGCGGTGCAGTCGGCTACTGATTCGTTCGGTGGATTCCGTTTGTTCGGCGGTCGGTTGACTGTGGTCGCTAGTGGGGTGGCGTGAGGGGATGGCAGCAGATCGGGGAGAGGGAAATGCGCGCCATCCACCCCCAAGGCAAGGGCAACAGAAGTGCGGTGAAAGCGGCGGTAACAGCGACGACGACGACGACGACAATGCATTTGCCCGAGTTTATATACGCGCGTAGTGCAGCTCGCCACAGAAATATCGGTTAAACGGCTAATTCAGCTGTTGGAACGGAAAAACAAACTGTAGTTAAGCTGGGTGCTCGGAATGCGAGTCAAAACAGACTCAGTCGGTCAAATTACTGTGAAAACTTTATTACGCGGTTACTCAGTCATCGGCGGTATATCGGCTGCCTTCAGACCCTGCAAAACCTAAAACACATAAGACTCATCGAAAAGTCGTAGAGACTCGGTTGGATAGTGGCCGATCCAGTAGCGTGCCTCATTATGGCACAATGAGCTAATCGGCCCAGATCATGGAGGGGTACATCGACATAGAACAAACATATTAAATCTACCTCGCTCGGTAAAAATTGCTGACTCGCGGATAAGTAAAAACAGTTGTTAAAACCATAAAAAAAAGGCGCGCATATAAACATATTGCCCGATACCTCTTAGTACAAAAATAAATAAGAATGTATTCGTGTGTCTACATTGCTTAAACTGAAAAAAATGTGTATATATATACATTAGGGGCAAAAGACATTCTGTTTCTGTCTTTAACGAAAACAAAAATAAGGTGAGTTTTTATTAAATTGTTTATGTGGTATTACCCATTTTCAACGCCTCTTTCCAACCATATATCTTTAATTCCTGCAAGCGTACAGAGCTGAGAAACCCCTTCCCCGTTGTGCACTTCCTAAGAAAACGCGGATCAGACGTTAATGACTGGCCCTGATACGGTAAGTGCCCAATTAGTTCACACACCACCTTGCTCACTGTGCTGGAAGGCCTACCGCTTTAACGAGTGGGTAGCGCATTGGACCAATGTATCTCAATCTTGGCGCTGTAGTCGGCAGCATACAACCGTATTAGTTATCTGATTCCGTACTACAAATATAAAGCTCTAAGACCTCACCTCTGTGTATATTGCTCAGGTAGTGTTCACACATCTGACCAGCTGTTGTGAAGGAAACCCATGTTAAGTAACGAAACAATCCATGTGAGGGACCTGAATCTGAAATTGTGACATGATTATACTTAAGCAACCACTTTTTTTTGACGTCACTGCATGTATGAAAAATAAATTTACTAGAAATTGTTAGCACTTAAACGTTCCTGCAACGGGTTTTTATTCAACTACAATATAGATCGCAGAGCCCCAAGTTTTGATCAACTGCGAAAGTTTTTGCACATCAAATGTAATTCTGTAACAACAAAGCTTTCTCAGACTCTGGCGTGGACGGTATGAGATTACTGAGTGTACCGATTGTAGGATAGCAGTGTCCGTTAAGCAGCGCGGGCATAGACAGCGTCGGTTAGCGGCAATGCCGAAGAAAGCTAAATACATGGCGCCAATTAGAAGATGCCGCCACCCTACTAGCGAATACGCGGGAAGTCACTAAATGCGTGGGCAATCTGTGAGTATATAAGGAGGCATGAGAATAAATGAGTCAGTAGTCGTTGGTGCGAGCCAGACCGAGGACGTGTGTTGTTTGAGCGAGAGAATGGCGAACTCGTAACGGTCGCCGCCCGGTCATGGGGGTGGTGGACACTACACCGATGTTTGAGGCGAGCACTGCCGAGTGTGCAAACGTATTGTAAATAATTAATAAATCATCACAATATTTTCTATATATACATATATTACTGTATATATATATATATATATATATATATATATATATATATATATATATATATATATATATATATATATACATGGTAGTAATGCTGTGTTCTGTGTGGTGGTGCGTGACGAAGATTACGCAAACTGTTGCAGAAATGAATTCTAGCCAAAGGGAAACCTGTTCCGTCGCTGGTTTGGGGACGTCCCCTACGAGAGGATGGTTAAGGAGAGTTTTAGTGCGCCTGGCGGTCCAAGCCCCCGTAAGTGACTGACCAGTTCTAGCACTGCAAGCGTAGTGGCAAACATACCTCTTCGAGTGCTTCTCTGGAATTGTGAGGGACTTAAGGGGGCAATAGATCTTGCACGTGATGACATGTTTAAGTTGGTTGACGTTGCACTCCTCACGGAGACATTTCAGCGGGACGAACTGCATATCAATGATATGCAGGGCTTTCACTAGCTGGCTGTCTTACCTGCGGGAGGTCGGGAAAAACCTGTGGGTGGGTTATCTATCTACCTACATAAACGCTTACCACCGATGCAGTGCGTCAGAAAAGATGAATACTGCGTGGTGCTCTCCTCTGGGAGGGTAAACGTCGCTGTATTCTATTTCCCACCCACATTCGATTCTGCGGAGGTTGCTGAGACGGTAAGCTTTGGACTTTCAGAGTTAAACCTGACCATGCCAACTATCGTCGGCGGTGACTTCAATGCCAGAATCGATTGTGGGGCCAACGATGATAAAGGCGAGGTGCTGCTTCAGGTGATGAAAAATATTGGTCTAAGATGTGCAAACGCGCGCGAAGATTATACATATTTGAGTCACAATGGAAGCAGCACCATCGACCTGTTGTTTCACAACCTTGTCAGCCGTGAAATTAAAAGCTTCGATGTTCTCGATGAAGCGGTCCGAAAACACCAACCAGTGTTGGCCGTTGTCGATGTTCCCGGTATTTGGCGAGACCGACATAATCCGCCGCACTGGTCTGCAATGAGACAGATTAATCTATCTCTTGTGGACAGAGCGGTGGGCGGTCTTGAGGTAAGCCCTGACATCGATACCACCTGCGACCAGCTGGAGAGGACAATGAGAAGTGCAGAGAAATGGAAAAGGTTATGGCAGAAGTAATCACGTCCGTGGTACTCTCGAGCCTGCTACCTCGCCCACGGTGAAGTGCTCGGACTCCTGCGCCAAGCAAGAGCCAGAGCACTATCATCACTGCAAGCCAGGCGGGTCTACTTTGAGCGTAGAAAGGCCTATATAAGACTTTGCTATGATCATATGATCACACGAGGCGAGAGGAACGACGACTGCTTGAAAGAGCAGAACGAGAGCCCTCAGCTTACATCGTGCGACCTCGTAGGGCGGGGAATCCGCTTAGTGACGGACAGGTAAAGAGCCACCTAACTAATCTTTTATTCAATCGTGACGTTGCGGCCGTATCTCCAATCGTACAGCATCCGCTTACATTGGAGCAGCACAACATGAATCTGCCTTTCGGGGTGGAAGAGGTGTGCCGGGTCCTACGGTCACTCCCTAAGAACAAGAGCTCAGGACCCGATCAGGTCTGCTATGAGCATTGGATCCAGTCACTTCCTCTCTTAGCAGAAACGCTTTGAATTTCTTTAATGAAATTATAAAAATGGGGCGGATGCCTAAAGTCTGGCATGTCGCCAGGCTTTTTCTTCTGTTCAAGGGTAGGCATGGTGATGACAAACAGGATCCAAATCTCTACCATAGAGTGGCGTCAGAACGCACATTGAAGGGTGTATTAGAGATTAAGCAAAATTTGGGACCTCCGCAAGGAGATGCGCTGTGTCTCGTTTTTACTTCCCCTTGCTGACCTCGTCGGTTACGTCCGACGGGGTGGCGGTCGATTGGCTGCCAGAGACGTTATAAATTGCTGCGGCCAAGCATTGGAGTTTGTTAACTCTTTCCAGTATCTTGCCCTTCGGGTTCATAACCTTCCTTATCATACATCATACCAAACCAATTATACAGGAACGACGTTCACAGCGCATATAAACGAAACAGTACGGAAGACACCTGTCTCTCTTTACGGGGAAGTAGGCAATGTCCGAAGACTGTCCGTTTTCTCAGCAGTGAGGCTCTTCATGCTTAAGATTGTTCTGGGCCTGATGTATGGTCTTGACAGGGTATGGAACCACCTCAAGCTGGCGAACTTTAACCAGCTTGAAAGGTGTTTTTCATTATATATGAAGCGAGTGCTTTGCTTGCCTATTCGATCAAGGAGCCGCTTTGTGTATCTCATGTCAGGCTGTCCACCGGCGGTTGAAACAATCCGACTAAGGCTGAAGATGCCGCGTACAGTACCTTACGAATGTTTTATTTCGGAGTGGGAAGCTTAAGTCGAACAGGCCAGACGGGAGGTCGGTAGTTTGGACGTTTTCAATACCTTGCACCTTTGAATTGGTCCTGCATGTGACAATCGCCACCAGGTACAAAGTGCATGGTTATCACTACCTGGTATGTTCAAATGCAACGTTTCACGAAGAGTACGAGCTGTGCACCTGCCGGTTCTGCCTGCAGAAGTGTGCCAAGTACCATGCAGTGGAATGCTCAGCGCTGGACCGAAAATCGTTGCACTACTTCTCTCTCGGAGGTCTATCTTCTTCACGGAAGCGTGAAGAAGATAGAGCTCCATGAAGATACGTTTTGAAATGTGTATTATACTCAATTTTAGTGAAATAAACATAATTGTATATATATATATATATATATATATATATATATATATATATATATATATATATATATATATATATATACAGGGTCATTCATATCGTTATGTACTTAATTCGAGGTTTGGTAGAACTCGGCAAGAAAATAATTTTCCCAAGGAGGCGGCGGAAACGTCTTGTTTAGGAGAGAGAGTGAAGTTTATAAAAGTAGTTATTCTGCCTTTTTCTCCTACATAGTTGTGCAAAATCTACGTTTGCGGGAGAACCAGCGCATGAAGGAACCGAGTATACCGACGTATTCGGAGCAAAGTTCTGCATAACGACGGACACTTCACTAGCTGGCGTAGCGAAAAGCGAATAACTAGGTTAAGGAAAGTCTTAACAAGTCTATATGTTACGTTAACGCGTTTTCGTGAAAAATGGTGAAATTTTTCCACCTAACTTTTTCATACACCCTATGCAAGTATGTATGCGTTCGCTTTCAATATGGCTATCGAAAAAACGTAGTTGCTTCACAACTACGTATCGCAGCACCATCTGGTACTTTGGTACGAAAATGGTGGGCATTAAATTTGCTATTGCGAGATGAGACTGGTCTTTTGGACTTTCATGTTTGGTCGTAATTCATTCATTTCATTTCATTTATTTCCACACCATGTTGGGTAAAACAGTACCTAATCTAGACCTACATACAAACAAACATGTTTGGTCGTAATGGAAAATGTTCACGATTTTTCGCGAAGAAGCGTTAACGTAAGACATAACGACATATCGACTTTTTATGACTTTCCTCAATCTGGCTATTCGTTTTTCGCTACGCAAGCTAGTGAAGTATCTTCCGTTGCTCAGCATTTTCCGCCGAACACGCCGGTATAATCGGTTCCTTCATGCGTTAACATGAAATTAGCGCAAAATATAATTCTGTAAGAACGCCGTAGCATAGAACCAGTAGGAACAGGAGGAGTGGGCCATCCGTGGCCCACATGGTTAACACCAATTAACTTTACACGACGCAGCCCAGAAGTTACCGCATAAGACTAGACGGAGATTTAATTTAGATGGCGCTGCTACTCCATATTTTCTTGGAGAAGGAGTCCCAGGCACTTGGTGGTTTGAGGAATTGCGATTTCCCGTGCAAGGGGTAGGTAGAAGGTTGTCAGGTATGGACAGCACCGTTTGAGTAGTGCAAGAGACAGCGAAAATGATTTTAGTTTCATTAACAACCGCAGCAAAGCTTGTAAAGAAATCAAATACTTGCTCAACTTCTGAAAGTGATTGACGGACGTCGGTATCTAACCTTAAGTTGTTTACACCGAACACTAACGTCGTGACATCTGCAAATGCTATTGCTAAGCCAAGCTTTAATTGAACTACATTCGTCATAAAATAAAGTTAAGGATCAGAAGTATAAAAGACCAGAGTTTCGTACCTTGTGGGGTTTCTATATGGACTTGCTGCCATTTGGATTCAATCCGTCCAAGACTAACTACCTAGATCCGACCAGGTAGGTAATACTTCATCCAGGCGACCGTGGTTGCAGTAAATCCCAGGTGAGCTAACACCTGCGACAGAGCAGCGGGCACCCACATAACATTCGAACTCTAACTGACTCTATGTCTGAGCAGGAGCCCAAAGACATCGGACACAGAAACGCCAATGAGCGTTGACAGTGGCCCTTTTTACCTATATCTCATCCCCAGCACAACCCCTAAGATGTCCTATTGTGAAATCTGCAAACATCTAATCTAGCAAAGTGCTAGCTAAGCTCGTATATATATATATGCCATAACATTTACAATGAATAGGAATTAGCAGCATACTTCAACGCTTAACAGCGAACTTAGACGAAAATGTCAGTTTCAAGAGTCGGCATATGAGATGACTTCAGATGCCGCACAGGAGTCCGTATTAGGAGGGTTACGCCGTAGAATCTAGCGCACGGCGGGATACTGATGTTAGTAAAATCCCCTAGACTTGACTTTATTAGGCAGGCGGTTCTAGTTACTGCAAAAATGATTATGAAAAAACAACCGGCTACGGGAGAATAAAACCACTCAAACTCTTGCAGATCGAAAAAATGTCGCAGGAAACTGAAAACAGTCCCCACATCCCAAGGAACCCGTAAGCGTAGCAGCTTGCGGTGCTAGCATGAAATAAGGTTAATACATAGTTCAAATTTAAATGATAATGGTTACTCAGCTACGCAATGGGTTACGGCAGTGTTTAGGTGTCTTTAGGTAATTGAGTAAATTTCAATACGACGAGTGACGCTAGATCATCGCCGGGTGGGATAGGATCAACGACGCACAGCCCAATGGATTCAACGATGAATCGCCTAAGCTACACGCGCAGTGGCAGGCTTAAAATACGTACGGGCCAGTTTATTGTCGGGTTGTAATTGTGGAGGAGTGTCAGAGAAGAGAAAGGTTACTGAGCGCAGCCCTCCATATACAGACAGCGCCGCCGGTGAGAGGCCACCGCGACTGACAGCCGAGATGAAGCTAGCGAAGAAGAGCGCTGGAAGATATGGTGCGATGCGGTTCAAGCTATGCAGGATCGCTAGCAAAGCATTATGACAGATGTCCAGCAGAGGCTAAACAGAACCGAGGAGAAAGACTCCCAAGCTGCGGAGATGAAAAAATGCGCGCTGTTGACGAGATAACGTCAACGGTAGCGGCAAATGTCAATGAAATGAAAAAATGAATCCGGGGAAAAAGGATAAAGACAAGAGGCGCGTCGTTGAAGAGGAGACAGTGGTGTTAGACTTAAGTCAGAAGCAAGGCAAAGCGAAAGAAGAAAGACAAGGCAGAGAGGAAGAAGAAAGACAACCGGCGACCGGCGGCGGCAGCAGATGACAGTAACAGAGAAACGCGTGACGAGATCGCTAGAGGGGGTGCGCGAATACGGCCACAAATGGAGAAGAGGAAAAAGAGGCTAATCAGCGAAAGGAAAAAGAACAGATGCTAGCGGTCGAGGAACAGCAGCGACGGCAGCAACCACAACAGTGACATCACCCGCTACAACAACAAGAAGAGCAAGATATCTCAGTTAAGTTTAGGCGATCGACTAGGGGATGCGGTGGTTATTAAACCAATGGAAACTGGTGGCAGTTGCTGGAAATTCAAACGTACGCAGAATAGAGGAACAGGCTAATCGAGCGGCTACTAATACAGGGGGGGGGATTATTTTATCTCTATGAGGGGCCGAGGAGTAAGGGATATTATGGCAGCAACTAAGCAAGATATTAAAACGTTTAATATTGTAGAACTTACACTGGTTTGCATGGGGGACTGGTGGATGTTTTTCAGGCCCGGGGTATGAAGATTGCTGTAAATGAGATTAGCACATACGTGCAACCCCTAATAGAATTTTGCAAACGGTAAAACGTGGTGTTGACAGTGTGTTCGCCAATGGTGTGGATGCTAAAGAAGGACGGGGGTGCGTGCAGGGCAGTCAATAGGAAGATAGTGCAGTTCGTCAGGGCAGCAAATTACGAATACTTGTCTCTTGAATATATTCAATATAATCCAACGGCCATGGCCTCCTATAGGGTGCACTACGGGGTGGTAGGTGCTGTACTAGCGGCACGGCCATTGGCAAGAGGGCGTGCGATTGGCACAACGTTAGACCTATCAATATTAAAGCGGTGAATGCGCAAGTAGGATATTGGGGAACGGAACACGATAGGGGGACGCAGACGTGGAATCAACAAACTTGGGGCAGCGCACCGAAAATGCGGCAATGTGGATACAGGAAAGGGCAGAACATGAGGTACAGGGAGATCGTGACTATGGGAGCTACTTCCCGAGAGAGGGGGGAACACACAATAGCAGTGAAGAGCAAGAGGGAATTAAAGGTCATCAGACGGTTGGCTATCAGTGGCATCGAAAAGCGGAGGTAAATGTTAATATAAGACGCAAAAGAGGCAGCAGGATAAAAGGAAAGCATAGGACCAGTGAGCCTTTTGAACGGGTTGCCATGTTAAATATGAGAGGGGGAGGCGAAGAATTAAGTGGGAGGAACTATATAACTTAGAAAAAACAAGGTCTGTCGACATCATGATAGTGACAGAAACGCATTTGTGTGGGATGGAAGTGCCGCCGGGCTTAAATGGATACATTTGGTATGGTACAAAGTTTCGGAAGTTCGGATAATAACCAGAGACGCTATTTCGTGCAAAGAAGTTAGTAATGCCAAAATGAAGAATCTGGTGAATATAGATGCAATGTAGGTATACATGTGCAGCACAATTTATCGAAGGGGAATTCGGAGTCTCCAGCTTCTGGGCAAGGGAAGCACAAGCTAAGATATCGTACGTAAATCGTCTAAAAACATAGCTGCAAGTGAGGAAGAACAAAACTGGGCGGCCGAACTGCTCACAGCAAAACTGAGCGGTAAAAATACAAGCAAATGGGATAGGCGGCTAAAGTTCCTTGAACGCAAATTTAAGTGCAATACGATGGATTTTGAAGAACACGAGGTGATAACAAATAAACAGATAACCAAAGATGTAAAGAAGAAAATTGACAAAACAGCCGAAGAAAGATGGAGAGAGGATATGGAGAGAAAGACATCCTTGCAATTGTACAGGCAACAAAAAAAGAATACGGCCAAAAAGATATAATTTATTCGAACTCGCAAACGTCCGAGCTGTTCACTGACTGTATGACCGGTATGCTCTATTGTTTAATTAGGTAGTAATATAACCATCGTGATAATCCAATTCATATTATGAATGCACGACAGACGAGGATATTTGTTAAAATACATATAATGATACCATAGCAATAATATACAACTATATAGGAAGCCAGCAGCACGCTGTATGACATACTACACAGCGAGCGCATCTGATTCAAAAGATATTCCACAAGGAATGGTAAATAAAACTCATGGTGTGTGACAGGGCTTTTAAATCATAAAAAACATACAACACACATCAAATTATGTTGGAGGAGGATTTTGAGAGAAGTCACTGGATGGAGTAACTAGAAGATATGTACAGGAATAATAATAATAATAATAATAATAATCGATACAGCCCCCACCTTGGCTGATAAAGCCAGGCTTCGAGCCGTAAGTAGTCAAGGGGCTGGAGCTTGGTTACATGCCCTACCTTGTCCGCGAATAGGGACTCTTTTGGATGACGAGACGACGCGCATTAGCACAGGACTGCGGCTTGGTGCTGACTTAGTCGTTCCTCACCGATGTCGTTGTGGCTATTTAGTAGACGCGTTGGCCCATCATGGCTTGTCATGCGCTTTAAGCGCAGGCCGAAGAGCACGCCACTCGGCTTTAAATGACACTTTCAGTCGAGCACTGAGGTCTGCCGGCTTTCCGTGCATACAAGAACCCCCGGGTCTATCCAGAGACGATGGAAAAAGGCCTGACGGCCTTACTCTAACCCCCTTTGAGCGTGGCCGCATGCTTGTTTGGGACGCAACTGTAACCGACTCATTAGCCCCTTCGATGGTCGGTGCAGGAGCGGACCAGGCAGGCCATGCGTCCAGGTTAGCAGAAGCTAACAAATGTAGAAAATACTCTTACGTTGGTTATCCGCACCAATTTTATCCGTTGGCGTTTGAAACAATGGGAGGACCAGGCCCGCTTACACTGAATTTGATTCAGCGCGTAGGCAGATGCCTTAACCTTTCCACGGGAGACTCGAGGGCATCGGAATTTTTGCGTCAGAGGCTGTCAATCGACATTCAACGAGGAAACGCAGCATCTGTTCGGGGCACATTGTCGAACTGGGCTAATCCTGGGTTAGAGAACCCGTGAGTACACGTTCGTTGCGGAGACAATTGTTCACTCCAAAGTGCTAACATAAAAAATACTAAGAATAATAATAATAATAATAATAATAATAATAATAATAATAATAATTATTATTATTATTATTATTATTATTATTATAAGCAGGCGGACAATCTAGAGAGCTTATAGTCGCTAAGGGGTCAGGCAAGGATGTCCGTTGTCATCGGTTTTTTTTTCATGTATACAGAGGGAATAGCGTGAAGGATTAATAGCACGGGTTTAGAATGGCAGATAGAGGAAAAGGGTGTATATATCAAAACACCGGTGCTGCTGTTTGCTGACGATATGGTAGTGTTAGAGGGGGGCACTAGCGGGGTTCAACAAATGTTGAATGCATGTGGGGAAGCGGCAGAGGAACTGGATTTGGTGTTTAAAGAAAAAAGTAGCGCAATGTTAGTATTTAATGAGGTTAGGGGGAGGAAGCTTGTATTAAAGATGAAGGAATTCGATTATATAAGTTAGTACAAGTACCTTGGAATGACAATGACTACAGGGGATAATTACTTAGAAAAAGAACAGATACTACAGAGGAATAAGGCTGAAAGAGAAAATGCAGTAAGGTGTAAGGGCCTCTAAGGGTTTAATAAAAATATAATAACAAGGAATATATGGAAAAAAAAAAAGTTTCGGTTTCGGTTTCGACCGGTGTGCATCGCCACAGACTGCTCTTATCAATTTTTGGCGATTTTATCAAATTTTAGTGCTTTTTATAAATGTAGTTAGTGTTCAAGAAGTTTACTGTGAAAGCGCGTACATCGTGTTGCTGCAGTTTTGTGGATATCTGCAGGTGCTAGCTCGAGAGTCTTATCTTAAACTTTGCACTAGTCAAATACTTGTTTGTTTTTAAACTTATTTTAAATAGATTTAGTTTTATTTTAATTCAAATTTGTGCTTAAACTATGACATATTGTGCTTTGTGAGAACTTGTGTTTTTGAGATATCTCTGTGAAATGATGCATCAACCGAGGTTGGGCGTACTGCCAGAAACACCCCGTCTTCCCTTGGAGATGAGTTTTAACTTTGAAACGCCAGCTGTGCACCGTTCAACACGACGGCGACAACAGATCTCAACGCCATCAGCACCGCGTATTACTCCAGCCATCGCATGTATTTACTGCGGTGGATTGTTCAGTGTGGAAGAACCTAAGTGCGATGGATTTGTATGCATTCATTGTGAGAAAAGAATTAATAAGGAAGTGTTGGAAACAAATCTCTCAAACATTGTGGGAGACCAGCAGAGTCAGAACAGCTGTGATAAAAACTATTGTGAAATTGTTGGTAAAACTTTGTGTGCTTTTAAAAATGCTCTTGAAGATCTTAAGAATATGATTTTAACTACCGACAAAAATACGCTGAAAAATTCAAGACCATTTTTAATCAATTGAACAGCCTTAAAGCCTGCTGTAAGGCGCACACAGCTGGCTTCCCCTCCTCCCCCCAAACCAAGATGCCGCCCACTTTGGCCAGTGTAACATCGGCTATTGTGCAAAGTCCTGTCATTGTCGATCATGACACTGCAGCAGAACTGGCATCAACCTCTTCCCTTTCCCCAGCACGAGTGGCATTGCAAGTGGACGCCGTGACAAGCAAGTCCCTGCTGCCGACGGCTGAGGGAGGTGGTGGGGGTGGAGGGATTGTGAAGAATAGCGAGATGACAAATAGAGAGCAGACGACGACAAGAGAGTGGAAGCTGGTGACAGCGAAAAGTCGACGGGCGGCGCAGAAGAGTCATAATAAACGCGAGGAGCAGCAGATATATAAACATCAACAACTGAACAAAACAACAACAATAGAAGACGAAACAAAATCGAAAAGGAGAGAGATGAACAAGAAGAAAATATCTAATTCAAACGGCACGCAGCAGTTAATGAGAATTAATCATGAACTGCCCAGAGGCGTTTTAGTCGTTGGCAGCTCGAATGTAAAGCGCGTTAAGACATTTGTGATGAACGCCATCGGGAATGACAAACGTTGCGATATTAATAGTCATGGAGGGGCAACTATGCGCACTACAATTGAATATGCATTAGGTAAATTGCGCCGTGATACTCGCCGCTTCAATCTAGTCATTCTCCATTCAGGACTTAATGATGTGATAAATAGTGCTGCACGACAAGGTTGCTCAATTTCCGGAGTATGGTCCGAAATTGAGTGTGCGCTTAATGATCTTGTCAGTTTTATCTACAAATACAATATTCGACTAATTGTCTGCTCCATTCCCATTGCAGTGGGCTATGAAGAGGAGTGTAGGTATATTAACCAACAATTAAGATGCAAATTCGACATGAGTACCATTGTTTTTAAAGATTTTAGTTACATTCAAAAGAAAGCCACAAATATGCATGTTGATGGAGTGCATTTTGGAGTTCATGGTGCTCGGTTGGTTGCTCGACATATCTCTCGCGAGATAGCCAACCACCTGGACATAGCCGTCCAGTTGGATCTTACACAACCATCATTTAAAAACGGTCGTAAAATGGCGGAACGTAGTTCTTATTTTCGGGACAATATAAAAGCTCCACAAAAATTGAAAATAAAGTCCCATTTCAAGCATCCATTAAAAACAATCAAGCCCTCCGACTCGGAACCTCCGGTCTACAATTGGCATCATTTTCCCCCTCTACCATCGAATCTAATCGCCCCATTCAATCCAGCAGTTCCGCCTCCCCCACTCCCCCCGTGGCTACTTGCGCTCTAAAATGTTTATATTTCAATGCACGCTCGATTGGAAAGGACGATCGGGTTCAATTGCTCAATTCATATACCGCCTTACATAATATTGATTTAATTTTTATAACTGAAACGTGGTTAGGTGTAGGCGGAAGACACGTTACAAATAGTGAATTAAGCTGTGATGATAGGTATTCAGTACTCCGGTGTGATCGCGGCTCTCGAGGAGGCGGTGTTTGTATATTAGTTAGAAAAACGCTTAAGTTTTGTGAGGTCAAATTAGATGATGATATTGAAGCATTAGCGCTTGACGTGTATTCAAAATCGTGTTCAGTCAGGATGGCATGCTTTTATGCTACAAATGCTGGATCGCTGCCTGAGCGCAAGAATCGCATAAATAGAATATGTGATTCTTTTGAAAATATCTGTGATAGTTCTAAACCAATTTTAATTGTAGGCGATTTTAACCTTCCAAGAATTGACTGGGAAAATGTGTCCCTTTTAGATTTACAAACCATGGAGGCTACGTTTACAAATGCCTGTATAACAAATGGTTTATATCAGCAAGTGACTGAAATTACGCGTCCTCCAGTGGATGTAAGAGACTCAAGCGACAAGGTTGGGCCAGAATATATTACAAACTTAAGTGATTTATCTAATCATACAAACAGTCATCTGTCAGATGAATCAAGCTCAATTTTGACACAAAACGAAGACCCTAAAGGAACATTGATTGATTTGGTTCTTACAACCGATCCAGGTATAATAGAAGATATATCTGTTTTTAAATCCCCGATGCCCTCCGACCATAACGCGATCTCTTTTAATCTTTTATTCGATTCCGAATATCCCCCTATTGAGAAGGGAGGGTATAATTTCTTTAAGGGTGATTACGACCAAATCATAGAAAAACTGTCACTTGTACCGTGGAGACATATATTCTTAAACTGTGAAACCGTAGATGATATGTATAATTGTTTTGTTTCTCAGATGCACGCTGTGATCGAGGAATTTATTCCCAAACGCACCGGCAAGTCTAAAAATAACACTAGACTTCGTGAGTATATCTCTAGTCTAGAATCACTTATTGAAAATGATGCGAGTCCGCGGTTTGCGACCAAACTGCGTAGAGCGAGCAGAAGGCTTCGGGTATTGGAAGAATCCAATCTCGATTTTAAAGATTCTAAGTCGTTTTTTAGGTATGCCAATAAACGCTTAAGGGGTAAAGAGGATATACCAGCACTGAAAACAAGCAATACGGCTATCACTGATGACATCTCCAAAGCAGATGCCTTCAAAAACTTCTTTTCCTCTGTTTACGTGGCCCAACCAGGTCCAACAAAAACACTTAGTTTTTCGTCACCAACGCCATCAAGATGTCCGTATTTATTTGTGTCGGAATATAATATCTTAAAGAAAATAAATCAACTCCCATCTAAATGTAGCCTCACCCCAGACTGTATCCCTCCATTATTTTATAAAAGAGTGGCGCATGTTATAACTGAGCCGCTCTCATTAATTTATGCTAGGTCTTACGAAGAAGGTGTTGTGCCTGATTTTTTCCGACAATCCGTAATTACGCCTGTACATAAAAAAGGATCTAAGTCGAATGTTGATAACTATAGACCTGTGGCACAATCATCAATAGCGTGTATATTATTTGAAAAATTACTTGTGGATCACATATTTAACTTCATGCAGTCTAAGGAAATGCTTGACGAGCAGCAACATGGCTTTACTAAGGGCAAATCTACAGCAACGCAGCTAGTTGAAATGGTTCAAGATTGGGCCGTTTATATTAACAAAAAGAAAGCATTTGATTGTATATACTTTGATTTTTCTAAAGCATTTGACAGAGTAAACCATTTTAAACTTTTACAGAAACTAATTGACCTAAATATAGACAAGCACAGTGTTTTATGGATATCAAGTTATCTAACGAATCGAAGGTTTTGTGTGCGGGTCAACAACAGTTTTAGTCAGTATGGGGTGTGTCCCTCGGGCGTGCCTCAGGGATCATGTCTGGGCCCATTGTTATTCTGTATATTCATTTTAGATCTTAAAAACGTTATACCCGGAGCCCTTAAGCACAAACTATATGCAGATGATCTTAAACTTTACGGGCCATCTGGCACAAAGGCTGACAGGGAAATATTACAGAAAACAATTGACTCCATCTCCGATTGGTGCGTCAAAAATGATATGATCATTTCGGTCCCTAAATGCGCCGTTGTGTGTCTGAAGGAGGGCCACGTCTACACACTTGATGGACAGGAGATACCCAGAGTAAACAGCATTCGCGATCTTGGGGTAACGATAACACCGGAGCTAGATTTTAACATTCACATTACGCAGACCATTCAATCTGCTAGTCTTATATGTAACATTATATTTCGTTGTTTTATTATCGAATGTCCATTGTTTTATATCCGCCTCTATAATAGCCTTGTACTTCCCAAATTCATCTACAGCTGTGAAGTCTGGCGGCCGTATTTAAAGAAACATATTGATGCAATTGAAAAAGTTCAGTCTAAATTCCTTCGACGTGTTGCATTGAGATGTAAGGTAGAGCGTAGCAGTCTCGACTTACTACCTATATCAGAACGACACTCGAGAGCAGATTTTAAAATGTACGCACGAATATCTCAGTCGAATAGACTCCCTATCTTTTTTAATATTCGAAACAACAATCTGCGCAGTACTCAAACCATATCGTCAAAAATAGTTGCACGATCTGACCGAATCAACAATATGTTTTCGTGGCGGATGGCGAGAATGTTGAGAACTATGAATTCGTGATATAATATTATAAACTTTACTTTTACATATATATCACGCACTGATACTATTGCGTCCTTGTATATGGTTCATTTTTCTTTATGCGTCTTATATTGTGCATTGTATATATTGAATAACCAACTTGTGAATAACCATGTATATAATTATATTCCCTTTGAAAACAATAAAGGAGCACTTGAATTTGAATTGAATTTGAATTGAAAACCATGTATATACCAGGATTGACTTTTGCTAATGCATATCTGGTCCACAGCACGGGGTCGAGAAGAAGTTAGAAAACATACAAAAAGAAGTGATTCGATTTGCATTGAGTGTCCGTTTTATTTGCGTCAAGAAGTTTTTTTTTAAAGGGGAGGTGTCAAAATGTATGCAAAGGGAAGTACAAAGTAAGCTAAGTATAGTATTGGGATTGAAAATGTCACAAAAAGATGGGTTAAACAGATACAGCTGGTGATAACCGCACTAAGCATCGAAACGAAGTAGGATCGCAGAGTAGAGTTCGCAGCTTGGGAGATTGGGTACAATAATCAGCAATAGGCAAGACCGAGGGTATTAAAGAAAATAGTGAAATAAAGGGTAAACACGTCATATGCAAATGGAAATTGGCAATGGGTTCCAGATTGAGTTTGGCAGGTATATATGGAGTGGAAAAGCGGGAAAAATTGAGTAGAAAGGATATACGATAATTCAAAAGCGCATCTCTATTGGCAGATGCCAGGGCTGGGATGTTGAATACAAGGATACAACGAGCTAAACAAAGGGAAGGGGAAAGTGCAAAATGTCGAGCTTGTGGGCTGGGGAATGAGTCAATCTAACATATTGTTAAAGAACCTACAGCTTTGGAGGAGAGATATATATCTGTCAAAGGACTAGGACCAAATGTTAGAACGGACTGTATCGATATTACGAAAAAGAGGTTGTTCCAATGGAAGGCAAACACTCACTAGGTTTTGGAGGAAAGATTGCTGATATGGATGCGTAGGTGACACATATGCTGCGGCTTTAAGCGCTGATATAAAGAGGTGACACGTTTTTTTTACATATTTAAGAATTGTTCCCAGGCGAATAATCCATCAATCAATCATCGTTAAGTTGCTGCTCTACTCTTAGTATCACCACTTTCTTAAAACCTTGATCACAGAGTCCACCCGCAAAAATAATGGCTCAATTTTCTTCTCGTCTAGCTGCCTGGGGGACTGGATTTTAATTCGGAGCAAATTTTCTCACATCGGAAAAAAGGTGCCATCTTGTAGCCTGCTACCGGGAAACCAGCGGTAGATTTCGTGGAAAACAATTTCTTGTAGAATTTCCGACTATTCGAAACCACATTTTTTTAATCTGGGATTTTGTGTGACCCTTTGCAATTGACACGTTTGGGCAAATTTAAATATAATTATTAAAAAAAAATCCATCGGCGTCGTGGATTTAAACACTCACATGTATATATTAAATTCCTAAATAAATAGGATAATATTAGATTATAAAATAATAATAATTTATTTATTTTTATGTATATAACATTTACTAAAAGTATAAATAAACATCAATATGTAATCAGAACAAACATTTATATATATATATATATATATATATATATATATATATATTTATGAGAACTTTTGTAAAAATATAAATAAACATCAATATATAATCAGAACAACCTTATATATATATATATATATATATATATATATATATATATAAAGATTCTTAGCAGGGCTGTATGACTCATTTGAAACTACATATTTTATTCTAGAAACGGGTTTTTCGTCCCTTCTTCTGAATCAAATCGTAAACTCGGTCTTTCATGGAGTTAATGAGCTGTTGTAAGTACGAAAGTGGAATATTAGTCCATGCTTGCTGGACAGCTTCTTTGAGGTCCGACAAATGATTATATTGTCGACCATTTGCGTAAATCTGCTTTACCAAATGTCCCCAAAGATTTTCAATAGGATTCAGGTCTGGACTTAATGCCGGCCAGTCAAAAAGTGGCACTCCTTGTTCTTGAAAAAAGGCTATAGTGCTAGCCGAGGTATGAAACGTGGCGTTGTCTTGTTGAAAAACTGCATCAGGTCCCCCAATTCTTCTGAAGTGGGCTTCTAACTGGGAACCGATAATGCGCTGGTAAATGTCAGAATTGTTTCGGCCCACAATCTCGACTAGATCAGACTTCCCATTATATCCAAACGCGCCCCAATATTTCACAGAGCCACCACCGGCCACACGTTTCGAGAACCATTTAGGTTCCAATATATGAAATGCTTCACGGCGTTGCTGCTCGTCGACCTAGTTGCTCCTTCTGCGCGCCGTAGTCGCTCTATCGCTCATGCCCGTGAGGAAGTCCTGTCCGCCCCCTGGCACGAAGGTCCGGGTCCATCCAGTCTCTCATAGTTCCGAGCACTGAGGTCGCGTTACCTCTTTGGATCTCCAGGGACAGTCGCTGGGAGAAGAAGGCGTGCGCCCTCTTGTCCATTGTCGCCTGCCGTAATGCGTCGCCAACCCGAGAGATCAATGTTACCGTGAGGGGCCCAGGGCCACCCATCGTCTCGAACGCGAATGGCGAAAAGTGGTGCGCCCGACTTAGGTCCGCATACTTTCTCATCTTTGAGGTCTCAGCTCGCGTAACGGCAGTCCCCGGGCGGGACGCGCCGGGACCGACAAGGGAAGGGGTCAGAGAGTCGGTCACCGTCGCATCCCACACCAGGGAACGACCCTTATAGAAGGGTATCAAAGTCATACCGTCGGGGCGCTTACCGTCGTCTCTTGAAAGCCCAGGTGGTTCCAGGACGCACGGAATCCCCGCCCTCCGCAGCGATCTTGCAAGCATTTCATTGAGGGCAGTGTGTCTTGGGCGCCGGCCCGCTGCGTGAGCGCAAGACAGGCCGTGTCTGGCGAGTCGCCCAACGGGCTCGCCACAAGAGCATCTGTGTGGCTCAACCAAATCAGCCCCCAATCTAAGGCCAACACATATCCGGGTGGATTGGTCATCAAGGCGGGTACCCAGTGAGTCAGCGGGTAGTGCATGCAACCAGTCGCTTGCTCCTGGGCGAGCGACAGCTAAAAGGCGTGCCTTGTCCTGGTCATCCCTGCATTCTTCAAGCAGCGAACTAAGCGAAGCTTCGTGAGCCTTCTCGGCCCAGGCCCTCTGGCTGGCTAGTCTATCGGGACCGGGCCATGAAGCTTGAAGTCCAGTCGCTATATCGTCACGAGCCGCCTCGAACATTGCCTGAGCCGCCGGCGGGAGCAGGCGCTGGACATTATCCGACGTAGCATGCATCGAGGCAGCCACGGCCGGGCCCGCCAAGGATCGAGCTGAGGGGAGACCAAGGCCGCCCATGGACGTGGGGAGGGCCGCCTGGCGCACCTCTCGTGGTCGTAAGTTTAGACTCAGCACTGTCTGAAGGGCCTCCACCACCTGGTCGTCGAACGGTTGGAGAAGATGGTTCAAATCGCCTGAGCAGTCTATGGACCGTAAAATATGAACGATGCGGCAGGCGGAGAACGACGAGCGAAGCAGGTAGAGTCCCTGGTGGGCTCCAACAAGCGGTAGACGTTCCTGCATCGCCCACAATCTGTCCATCAAGGGGTCGAGTTGTCCCGGCAGCGCAGAGGGCAGAACCGGTGCGCCAAGAAGGTTTATTTCGTGGTCAGCCACGACTCTACACCCCGGAAGCAGCTCGAGCAAGGCCCTCAATGAGGGATCGTTTGGGTCTGTCCCCGGAGCGAACACCTCGCATTTGGCCGTGTTCAGCACCAGACCACTGACTGCCTCGAAAGCAAGGACTCTGCGCACCTCATCGAGCAAGTCCACCATTGGTCCACCAAGTGTACCATCGTCTAGGTACCAAGCGTTTAGGTTCCTTCCGTAAGTCGTGCCAATAGTACTGACAGCCGTCAGGGCCATCGAGATTAAATTTATTTTCATCCGAGAAGACGATGTTTTTCCACTCGTTATCCCAAGTTTGGTATCTATGCGAAAATTCACGCCGTGCGACAATGTGCTTCGGTTGCAGTCGCGGCATAAGCTTCCTTTTCGCGTATCGCACGTTTTTGTCAGAACTTAACACTCGGTACACTGTGGATCGGTGCGCTGGCACTCCCAAAGTAGTCCTGATCCTGGAAGAAGACATTTGGTCATGAGTAGCCAACTGTATGATCCTTCCCGATCTCGAATAGTCAAAACTGGCTTACGCCCACTGTTAGATCTGCACCTTTGGTTCACTCCAGGGTGTAAAAACCTGCTGATGGTGCTCTTATGCCGTCCTAATCTGGTTGCTATAGCAGTTACTGTATGACCGAGCTCAGCATATGCCTCAATTCTTGTCTTTTTGTTATCCGAAAGATCCTTTGTACGACCCATGGTTTAAACATAAGATTCGTCGTTAGTTCGGAACAACGACTAAGCTGTAGAATATTTTGCAGCTATATAACGATTGATTTAGCTAGACAATATTCCTGACATTTGATCCCTGGGATCGAATATCAGCTGTAGTATCGACTATCCTTCACAAACAAGAGCTGTGTTGTTAGCATGTTTTTGTTGCTAATATTTTGCAACACTGTTTTCTCACACTTTTTTATTTATTGTATGAACCTATTTTGAGATTGCAATGAAATCAACACTATACTCATGTTTCGTCATGTACATCATTCGCTTAAAATTTCAAGCCATTCAAATAAACCAAGCCAAAATTATCGCAAAAAAACATGAGTTGCTAATTTTTTGCAACACACTTTATATATATACGAGTATATATATTTATATATATATATACTCGTATATATATATATATATATATATATATATATATATATACAGGGTGTTGCAGGAATATTTGAAGCGCGATATACAGAATTGTAGAGCTCGTTAAAGCAAATATTTTTTCCAATGGAACATGGTCTCTGAGAAGTCTTGTTTCGGAGTGAGAGTGAAATTACTACAATTTGTGACACTGGTGTTTTTGCCCGACATAGGAGCACAAAATGTGCTGTTGCGAGACAACCAGTCTTCCTAGACAGAAACTAAGCACACCATGTGTTCGTGATAAAATTCTGCTCCGTCTGAAGAATATGCAAGGCCGGTCAGAAGACGCGACATGGTCGCTTAGAAGAGAATTCGCCAAAAATACAGTTCTTTATTAGCATTCACGCCAAATACTTTAGAATCATAACCCTACAACCACTCACAGCGCTCAAAACGGACATATTCAGCCAATGCGCAATTCATGGCGATCATTTTGGTACCAAACATGTGTCAATGCGAGCTGTGGTTGCCAAGTAATTACGATTTTTCGGCGGGATGTCCATTTTAAGTGCATGTAAAATGACTGTGTGGCGACGTTCACTACCGCCGACGTGTCGCGCGACAGCCGCAGCGCGTCATTTTTCATGCACTTAATCTGGACATCCCGCCGAAAAATCATAATTACTCCGCAACCACAGCTCGCATTGCCATAAGTTTGGTACCAAAATGATCGTCATGAAATGCGCATTTGCTGCATATGTTAGCTTTGAACACGTGGGTGGTCGTAGGGTTATGACTCTAAAGTATTTGGTGTGAACGCTAATAAAGAACTTTATTTTTGGCGAATTCTCTTCTAAGCGACCATGTCGCGTCTTCTGACCGGCCTTGCATATTCCTCAGATGGAGCAGAATTTTATCACGAACACGATGGTGTGCTTAGTTTCTGTCTAGGTGGTTGTCTCGCAACAGCACATTTTGTGCTCCTATGTCGGGCAAAAACACTAGTGTCACAAATTGTAGAAATTTCGCTCTCACTCCGAAACAAGACTTCTCAGAGACCATGTTCCATTGTGAAAAATATTTGCTTTAACGAGCTCTACAATTATGTATATCGCGCTTCAAATATTCCTGCAACACCCTATATATATATATATATATATATATATATATATATATATATATATATATATATATATATATATATATATATATATATATAGGATGTACGGACCCTCATCATCAACAGGAAACAACAAGATGAACAAATACGCCTTATTGACATGAGCCCATAACTTCAGCCCAGTAGCCTTCGAGACCTTGGGACCACCGGGCCCCCTGACTTATAGACTATTTACTAAATTGGGCGAACGCTTGAAGATAACTACTGGGGACAAAAAAGCTGCACAATTCTTTCGAGAGAGACTTTCCATTGACGTCCAGCAGGGCAACGAGATCTCAATTCTAGGATAGTTTGCCGAATGGTACATACCAAGATTGTTGTAGACTAAAAATTCACACGTTCACTTACAAAAGATTATAATATAAATTAATGAGCAAATATTGTCGCCATTATATATATATATATATATATATACCTAGCATGTCGCACCACGCCTCTAAATGACAAAGGTACTTACCTTTTATACATCTTTATAAGGTTTTACTAGACTTTATATATTTTATTATTTGACTGCCTTCAACTTATGTGCTCCGTATGATTCTACGTTTTCTTATTCATTCTTCGCCATGCTTCAATATCAGATCTTGGGACCGCTTCATGGGACCTGTTGAACTTTGTGAATCTTATCAGCATAACGCTTTTGGCCCAATTTAGTAAAATACTCTTTCTATATTGCTAAACTGTAAAAAAACGTTCAGTAAACACACGCACGACGTAAAAGTCAGTTTTTGTTGTTAAATAGTTGGCTCACTAGGATTTAATTTATGTCACTGATTAAAAGACTTTTTATATAAGACCGCTGCACGAATGCACAGCTCTTCATGGTACATGAATCACTACCCTTGGTGGGACTTAACATACGATTTATTTGGTTTTATTCGCTTAGAAATACATTTAGATTCACAGTACACCTGGATACGATGCACTAAAACCAAGCCTACAAATTACGATGATGTACAGGGATTGCTTTCTGCAAACTATTTTCTACAATGTTTCAGTTCTTTCGGTTTGAAACTTGGTAGCACATGCTACCATTCAACTGATTATAGGCGCAATTGGAATCGCCTCTAGATTGCACCCGCTCGGATCATCCCAGAAATGTCGCTCGGACTAACATGTTTATATATACAGGTATAACTATTTTCTGTGCCGATCTTGCTCCTACTCCCAGGGTGAGAATAAAAAAAATCAAAAGTAACCATGTCCCGCGCCAGAGCCATTGGCACTACCAACTTGTGTGCAATAATCAAAATAATAAATATCATCATGAATCCTCATATGTGTTCATCAACTGTATCACCGACCATCAGCATTACACTTGTCACGAAGGTATAATCGTACGACTTTCGGATAACATTACCTGGTCTGCGACATGACAAGAGCATAACACTACAATCAAACCCAAATGTCATGTATATGTATATCTAAGTATACTTCATTTTGATCAAATTGATCCGTTATCATTTAGACTAGTCTCAAAAGATGACTAATCATAACGATACTTATCATGGGAGCGTTGAGGCAAATTCGGTGTGAACTATAACAGTGAACTCTCATCCGTTTTAGACAGGTTCCCTCAAACAGGTCTCTTGTTCATGTTTTTATTTCTGAGATCTCGATCAGTCTTTTTTTCGATTCGGACGCCGCTGAGCGTCGATCAACAACGAGCTATCACGAGGAACAACAGAGTTACACCGTCTAGACTTGCACTTCATACGTCACATACATCATAAGTCTTTTGCCCTATCGTACGTACTTCCTCTACGGGGCTTTGCCAGACATATCATCGCAGCACACTCGTTTAGCAGTCACTGACTGGTGTGTATAGACACAAGGCGAGCACCTCTGCTGGTCATCACAATCGGAAATCGCAATACATGCGCGCAAACTATGTACCTGGTGAACTTATCAGGGCGACAATAAAAACGGTCAACCGTGCCCGCAGGTCTATTTTAGCTCGCCACGAATATGGCACACGTTAATCGTTTGCCACGATGGTCCACGTCAGTTAATGTTGGTTGTGTTCTGTTACTGTAGTGATATATTCTTTCATTGATATTGTTGCCTTCGTTATATATATATATATATATATTTTGTTACCATAAGTAGATCGTTAACAGCGTTATGTTTGTTGTGCTAGTGTTTTTGTCGTACAGTTAAACAGATTCCACTGGCGAAAGGCCGCCCTAGTCTAGTTAAGCATGGTACGCTTATCGTAGATATTTCTGCGCTGTTCCTGGACCTGTCTCTTCCAGCGATCCTGCTGCGCGCCGACTTTGTCCAGGACACCTGAACCTGATCGAACTCTCGTTGCACCGCGCAGCTGCAGTTCACCCTCCGACGACACGTTACCTGCAAACAAGAAGGTACAACACATTCCCAAGATTACAACCCTCATAGTGTCAGTCGAACTTAAACCACTTGAAATAGTAAGCAATCAGAAATTACGGATCACATATACGTTTAAAAATGATCTGTATGTTTGTTAGCAAACATATATAATAAAGAATCAGAATGAATCCTTTATTTTCTATATGATCAACAAATACTACAAGATATGTATATCACTTGTTTACTACCATTGCATATTAATGTAGCCAAGCAGACGCTTAAATATTATATGGTTGTAATACTTGTCATCATCGTCGTCACTGCCTTTGTTTTCGACGAATGTTGTTGTTATTGTTGCTCTTCTCTTAAAGTGTTTTACGCCGCCGCTGCTCTTCGTATTGTTACACTGTATTTAATTGTGTATATGAACATGTATATATGAAAGAATAAATATATACATATCAATAATAATAATAATAATAATAATAATTAAAAAAAAAATTATTTAATTAAAATGCAGATACTAGTTCAGTCAGCAGGTGGTCTATCAATAGGCGCTACACGTTAGTACACGTTGACGGTGACGACGTATCCGGCAGTAGTGAGGGTTAGCTGCTTCTACAAAACCATCAAGATAGGCTCCAAAAGGTGCAGACAGGCGAAGTGGATTAAATTCCCCAACTGATGTGCGAAAGGTCAATTGCAAAGCGGCGGGCAAACTGCAAGAATGTGGAGACCTAACCATCTGTAATCCAACTGAAAGACCACGATGACGAGTTACTTTACCTGCGGAGTGAAAGGACACTAGGCTTGCAGGATAGCTTGCACGGCCTTCAAAATGCAAAAGGAACATCGACGGGAGGTTCGAAAGGCCGCCGCCAAGGATCATAGGCCAATTTAACAATGGGAGGCGCCCAAAGAACCCCAACAGGAGTAGATAAATATGAAGGTAAAAATAAGGGAGATAAAAAGAAAGTAAAAAAACGGCCGTTATATCTCAAGAAGAGGCGACTGACCCTGGCTTCCGCATCCTTCGACTAATCAATGACTTTAGGTAAACCTCAATCGATGTAGGTAGGTGCATGGTGTACCAGATGATGTGGCACACAAACAAGGCACTTGTCTTTGTTTTTTCTCTAAGGTTTCAGGGATGCATAATACATATAGACCATAAGTAGCCTGCAGCATTAGTAAGGGACTTACAAACCTAATAAACTCGGATTTACCCCCCCCCCCCCAGGCACGGTGCTACTTGAGAGACAATACCTTAAATAGACACTGAAACCTGCTTTCGGCCTGGGCCAAACAGTGAGATCACCAAGCGGATGTTAAACTGCGTATCTAAAGCGGATGTCAGAAGCGGATATCAACATCTGGTGGATGGTTCCGAATAAACTCTCGCTATTGAGGAGGAAAGAACTAAGAAGTATCTTCTGGACAGAAATCAATTGCGTAGTGGTGCTCTTCAGCTGCTGCTTCTTCTCGACTCAAGAGAACTGGAAATTTGAGGAATTGATCGACTGACTTACCTAGAGCGCGGCGGTTCATGCCAGCTCTGCAGGTGTGGATGGCCGGGAAGGCCTCCGAAGGACGGGTTCCTATTTTTCCACAAGGAATCAGATGGCCTTCATCAACCTCCATCAGCCCAGGACACGAGAAAGACGAGAGCTGCAGACGCGACTTGCGCGTTGTGGGTGCCACACAAGAACATGCAGCTGGTTCTCGAGGAGAAGAAACAGTGAATGAGAAAAATCCTACGAGGAAACAATGGCCAGAGCTGAATCCCTACTGGTGGAGTACAACACTGCCCGATCGAAACTCTGAGGATTTGAGAGCCCGGGCGAGAGTCTGAGCTGCATCTTCAGTGGATCGGTCGCGCTCTGCCATAAGTCAGACCGTGACTGACAGCATTCTTGGTTCTTATTACCCCCATTGTCAACGGTAAAGCCCGAACGTAGAAGCAGCTGGCAAACGCGGTGAAGCTACAACTGAAGCTTGCCGTCTCGGGTGGTTATGATCAAGCTCCGGACGTTTGCTCCGGAAGTTCGGCGGAGTGACCAAGGCAAAGAAAAACCGGATTTGAGGGAAATGCAAGAGTTCTGTGGTAAAAAGCATATCATATGCCCTAAAATGGTGAAAATGTTGTGAACTGTTTGTGGTGATCAAGCAGTGTCCATGTGTATACGGTATGTCGTCGATTTCGCGACAGACGTTGAAGAGACCGAAAATGACCCCAGCTCGGAAAAACTTTCGACGTCAATAACAAAAGAAAACTTTGAAAAATTTCATGATATCATACTTAACAATCGCCGAATTTTTACCAGGTAGATATCTGGAGATATCTTATGGATCAGTTATAACAGCCTGGACCGATATTTTATGTGTCAGAAGACTGGCAGCGCAGTTCGTTCCAACATGTTAAATTACCAGCAAACGAACGCCAGTCGGGAAATGTCCGAATTGAACCTACATGTAGCAGAAGACCCTGGGTTGCTTGAAAAAATAATTACAAAAGACAAGTCATGGGTATGCGGTTACGACATAGATACTCAAGCCCAATCTTTCCAATGGTGTTTCCAAGGGGAGAGTCGATCGAAGAAACTCAGACAGAGCAGATCCCACACCAAGGTTTGCTTGACTGTTTTCTTCTTTTTCCTTTGTACTACAGGAAGGAATCAAATTCCAAAATGTTTAGCCACCTAGTTTAAACAGTCAATAAGGACTACTCTTGCAAAATTTTACGAATGCGTCTGACGCAAGAGGCTTGAACTCTGGACAAACAATTGTTGGATCCTCTATCACGACAACGCACCGGTGCACACATAGTTCCCGATATATATATATATATATATATATATATAAAATGTAAACGCTTGAAAGTAAGTTGTTCACAGTAGACAAAAATCAAGAACAAACTTCATGATACATTTTTTACATTGATTTTCACATATTTTGGAAGCCATACTCACCATCTTGTCCCCCAAAATCGCCCAGGTTTACGTCCTCATTAAGGTGTTCTTCATACTTTACGGCACCGCCCCGTCGTTTGTTCAATAACGGGTCCAAGCATCTGAAAGATGAGCGCCATAAAATGTCAGACACTTCAACCCTATTAAGTGTTCGGTTCATCAAGACAAACTAGAGGATGAGATGAGAATACCACCACGGGTGCCATCACAATAAATCTAGTTACTATGAGCGCACAAGAGAAACGTCCTGTGTATAACCATACAAACAATAATATAAAGACAAGTTGTAAAACGGACGTCAGAAGAGGCGACTCTTGTGTACCCACCTTTGAAAACTACGTTGGAAAAAAGACCGCCAATAGAAAGCACGGGCTTTCTATTTTTATCACATCGAATTAGTCTATTTGGTGTGATAGCCTATAAATCCTTGTATTGAAAAAATATCATCCATTGGTTGGAGCTATCAGCAGACTACACAACTGCGAATGCAAAAGAGTATGCCTGACTGCTGTACCATATATATAGAGGAACAAAACATATGACAATGTCAAGACTCTTCAATAACCTTAATTTACAAAGTAGGAATTAATGTCCTTAATTAAACAGCTATATCTTTCACATTTCGCAGTAGAAATAATAATGATACTACAGTGTTTAACAAGATTTCATCATTGTGTTTTTGTGTTTGTGACAATGGCATGTTTCACGTGACCATGTATTATCTTCTATTATCCTTTACGCCATTATCTATACGCCATCAAGAACCTAAGTATTACGTAACGCAGTTCTATTAATCAACCGCATTGTCAAAGTTAAAATGTTGTTACCGGTATTTCTCACGTCATTTGTTACAATTGTTGTGCAATAAGAATAGCTAACTACATTGTATTGCTCTGTGTGGTTATGACAATGCTCGGCGGTAGCAGAAGGGGTAATGAACGCAATAGCAGAAACCGGTGCCCAGCACCTACCTGAGGAAAGCCATGTAGAGCGTTAGTAGGGACACGACCCAAATTAGCAAGATGACACAGACTCGTATCGTCATTGTGTTGCGAATTTCGTATCTGAAAATCGAGCGTTTATTGACAGGTATGTACGTGCATCCCTAAGTGCGTACTGCCATATATATATATATATATATATATATATATATATATATATATATATATATATATATATATATATATATATATATATATATATATATATATATATATATATGAGATAATGATTTATTGTTCGCTTGGCATGCATACTTAAATACGCATGTCACCCTTTTACATCAAGGGCGCTTAGAGCGGCAGCATATATGTTACCTATGCATTCATATAATCCATGTCTACTTCAATACCTACTGCGTATTTGCTTTCTTTTGGGACAACCTCTTCTTTTTTTTGCTACAAACATTTCTAATTACGTATTAAAATCCATTATTTTGCTACGAACACCCCTCATTTCGCAATAAAATCTATTATTTTGCTACAAACACCTCTTCTTTGTAATAACGACCAGGTCCTTTCTAACATTTAGTCCTAGAGCTAGGGCCTCCCACAGCTCTATATATCTGCTCCCCCCTAAGGCTATACATTCTTTAATAATATGCTCGATTGACTCATTCTCTAGCCCTATATATATATATATATATATATATATGACGAATGTCCATTTTCGGCACGCTCTTGGATGCATCCCTCATGAAAGAAGACGCATATACACGAGAGACAACGATTAGGCAGCAGAAGAAGAAAAAGAAGAACGAAATATGCGCACAGCTTTCGATAAATAGGAAGAAGTGTTTACTTACTTGCATTCGCATCTTGGACAAAACTCGGCGGCTTTCTCCTGTAGAGTAGAATCGACATCTGGCATTACCACGCCCTCACAGTTACATCTGCAACAAACGCATACACACACAACGTGTTCAGTTTCTAATTGGCCTATTGAGAATGCTCGACGTGGACAAGCAAAAGAATAAATACTTAGAGAGCCTGCCATACGAGCCTGCCGACAGCTTCGTATGGAAAACAAAAAAAATAGATTTTTATTTTCGGCCAAGGCAGAAACATGAACGTTCTACAAAATAGAGAACGTTTTCCAAGTAACGGTTGAGTAGACGCGATCCACTGACGATTACAAGGTCTGCCATCACCGAAGCGTCAGCGCTGGATCGAAAACTCTAAGGAACTAATAGCCTCGGATATTTAATATGTTTATTTTATGAGCCAAATGGCAAAATCTTAATGTATTGAGCTGGAACATAAAAAAACATTTCTTCAACGTGACTATTTCGCTTCCCCTAGCGTTAAATCTAATGTTTTTTGTATTGACCTGGCTTATATTTCTATCGTGCTTATGTTAATCAAGTCCTTTTCCTCTCTCAAGAACACCCGATGATGAGACTTTTAGTGTAGACACTGTCGTTTGTACCGACAGCTGATAGACTTCAAGGAAATCTCGTTCGCCAAGAAAAACGCATGGTTATAATGGCTAGACTTGAACCTCACTGCGCCCTCAGAAAGGTCCGTCTCAATCATCATCTTATCGACGTATTTGCAACGACAGATAGCACAACTGGGCACCAGGCAGATGCCCCATCGTCTCTTATTGAAGTTCAAAGTGAGATTGAGATGTTATGCAATTAGAAGGCCTTCGGGCCAGAGCTCTTCCGGAATGACTAAATAAAGGCGGTAGTCCTCCTATTGACTCGTTGGTCGGCACACTTTAACAAGTGCTTAATGACAGGTGAATATTGCAGCAACTTGGTCGGTAAGTAATGCTTGCTTAGAGCTATCCCTGAAGAAGACCCACTCTGTCCATCGTCTTGGCGAGGCATTGTATCTACAGGACATAATTTCGAGACATGATGACCGCACCTCAGGAGATCTTAAACGACGTGAAGTACTCTATAATGGTCAAGCACTTGTTCGCTGCATTTGTAATCGGTATATTTATTGTAAGCGGCACATTTGTAGCTTCTCCCACTCGCGTCACAAGACACGCCTGCCGAGTGGATCTCATCAATGAGTATCATGCTCGTGATACGTATGCATATATATATATATATATATATATAAGCTCTCCCAGGTAGCAAGACTGTCTGGACGGATCTAGAGTTCCGCTGTTCCTGCAAGGAGCTACCTTTGAGGGGTGGCTGGCCAAGCTAGAATACGCAATGTCACGCATTCACTTGGTTGGTTCTCTTCGTGGCCTTTTTCATCTTCTGAGAGCCTCATTTTCGGCTTTACTGACACCTGTAACCGAGGTGCAAACTCGCAAGAACCAAGAGCAACAGAACCCTTCTCGATGCCATCGCTCTTACAGACTAAAGCTAGACTGGTAACAAGCCGCTGTAAAGAGTTGCCCCGTGCGGGGTAACCAAGGGCGCGTAGAGACCTAACAGTCTGACCTTAACCCATTTTTCAAGAGCGGTAGCATTCTGGTTTAAGACGCAACAGTTACTGACTCATTAGCCCCTCAATGGTCATCACCGGCGCGGCCCGAGTCGGTCAAGCTTCAGGTCTCGCCGAGGCAGGCAAGATGAGAAAGTACAAGAACATGGAGTACCCGTACGGGTTTTAGTCACTCGCCTTCAAGACTTTTGGCGGGCTGGGCCTGTCCACTCGCCGCTTGCTGCAGAAGGTCGGAAAACAGCTCACTCTAGCGAGAGGAGATAGGAGAGCGGGTGGTTTCCCCAGGCAGCGTCTGTTGTTTCACTGAATGCGCAACAGAACTATACGGCCCCGGTTCGAGGAACACGCCACAGATGACAGGTCCCTACACAGGACACCTCGTAACGAGGCACACGTTTGCAGGACCTAAACTTCATGTCCCACTAGTATATATTATATATAGAGAGAGGAGAGAGAAGAAGAGATATATATACATAGATATATATAGAGATATATATATAAAAGACAATATAGAATATATATATATATATATATATATGTATATATACTATATATATATGAATGGCGTAGTAGTACTTAGAGAGGGTTGAACGGCGACCTACCTTTGGGCGGCGGGACGTTTCTTTGATGTACTGGCTTTCGGTTTTTGCCCGATTGACTGCCGGACAACCGAGGCGTTCGGGCCAGATACATTTACATCGGAACGTCCTTCGTAATGCGCCCAGCAGGACGGCAAAGTCGCAGCGACCACTACGAGAATGACAGCGGCAGCTTGTAGTCCCGTTGACGAGTGCATGGTGTTGCTGTTGCGTTTCTTACTCCTTGCTGTTTGTGCCGAGTTTTCTTGTTCCTAGACAGACTTCCGTCAGCCGTCACTGCAACCACCCGGAGCCCACCTCTACGACCACATCAACGCCACAGAGAAGACCTACGTAGGGTAGCTCATCCTCGTGTTCGTCTCTGTCGTTTTCGACCGCTCGAACTGTCACTGTGACTTATGACGGTGTTGTTGTTGTACTTGTTGATATTGTTGTCGTTGTCGTTGTTGTTGTTGCTGTTGTTGTCGTGTCGTTGTTGTTGTTGTTGTTGATCATCAAAGATGACAATGATGGTCAACCAACTCTGGAAACTCGGCGTGCTGCTTACCTAACTCCTAAAGTCATAGAAACAGTAGTAGTAGTTGTAGTAGTAGTTGTAGTTACACGCACATTTGCACATTTGTATTTATGGGGGGAGAGGGGTTCGTCTATGAATGAGCAATGTGAAAAACAGTAGTACCGTGGACGTTAAATCTTGGCTGAGGGTCAGCCCGAAAACTTTACACCTTGTGACAGTAGCAAACGCGGCTGTTATAGTATAGCAATTACTATGGTCGTAAAAAAGAGTCAACCAAACATATCAACAGTATACGGACGACCTAATACTAATAATAATAATCACTGGTTACTTCACACAACAGCCGGTCACAGCCAATAGACAGAAGTCGGCTAGCTAAAAAAAAAAACACCCACCTACCACTAAAATGAGATCCTACTCTCTAGCGGCTCAACAGCTGACTGTGCAAGAGTCACCATCACTCTACCTTCATAGACGGTCGTCGTTTATTAGTCGTGGCTTGCAGGTCGAACATGAAACAGGCAGATGCACGCGATATCTATCCTGCGATCTAAGGCCGATTATTAGAAACTGTCAATGGTGGAATGACACTTACACAGAGAGAGAGAGAGCGAGATGGGGAAAGCGAGAGGGATGGAGAGATCCACGATACTACGCAGCATTGACACACGAACGAACGATATTCGCACGAACACCGACGATACTCACTCATCATCATCATCATCACCATCATCAGTCAGTCAGTCAGTTTTTAGTAACACTGACCACCATAACAATAACAACAACAACAGCAGCAGCAGTGTGATAAGAAAGAGAACCAAATCGCAGACACGTTCTCATTAATGAGGCGTCTGTGTGGGGTGGTTCGTAGCAGACCGGATACCCGGAGGAGCCGGCTCTGGCTGTGAGCTATGTTTGTTGTTTTTTTTGTTCTTCAAAATGGAAAACAGCTGGATGGAGCTGGGACGGGTCGAGCGACTAAACGAACGAAAAGAAAGAAAGAAAGAAAGAAAGAAAAGAGTTCGTCGTAGGAAAAGTAGCAGTTGTACTAGATTTTACCCTGCTGCCTTGGGTAAGAGGCATAATGAGGAACTCTGTTTCCTTCGAATAGTGATATCGATAGCAAACGCTGTTGTTATTGTGATTTTTATTTTTGTTCTGATCGTACAAATAGTAGTAGTCCTGGTAGTAGTAGTAGTAGTAAAACAGTCGAGCCCGGTGGCGTAGTGGCTTAAGTCTGCGTCTCGCAACCGGAGGAGACACATAGGTGCGCGGGTTCGAGCCCCACCGTTGCACATTTATATTTATGGGGGTCCGTCTATGAAGCAATGTGAAAAACAGTTCCGTGGACGTTAAATCTTGGCTGAGGGTCAGCCCAAAAACTTTACTTAGTAGTAGTAGTAGTAGTAGTAAAACAAATGTCAACAGTACACGGAGCCGATACAAACGCCCACCTAAAACAACCTAGGTCCTACTCTGCTGCAACTGCTTGACAGCTGACTGTGCCAGCCTCACTACTCGACCTAATAAAATGTCATAAATACAGGTGCTAAAATCGACACCATTATGAAGCGTGCAAGGATATTTTTCATTTTGTTGTTCTTCTTTCTTTTCGTGAGCAAATCTGCCACAAGCAGTGCTGCATCGATGCTGCATTAATCTCATATCGATCTAGAAAACAACAAACTGTGGGACACTTGCTGCTGGCGCGGCTGTTCTTTTTGAACACTGCGTATATGGTACTAAGTACATTTGAACCACCACCAATTAATTCTAAGAAGAAAAGCTGATTCGACAGGTTCGCCTATGTCGTGACCATAGCCTGAGGCTAACAGCTCGTTGTATAGCAGCACAAATTCATAGAAACGAAGACGACGACGACGACGACAACTTCAGCGGAAAACTTTGACATTACACATTTTGTGTGTGTTGGGGGGTATCTCTACGTCTAGCCATAAACTATATTATTTGCATAGGTTGCATCAAACTATAATACTTCGCAGGTTAATCTGCGCAAGCTCACCCATTCATGGGAACGACTAAAATAATCACTAACCTGGCACACCCGCTTGTATTCACGCCAATAGCCTTCACAGTATTCGGTAGGCCAGACGCGTTCGCGACGCAGTTACTCAACAATGGGCAAAAATATATCACATGCTCGCAGAAAACAAGAGGAGAGCTGGAATGTTCTTTCTGCTGAGACTCCCGATGCATATTCAACGCCGTAATTAGGCAGCTGTACTAGACAAAATATGTGATTTGTGTGAAACTATGTTAGTATATATATATATATATATATGTTCAAAGCATATATATATTTGCTTAGAGCATATATATATATATATATATATATATATATATATATATATATATATTTGCTTAGAGCATATATATATGCTTTGTCACCCTTAACGAAGCAAGTCATCGAAAATAGGGAATTCTTTTGTGGGAATACTCAGTTTATTTTTACATCTAACTTACACCCCTTCCTAAACTTAAAACCTAGCATGGGTCATCCGATGTAAAGCAGTTATCACGTTTTACACGATAATCATTCAACCATTTTTGGATAACGCCAGGCAACAAGCTGATGGGACGGTTATCTCGAAATTGCTTTGATAATTATATTAATTGCCCGGACAACAAACAGGTTAATAAAACAAAATTACATTGCTTTTCATTTTCTTGGCTAGCGTCCCTGCTGAGCCAGTGCTACGGATTCGGTATACAAATAAATACAGAGGTGCACTGTGGATATAGATGTCTGTATACTGCAATGCCGCTGCCTAAATGAACTGCAAATTTCACTCTAAAGCGATTAGACATACATGCGGTGAAATCTCTGAGTTTTCAAGAAAAGCATTCACTAGATCATCTTCGTAACAACTTCCTAGAACTCAAACGCATCGCGTTTTTCGCGTTAGAATTGTCCCTTGCTGGCTGTCCCTATCTTGTTCGTCCTGCCAAAGTAAGTAAAGCACGCATGGTTCCAGTTTAATGTCCTAATTCATAGATCTGTGAATACCTTTCAAGCCTATTCCTTTCCCCAGAGGCCTGCAAGATGCATATAATACGGCGGTTGTTTACCATTAATATGTACGTTAGTATGTCGTTAAAAATCTTCGCGCTACTTATCACTGAATGGCAAAGATTCCTGTGTTGACTTGCCGATGCTGGGCAGGTCCACGTCAGCGTATTTAGTGCTGACCTCGTTAAAAGCATCGGAAAGGCGTGCTGCTCCGCCTATGATAGTCACCTCAGAAGCTTGTTGTGTTCTGGAGCGTCGTCGAGTTCATCGCCACAGTGGGCGCACGTGGGGCTGGGAGCCTTTCCGAGCCTAAACAGGTAGGCTTGGAAGTTCCCGTGACCCGTCAGGATTTTAATAGTGTGGAGGGTTAATTCTGCGGTGGGCAGATTTAGCCACTCTTTGATTTTTGTCTCAAGTATCCGGAGACTGGCGCCTGAAGCGCCCGTCTCCAGCAGTCCAGCTCCTCCTGCCGTGAGGTGGTGCTACTCTGCTGCTCGTCTGCCTTCCTGAGTGTAGGGTCTTCCTACAGACGACGGCGTTCCTACGCCTTTAGATCCCAGAGAACCTTTCTGTTTCTTTAATTTCTGTTTGTAAATAAATGTAAGAGGAAGAGTTTCAGGCTATCATGGCAAAAAAAGGCGGAAAGTCTGCCGGACCTGACCAGATTGTTTACAAACATCTTCAAGCGGCGACCTCGGCAACTCAGCTTGCCCTCACGGTGATGTACAACACCTGCCTCAGACAAGGCGCGATCCCAAACCAATGGAAACAAATCGTCCTGGGACAAAGACGGGGCTCTTTGTTGACGTAGCTTTTATTGACTGTAAAGCAGTTTTTGATGCAGAGAGATCGACTTTTATTTACTCGCTGTGAGAATTTCGGAATTATGGCCCAAGTGTATAACCTCAACCGATATATAACGGGGCTCGCACGCAATCGTCAAGAGGTCTCTCAAACCATTGCTATGACATAGGGTGATACAGTTAACCCATGTTTACTTATACCCTAAGCGGCTGGCCTTGAAAATTGCCCCCGAGAAGTAAAAGCTCACCACTTGTTTTGCGCAGACGATTTAGTTATTTCGGGAAAATGAAGACTGAAGACTATATAAGATAAATGGGCACCCGCTAGAATCCCCAAGCTACAAGCACATTACGCAATCTCAAAAATATCGACAAGATTAAAATCATGTTTTTAAAAAAAACACTACGGTTCTCAAAAACCGCCTCATCTAACCGGGTCATGCACATGTGCAATGAATCCACGCTAATAGAACCCGTGCAGCAGATGAAAAAGAGAAAAAAATTTAAAAAAATTCAAAACCACCCTGGAAGGGCGTCGTAGTAAAGTTGGTTCATGAGAAACCTAAGGTAAGAAGTACTACTATCTAACTAACGGCTTGATTCCTATGTCATGAAACGTATGGCCAAATTCGTTTAAAAAACTTTTTAGGAAAACAGCAAGGAATAACTGAATGTCACACACGAGAAATAATAACCACCATCGCAGGTCGATTGAAACCATGATCACAGCAAGCTCGTTTATTCAGTTGACGACGTCCCCTTGCACGGCGTTCCCTACTTGGCAGAAACCCCATCCACGTAGAAACAGTATACTTTATTTATTGTACTACTAAACATTCTTACCCTCTACGTCTCTCACTCCGATTGCTCCATCTCGTCTTTGAGTAGCTTTCAGTAGCGCCAGATCAGAAGCTGGCGTTAACCAGCGGAGCCACTCTGAAGAAGATGTTTCAGCACGTCGACCCAATCGTGACCTCGCGGCAGTTCGCCGTGAACGACTCGACCAGCGAGTTTCCGCTTTTGCGACTTCGACAGCTTCTCCTTTTTGGGGTCTTTACGCTGCGTTGCAGCCCCGTCGCCGTGGGCGGGCGAGCCTTCGTCGTTTTGTCGACTGCTGCTCGACTCCTGACATTCTGTTACTCGTTCTGGTTGGGCTTCCATCAGCTCGTCGTTGTTCTCCTTCAGCCACTCGAATAACGTGTACGTCATAGGCATACCTGCAAATATCCACGCGACCCAACAGTGCCAACGTGTCGTTACTGATACAAGGGCAAGCGCGTATCTCATACATATATATATATTAGATTGATTGGTTATCGAGCATATATTAGTGTTTTCCGGATTAGTCTTCAATACCGCACATAAACAGGCACAGATATTTCCATTTGGTTAGCACAGCAGCAGGTTCTTTTACATATATATATATATACGATTGGTTGGTTATAGAGCACATATTAGTGCTTGCCGAAACGGTGTCCAATAAACCGTACATAAACTGGTACAGATATTTCCATATGGTAAGCACCGCAGCGGACTCATAGTTTATAGAGCATATTCTAAATTAGTGCTTTTCGAAATGCTCTTTAATACCGCACATAAGCAAGTACAGTTATTTCCATACAATCAGCACCGCATCAGGCTATTACGCAGTTAATAGACTTTTGAGCTCGTTCGTATATATAAACATAATTTTTTTTTATAACGAGCGTTTAAATTACTAAGGCGTGCTCTAAGATTTACGACAAATATAGCGTATAATAAGTAGGAGTCTTGAGGGACACCCTTAATAAAAAGGACCGGCCAATTAAATACGTCATGACCCACTCGAGTATTAGGAGCTTAAGTCCGACATCCTTTACCTTTGACAGTAGTATTTCGGTCACCACGACAGAAAGCCCTAATAAAAAATGCAATCTGGAGGAACACACTTCAATTTGTTGCACACTTCATGTGCAACTTCAAGAAGCTGCGTATCTATTCAACGCCATTTTGTGAAACGATGATGCTGTAAGTTGAAAAACCTTGAATTTATAAGTGGCAATTTATCTAATCTAGGATTATTTTTTCCATTACAAGACACATATCAGAAGAGGCTGGGCAACTTGGAATCTGAGACGGCGGTTTTCAGAATATTTTATATATATATATATATATATATATATATATACATACATCTCACTCGTGGAGCTTACATATGCTATTATCTACTTCTTTACAAACCGAATGAATTTGCAAGGGTAAAATAATTGCGTGTCAAAGTGTGCTACTTCAAAACCTAGCACAGTTTATAGATATATGTTTGTGAAAATAGAATCATTATTTAGACTTTGTCGTGGTTTCCAATGTCAATAGATTTCTTGAGGCGAGGAGAGAGACGACGGTAAAAAACCTAGAAAGGAAGCATCGCTTACCGATATTAGCCTCGGCTTGTTCAAGAAGTTTATTTCGGATAACTTCCCGTATTTCCGGCAAAAGGTGTCGGTTAGCGAACAGATCCAAGTTGATTTGGGGCGCCTCGTTGGGGTAGTTGTCCGTCCAACAGATTTCCGCCACAAGCGCCCGACACGAATCCTGTTCGCCATACCGGTAATGGTACTGAGTCGGCGATACCTGTCGCAACAGCACAATTCAACAACACAAACAACATGGACAATGAACGAACAATGAGACAATACTACGAACGCAATAACATACCATAATCAGTTTCACCGAAAGCCGTCAGTTGCAGCTCGTTCTTCAATTTATATAAAATTTTAATAAGGAGTTGTAGTAGTCGAAAAAACGATCTGGGACAGATAGTTTTCTTGATATATATATATATATATATATATAGACGTGTTTTGTTATGTTAAGTGTCTCTTGCTTTGCTAGAATTAAAATTAAATTAAGGAGGTTGTTTTTATCTTGCTTTCCTGTTGCAGAGATGGCACTGATGAAGTGTTGTTAGACTGCATGTCATGTAGCATTAGCCTGCTGATCCTTGCAATAGCAAAGTCACATTCATTTAACATAATAGAAATACATGTACACGAGTGTTTTCAAGGGCGTAGACAAGTAATCGATTTGGCAATACAATGCCATACTTGAAACGTTTCATAGCAGATTTAAGCTCAATTCACGCAAGCATGCCAGAAAAAAATCATGAATAATACTTTAAATCATAAATACAATATTGACCAGAATGTTAATAATAAACAAATAATTACGAGTAGCATATGGATAATAAACACAATAATAATGATAATAATAATAAGACGACTAATCCTTTCTTGGCAACAACAACAACTTTCTCAAATGTTAATATCAACTTTTCTACCACTTTCATTCTCATGCGTGTTGCTGTGTATATCTGTTATACGGTTTCGATCATCATTACTTGTTTAAAACGTTCATCTCCCTCGTAGATCGAGAGCAGGACGTCGGCCTCTTCCTCCTGGTCCTGTTGGCATGACATGACGGCGACGTGAAGAAACACGCCACAAAATCGTGCCTTGGGAGTGGGAAAATCCTTGGCGCGGCTTCCCAAGGAGATCGATCAGGTAGAGAGGGGGAACACGCTGGGCCTATGGTTTATTCACACACACACGGTAGAAGGTACCCACTCACTCTCTCGAAACTACTTTCACTACACCGCCTTACGATACCAGCCGGAGGCACGATAGAGATTCACACCGAAAGACATAGTCGTCACGCTCAACTACTGACGACACATCGTCACTAGCTCTGCACTACTGGACGCTTGTACTGTTGTACTGTTAGATACAGTTGTACTGTTAGATACAGTTGTACTGTTAGATACAGTTGTACTGCTAGATATACTTCGATCTCGATAATTCGATTGTGTTACGAATGCTAGTTACTGCGGGAACTAAAGAGTCTCGGTCGTGCTCATGACGATGATTGCATGATGACGTTCAGACAGGTTGTTCGAAACTACCTGCCTGACCATCGAACGTAATCGAACGCATCGAAAGAACGCTTCAACTTAGACACGGGAACGTAGCTGGGGAGAGGGATACCGTGCGGAGCGGCTGTTTAAAAATACCTCCCAATGTTTCGGTGATCAAAATGTTGTTGGCACTGTTGCTACTTTTACTACTGCGACTATTACCTATTACTTTAAACTATACTACAACTACTTCTCGTGCTGCTGCTGCTATGATCTAAGTACGGAGTGCCTCTTTTTAATGGTTAGCCAACTGGAGGAGAACTAACTCTATAGGCCCATTCCGCTGTTCATCGCGATACGCCGACACAACACCGATCAAAAACCCATCTGATACTGACGAAGGAGAACGTGCTGACGATGAAAGCGGGGGGGGGCCTCACCGCTAGCGCTGTCCCGGCGCGCCGTGTTCGAATCGGATTCGAACACAAACAATCGAACTTTCGAACAGCGCCGGCAGCAGCGATTATTATTATTATTACTATTATTATTATTATTATTATTATTATTATGATTATTATTATTATTTATTACATGTTGAACAATGTTACAGTTGAGAGGTCTGAACGTATTATTGCAAAGTTTTTTAATAATTAGTTCACTCCATGGCGCCTAAAATAGATGCCGCGTTCCCTCTGCAAACGGCCAAGAACAACGCTTGCCTCAAGAGTTGACCCTCTCTTGGGTCGCTTGTGACCTCCTGAATTCGCTTACCTAAATCTTTGAGAAATTGGCTTCGGTTCCATTGCTGATTGGTCCTAGGTGTCTCCATGGCAATAGGCACAAAAATATATCTTGTTTGCAGTCCAGCATATTATTATTATTAAGAGCTTTACTCTATTCAGTCAGCAGCCAGCACCATAGGTGGGTGGCAATGTAGTCGATGTGATCATGATCGAAGCGTTACGCTTCGTCTGTTGGCGGTATAATTGTACTTGAAATTCCCATAGGCTAGGGTATTCGAACTGTAGGTTATAGTATTCGAAACTCGACGTTAGTTCATGGTCTAGGCCATGCCGTCATGCTCTAACTGAGACAGAAGATTGCTGCTGACAACGAGACAGGAAAAAAGCGAAAAATAAATAGGCCACGCGCGCCACGTGAGCAAACGATGCTTGCCGGCTACTAAAGCACTATTAATGAGGTAGATCTTGCAATTTCAAGCTTAGTCTTATTAAGTTAGAGAAGTGGCCCAGTAGTAGTTTCCATAATATATATATATATATATACATATATATATATATATATATATATCCTGTAAACGTAAATTAGCATATACTCGTCGTTACATGTATGTACTTTTCTTACATTGTACAAAGAAAACAAGTTCTTGGCATGTACCCATTATGTGTCGTGTCGGGATCGAACCTACGACTCGTGACAACAGACTCGCAAGACGTCTCCACTTCACCGTCCCGTCGACTAGAAACAAGGATGTTAGCAAATTGCTTAGACGATAACACATTTGTTATTATGGCCGTATTTGATGATTCAAATTTCTGAAAAAGTAATTCCGTGTGCATATATGTATCGCGGGTATATCAGGTACTATTATCAATGTGACCTGACCGTCGTTCCTCGTGACTGCTGCACTGAACCCACGATGGTGACAAAATGAAATATATATGAAAATATGAAAATATTACTCTCACTGATTTATTGTTTGCTTGGCACGTATAGCCTAAATACACATGTCACCCTTTTATATCAGGGGCACTATGTCTATTTGTATGTGATATCATTTGATGTAATGCTGGTGATGAGTAAGGAAAAACGTATTCCTTATCAATAAGGATCGTAATTAGCATCATCAATACAAAATATGCCACCTTGATTCGCACCAATGATTGAACTATTTTATCCCCCTGCCAATAACCGAGCCAATTCCCGCCAGCCGCTCTCTGTGGCCGTCACAGACACCCACTTGCATGTATGAGCCGGCGCGCGAGATTCGTCCGACGGGAGGAGCAAGTATAGATCACAATCATCCATGTGATTAGCCACATGGTTAGCAAAAGAGGGTTCTGTGTTCTAATCGTGTGTAGGTGGTGGTAGTTCGAACGTCTTAAAGTTCGAACCTGTATCGAGTTCTCTATCGAACAGAGCGGCGGAAAAAATATAACTATCATACACAGTCGCCTACAACTATTCAGTCAACCTTCAAAAGGGGAAGAGCGTGATCTGACATCGTCGCTCGCAGCGCCTCGGCGAGTCCTCATGAGGGACATGAGGGAGCACGTGCGGCGGGAACGCTAAGAGGAGACGAAACCGACATCGGTGAAATGCATCAACGAACACAGCTGTAGCAACAACAACAACAACAGCGACGACGACAACAACAACAAGAAGAGCAACATTATCAACAACAACAATAACAACAACGGCATGGCGCGCATGGCGAACAGCAGATCGCCGAATAACCCCCGACCACTGCACCACCCCCTGCAGGACAAAGTTCGAGTGGCTTGTTCAACAGATGGTCATCATCTGTCACGGTGCACTTAGCCGATTAGTTAGCAAGTTGGTTAGCTGTATTGCTGGTTGAGCTGGACTGGTTCGTTCGAGAGACACACGATCAAGAGAGATAGAGAGAGAGGCAGAGAGAGAGAGAGACAGAGAGAGGTTTTAGTCGTCGCCAGCCTAACTCTGGGTGTCGTCGACGATCAATCAGTACGACATCGACAATTTGTGAGTTCGTTGAAGTTCATTCCTTCCTTAGTTAGGTAGTAAGTTTTTATAATGAACGTAAGCGCCGCGCATCGTATCGCACTCCGTCCAAGCGAGCTGCCCGTCATATAATAATAATATTTTATAACCAAAACGTTCCAATATATATATATATATATATATATATATATATATATATATATATATATATATATATATATATATATATATATATATAGTTTGAGATCTAGTACAACTCAACGAAAACATATTTGTCTCCAATGGAACGAAGGGCGGAAATATATATTTTTGGAGTGACAGCAAAATTATCAAAAATGGTTGTATCGATCTTTTTATCCTGACAGTGCCTCACTAAATCTGCAATTGATCCTATCTATCGACAAATCAATCGCCAATCGACACGCAATACCTGCGTGTTTCGAGAAAAGTTTACATCGGTTAATTTGCATTCTACATTTGTTCAAAGTAGAAAACATGTTTTACTAAAGATAATCCTTAAAAATGAAACTTTTTCCAATTGTTATATTTCAGCTTTTTACACGCTATGGAAATAGAAAGCGCGACCGGGACTCCGAGGGCGCTCAGTGCCGATCAGGCAACCGGCTTGATTGTCGCCCGCCTCTTGTCCGACTGGGTGAGCCTGCAGATCGCCATAGAACACGGCCTTGGCGGGGCCGATGCTCGACTCAAAGAACGCTGGATGGCGCAGGTATATAAATATATGTAATTGAACAGAGTGTGTGTGCTATATATATATATATATATATATAAGACGATTTGAAATTTTACGTTATCCATTTAAGTATGATCAATACATTTTCACGCCTCTTTCACACACACAGACATATATATATATATATATATATATATAGTTGAGCGAGACAATGCTACTCGAAGAGTGCACAATTGATTTGATTACGTGATTATAGTCTCGTTTTCTATGGTTTATGATGGGGTTTTCTCGTAGATGGCGGCAATACAAGTGCTTCTGTTCTAAAAAAAAAGTAATAACATAAATGATTTACAAAGTAAAACTGTATATATCGACATATGTATTAAACACGTACACCAGCAAGTTCCTGCACAACTAATAATAATAATAATCCTAATGTCACAGCATCGTAGCAACACATTGTACTCAATACAACAAAAGGTATAATAGTGGCAGGTACTAACAAAGCAGTGACTGGAGACCACGCAACAAGTGAAATTATCTCAGCTCTTTGAGATCGTCGGTACAATATATATATATATATATATATATATATAAGAATGAGGATAAAAGACGCGTCGCGTTTTTGCCCCCATTGTAAAGTATACTTTAGATGGATGCTCTTCGTCTCAGATACCCCTTCTTAAACGGTTGAGTATCTAAATTCGTTGCTAGAGGAGGACACTAAGTGGTAGCCCTACTTGGACAACTTAGTGCCAAAATGCAATGCTGTGATTGCTTGGCGTTCCGAGCAAAGGTTGACATGCGTGGGACTGGAGCCGACTAGAATAGAATTCGTTATTTTCCCTTGATGAAACAATTGGGTTCGGGCTCGGTTTTATCATGCTGTTACATTCCGTTGTTCGTGCGTTCTTACGTTCGCGATACAACGCCGACTAACTGCTTTCCTGTCTGCCTGCATGACGTCTGTTATTCGTTGGCGTGCCTGCTGGTCTGTTCAAACAGGTTGTAGCGGACTTTCTGAACAAGGAAAGCGATCTGGACGCGTCGGAGGTCGAGGACTACCTCGCCGACATCCTATTTAACGAGTTCGATACCGTCATTGACGACGGCACGCTGCCACAGGTAGCGAGCCTCATGTTGCAGCTGCACAGACTGTGCAGGCAGGGCCGCATCCAAGACGCACTTAGTCAGCTACCTAACGAGCGGCCGGCGATGCCACCCGTTCGGGCCGCGCCCGAAGAGCCGGTTCTCGGCGGCTCCGATGCAGACATGATCGATGAGGAGGACGTCGAAGGAGTTGCTCAACAGGTACGTGTTTGCCAACTTGTTATGGGTGGTTTTGGGTATGCATGGTACACATGCGTCGCCGGCAACAAAAGCAGCTGGTCCACCAAATCCGGATTCCTTCTGACCCTCTCGGCAGGCTCGGAACTGTGCGGCAGTGTCTCAAAATTTGCCTGCGATCTGTGACACAGCCTGGCTATATATATATATATATATATATATGGGTGTAGCATTATTCATATACGCTTTCACTAAAAGAAAATTTGCTTCAAAAATGTATACCTCGTAGCGAGCCGAACCCGCGATTCCTAGTTTGGAAGACGCCGACCATCTTTGCTACTCCGTCTTGTCAATGTCTATATATATATATATATATAACTGGATGAGAGAAGCTGGTATTTTTCAACGTTGAAATCAACCAAAAAATTGGAAGAATTAATCGATTTTATTCATTCAAAAAGTCCTTCCATGGTTAGGCAGAACCCTCTCCCATCTATGGCCCAGACTATCGACGCCCTGCACCTTGAGGAATGTCTCCAAGTGTGTTTTTACTGCTTCTAGTGAAGTGAATTTCTTTTTTGTAAATGGTTATGCAGACGTCTGAATATGTAATAATCCGACGGTGTGATGTTTGGTGTGTTTGGTGGGTACGGCAAAATCTCCCAATCGAAGCTTGCTGTCTTGTGGAAGCTAGGTAAACTCACATGCGGCCTCGTGTTGTTTTAGTTGAAGGTAATGGTCCCCTATCGTTTAGACACTAGGAATAAACTCGTGGTGGACGATGTCATGCCGATCCCATCAAACACGGAGCAAAAACTTGCTCGAATAGGCTTGCCTTTTGGCGTCGTCTGGGGAGATTGGGCAGGGGCGCACCAGGCTTTTCCACGTTTCACATTGTCGTAGAAGATCAATTTTTCGTCAGAGGTAACAACTTGATCCAAAACTCGTTATGTCTGACAAGCCAAGACCAGTATTTTGCTAGACGCTCTTTGTTTTTGTGCTCGCAAATCATGCGGTATTCGTTGGTTTAACTTGGACACGCGTGAAGGCGAGAGAAAATGGTTGTGTTACACACCCCGAAGCCCATGGCCATTTACGCGTAGTCCCTCAGGGATTCTGTTCCAAAGTTTTGCGCAAGCAGTCTTCCTCCAGCGTACCACTTGGCGAACCAATTGTAGCACGAAGTCCTTATAATGCGGTCCTCGTCGAATGTGCTCCAAGTATTCAAACAGTTTCCGCAGCAGTAAGGCCTTTTTAAACTCACATAAATTGCCACATAGATCTTGCCATTTATAATTGTGACGTTTGAACTTGTATTCCACAAAGTGCTCGTTGTAGTTTTTCATTTACTAGTGCTAGTACTACAAAGTACCAATGATAGAGACCCACGAACCTATCATCGGTAGGTTCGTGGTTGCCAACGCTTGCCAATTACCGCAAGCGCTGGTAATTGGCCTACAATGTTTTTCCTTGCGCCGATTGCCTGTCAGGTCAGCTCAAATGCTGTACATCCGAGAGCCAGCCGGCCTTTTGAAAAGCGATGGAAAAGACCAAACAGTCTAAACCTTATCCCATGTGTATGGGGAAAAGCGCTTGTTTGGGATGCGATGCTGGCTAGGCGGCACGCAAGGCTGAAACCTAAAGACTAACAAATATGTCCAACGAGTTCATTTTCGTGCCGCTAATATTCGAGACACTGGGGGAACCCGGCCCCGAAGTATGGTCGGTTCACCAGACAATCGGAAAACTTTTAGACTGACGAAAGGGGAGAAAAGGGGAACAGACGCAACTAGGGGCTACCTAGAGAACAAGCTCTACTGATACTGCACATCACTGGCTCTTAAATTATTAAGCCTTTAATTAACTCACCACACGTCAATCATGTATCCCTGTTACCTTACAACTCAATAAATTCACTTTTATACAACTTCTAGCGTATCTCTTACTGAACGTCATGTTCCTTTAAGAAAAACAAATCTGTTTTGTATCTGGTCCACGTACCCTTACCGGATGCTACGCGTACCTATTGTTTAGTAGAAAAGACACTGTAAGTGTTATGAGCACGATGTATAATCGGTATTCTTCAAGGTTTAGAACTGGAGCTCTATATGATCCAAATATGGCGATAATACTTCACTTTGGTAGACGAGCTTTTACGTAGAGTATCGTCGTCCCCAAATACATGTTTATATGCGTACGTCTCTATTAAGTTCACTTCCATGTATAACTTGTTAATAATCAATTCTTTTCGTACATAAACATTGTTAAACAAAACGTTTTTGTTAGGTATATTTGGGTGAAGGCAATGTAAAAACGATGCCAATTTCTTTTCGTGACGCAGTACTTTCTGTTATAGTGTATCTGGAGGGAGGGGGTAATAATATCTTAAAAGCTGGTATTGGACAGTAATCTGTACTTCAATTAATTACTTTGTTACTTGTGAGGTATACCATAAGGCTGCTCCCGTGCTGCATGATATATATGAAAATTTGTCGCCTGCGTAGTGTATTTCAATCATCTAGTTTGAGCCATTATATTTGTTGCCTCAGGCTTTTATGAGAATAACACACTTTTACTTTCTTTTGGTCAATTTGCAGGTCGAGTCCATGAACACTACTACGAGAGCTCCCCATCGGGGTCCTCACAAGCCAGACGATGACGGCTGGGTGACTGTAGGAAAGGGTGGCAGATAATAAATAATTGCTATGCCTGTTGTTTTCGGTGGTCACCGTTGATGTATATATTGGCAAATGAAATTATTCATCGAAGCCTAAGTTGTGGCATAGGTAGTAAATAGTGAACGTGATTTACGTTTGCGTTGGCACGTCCAGGATCATGCTATAAAAATCATTACAGGGGCCATAGAAACGCAGGCTGGGTTGCATCATCGCAATTGCCTAAGCCTATACCCAAGCATTTAAAATCAGACTACATTGGTGTAGGGTGATAATGGTTTATTGAGCTTGTTTTTAACTCAACCATGTTAAAAGTCTATGCGGAGATTCGTGAAGAGGGTGATAAGGCAAAACGTCTGATTGTGAGCAAAAACACAACCGGATAACGTAATATTTCCTCTTAATGGTAAAACAAAAGTGTTTAGTGATTAGCTGCAATCATCTTACTGTAATAATCGTCCTGGACATGAAGCCTTAGTGAAACATAGCCCCGAAGCTCACTCCGCCAAAATTACGTTAATTGTTTGATAGAATTTTATGTTTTTTTTAAGTTCAAGGTGTACATTTGAGCTCAAGGGATTCATGGAGGACAGAGGTGGAGCTATTGTGCTCTGCGTGTCAGAAAGCTAGGCACAGACGTCATAAATTCCTTGAATTTAAACTTTAGATATGCAATTGAGTTGGTCTAGCTCTCTCTCTTATATATATCATATATATATATATATTTTTTTTTTTTAAAAACGAAAGGTATTAGCGTGGTTTTAAATCTGTAATATATTTATAGACGTAGTTTATCGGAACTCGTAACTACCGCTTGCATTGAAATGGGGCTCTCCTTACACGCGCACATGTTATATATATTCACACAGCAAGTGTTCTAAAAACAAAAACAACTTTTATTTATATAGATCTCCGTCCGCATCCTCTAATTGTAAAGCGTATTGGTGATCAATTATTGACTCTCTCTTGCCATCCTATGCATTTACAATCAATTGTGTAACGGATTCGTCGTTTTGAGTGCGTATCGTCATTATCGTCTCCGACGTCATTGACGCCTTGCAAAATGCGTCTACTTTAATCACTCCAGGAAGGGGTACCAACATTTAGGATCCCCACCGGATCCGAATCTATAATTCCTATAGGTAGCAAACCCCTATGGAGACCAGTTCGCTTTCTGTGTTGCTCTTAAAACGATATCTGTTATGTGTACAGTGTACAGAGACCCTCCTACCAGTAGAAATTTGCTCTGCTCTGGTTACAAATTCTCTTGTTCCAGCGAATCCTAGGCTTGTCCCCAAGAAATGTGTTTCTGTGGACTTTGACAGCATTTTTATTTGAAACCTCATTGCCGCGAAGGGAACTTTGAGAGAACCGAAAGATATGACGGTTTGATCAGAACGATTAGATAAAGACTTACGAATATATGGGGGCTTATGAAAATGCCAGCAGTGGCTCGTGGATGTGTAAGGCTGCGTCTGACGCGGACATAATGAAACCTCACAGGCCGTCTGTCGGACGTTTCTGAGCAACGACTTTCCTCAAACCGCCTAATACCGTCGTATTTGTTGCATTTGGGGTTTGGTCTTTTACATTTGACTCATAGTGAAGCACTTGTTTGATCCCTAAGATCCCCAATCGCCCAAGATGCAAAACGTTACCATGTTCGATAAAGTACATCCAAGCAGCAGTTTGAAGGTGAACAGTTTTTCTATCCGCAGGTTCCACTTCGGTTTATGTTATTGTTGGTTGCCTTTTATTCTATTCGAGCAACAAGTCGCAGTCTTGCAAACGATGCAGCTTGATCTTGCTCTCTTACTTACCTCGTGCGTAAGTCACACATTCGCTTTACTTTCATAACGAGCGCTTCTGGTGTATAGCACAGAGCTTCATGTGATACACCAAGTGTTTCCTAAGTTTATAGATTTTGTGAATGCAGGTTTGGTCATAGGCACGTCGTAATTCGGTCCGTCTCCACCATTGAAGTGTGTGAACCCAACCACTTCAAGTACTTGACGCTAACATTTCCAGCATGAAATCCCTTCATACAGGTGAATAACTTATGATATTCCTCAGAGGTTCATCTCGGATATGCATTTATTTTATTAGCAAATATTTTTACCAGAATCACATACAGGGCATACAGGAGACGTTTCAGCATATTTTATACACGTTTTAGGCAAGTAACTGAAAACAGTAATAATCCAAGCCATTAGATTCCTATGTCGCAGATGTTTACGCGTAACAGCCATATGAGAAACTGCTTGGCGTTAGAATATTTTTGCGTCACATAAATCGTCTTAGTTCAGCTTTCCTGACTCGAAAACAAATACAATTTTATAAATAGTAGATATATAAGTAAAGTTATTTAACAACAATTGTATATTCAAATTGAAGAATCGCCCAATATGCATACATTTTAACTAGTTAGAAACGTATTAGCAGTAACTGGCCTCCACCCACATCTTTTAGTTAAGCGCCAATTTTGTGCAATAATCGTTTGTCTTGGTCATACTAGTAAGGACGTTGAACCACAGCAGCGGTGGTAATTAAAATATTTAAACAAAAATGGCAAGGCTTTTTAACGGCTTACTAGCAGAGACAAATGTGGCTTTAATGCGTGAATACCCAAAAACTTCAAAAGCAAAAAGATAGTCCTTATGCGCAATATCACTCCACTTTCATATCCACTTTACCAGAGCATTGCATGCAAATAAATAACTGTCAAGCTTACTTGACTGGAACTTGAAACATACTAGATTAGCCAGAGCCCCATGCTAGAACTTACGGTATGAATAGTTGCATATGGCAGACATTCTCTTTTTATCCTGCATGACGAAATGCTGCTAATCTCGCAGCCTCCTGGTGTTACATTGAAGAGACGGTTGAATAAAAGGTTGCCACTGTGAAATCTACTGCGGAAAGTGCTAAGTGAAAGCTATAAGGCAGCACATTCAGGCGACAACAACAAGAAATGTCATCTTGCAGGACCTGGAAAGAGAAACGCGTAAAAAGTCTCGCAACAAGTATTTACCTATTACAAGGCACATACGTAAGTAATTCGGTAAGCAAAGTAAATTAGTAATAAAATTAAAATAGAAAATAAATCATTTCGTTTCTGGAGTACGTATACTGTAAACAATATATATATATGTATATAAAACCCTGAGATGCGTTTGGCCAATTGATACGAAAGACGCTTACCACTCTTCAAGTCGGCTCGTAGTACTATTAAAAGGAGAGCCGGGCTGACAGAGAGTGAAGCTTAATGGGGGAGGTGCGTTCAGTGGGAATGATCTCGGCAGAATATAATGTTCAACTGTCGAGGGTGAGTGACACTGCATAAGGCTGAGTTTCTATCAACTATTGTGTTAGTGCCTAAAGCATTTAAATTCTATAAAAAATATATATATAATCATGTTAAATCATGTAGCACACACCCTTTTAGTTGATTATAAAGGCCGCTTCATATAATATTCGTTTAACGTTTCTTTTATTCAAATTATTGTTTTTAAAGCTCTGTAGTGACACTATTTGGCAAAAAAAACTTTGATATTTTCGATACTTGAGAAGTATGACTTATGCTTATAATGATGTGCCACCTTGAAGTGCAAACTCATTGAGAAATAAACAGTCGAACAATAAACGAAAAGCAAGAAGTCTAAAGATCGCATGCATACATTCGTATGCACACGCGCATATACGCACATGAGCTGAGAGTCAATCGAGTTGACACGCGCTCATGCAGTATGTGTGTGCAGTGGGTGCATTTTGGATAGATAATCCTTATAACGAGTTACTTTGATTACTGCTATTATTAACAGTCGAACCGCTGTTCGCTTCTCCATCAGCAGTTTAACTCGCGTTTATTGGCCGGCGGCTGCGACGGCGATGCTTCTGCTTAGCCGGCTGACTGAATGACTGACTCACTGACTAAATACTTTCAGGGCTGACTCTCAGCCAAAGATTGAACGTCGTCCATAGGACTGTTTTTCGCGGGATTGCTCATTCATAGACGGACGGTCAACCCCCATCAATACAAATGTGGGGCAACGGTGGGGCTGGCTCGAACCCGCGCACCTATCCCTCCGGTCACCGCGAGGCGCAGACGAACACTGCACCCACCATGCCACCACCGGGCGGACTGACAGACTGACTAAAAAATTCTTTCGGGGCTGACTCTCAGCCAAGATTTAACGTCGTCCATGGAACTGTTTTTGGCGGTATTGCTTCATAGACGGACTACCCCCATAAATACAAATCGGTGCACGGTGAGGCTCGAACCCGCAGGCGCAGACGAATGCACCCACCACGCCACTTGTCGTACTGATATATTGGTGTGGGTTGTCTCTGTGTTTGAGTGTGGTACTGCTCGGGCTGCCGGTACCAACACCAAGCCATAGTTCTTCTCCGTTACTGTTTCAGCGACCGTGTTCAGTGTACTTACTGGTCTAAATTCGCTGCTACAATCAAAGTGTTGCAGCAGCAGCGGCAACCGCAACAAAAACAACTATCTCAACTATTACTACTGCTTCAGCGACCGCATTGCCGGCACCGCCGCCGCTGTGGCTGAAGCCGTCGAATGTCGCAGGTCTGGCTGGCGTACTGCGAGGAGTATTAACAGGCAGCAGCAGCCGCAGTAGTGGTTTTGTAGTTGGTATTTCTGCTGTTGTTGGTATTTCTATTGCTGCTGTTGTTGTTGTTGGTATTTCTACTGCTGTTGTTGTTGTTGCTGTTGGTATTTCTACTACGGTTGTTGCTGTTGTTGGTATTTCTACTGCTGTTGTTGTTGCTGTTGGTATTTCTACTACGGTTGTTGCTGTTGTTGGTATTTCTACTGCTGTTGTTGTTGCTGTTGGTATTTCTACTACGGTTATTGTTGTTGTTGTTGCTGCTGTTGGTATTTCTACTACAGTTATTGTTGTTGTTGTTGTTGTTGGTACTTCTGCTATTGTTGCTTCCGTTGTTGTAGTAGTTTGTATGCAAGGTAGCAGCTAATCTAGTTGCTTTTCTTCTACCCGGCTCCTCTACCAGCAGGCTGGCGCTGACGTAGCGTCCCGGCGGCGGCGGGGGCGGTGCATCATCCTCCGTTGTTCGTCGACGAGTCCGGAAATTGACTACAACCGAACGACCGACCGAGCACGACCTTATCGGCCTCGAGAGCACTTGCCGTACAACTCGGAAGGAGAAGGCTGGCTAGCCGAGAGAGTGAGACAGCGAGTAGCCGCTGCTCTCTACGTAAGTCGGTCAGTAAGCAGGTTTGCGTAAGCAGCAAATCATCAGCGAGTGGCCAACACCAACGTAATAACAGTCATCGTCTCACCACTATCACTTATCGTCTCATTTATATATAAGTAGACTTGTTTTCCTTAGGATTTTCTCTCAATAAACAAACGACCGAACGGAACTACTAATTAACAAATCGAACCGAACCGAAAAGACGAAGGCGCCGGAGGCGGCGACAAAGAAAATGATCAAGAATAAATGGCTCGCACGTTGCTGTTTGCCTTCCTCGTGTTCAGTGTACTGGACTAAATTCGCTGCAATCAAATCAGTTGCAGCAGCAGCGACAGCAGCAACAAGAACAACTATCCCAACTATTACTACTACGGGTACAACGATATTTATTAAACAACATTACAGTATATGCCTACGTTCCTATGACCCAGGGACTTTTTACGACTTTCATGGGATATGCCGATACGCATCACATGAATACTCAATTGCATACTCGCAGCTAGTGAGTGTGTCGACTTTCGGTGAGCAGCCGGTTAATTGAATGACAGACAAGACACATTTATTACCGACGTACATAAATTGAAAGAAACGAACGCCTGCTATTTTCAACCGACTTCGAATGAATACTTTCAAACTGACACTGAAGTATGTAACAGAAATCAAAGCCGACATCGAACACTTAAACAAGGTGCCTCATGTGATACGTGACTGGCCCTACTTTTCGAGAATGAAGTAAATTCAATAATATATTTATATATAATTTCTATGTGAAATTCACTGCAAACTGATCGTGCCTAATTGATTTAAAAGTGCATTTCGCTTCAAAATAAACGCTTTTAATTCAAATTCTGCGACAGCTCAAGCAGCCAGTCAATATGCCAAGGATCACCGCCACGCGGTTCTAATACATATATATGTATATATATACACACACACACTCTCAATACCCTAAACTTTGCGGAAGACAAGAATGCCTTTTTGTAGAAAGGGATTTATTGTTTTTACAACAAATTAAATACTCCAGTTCCACCGATTGGTCATGCAAAGCGCCGACAGGGTCGAGAGTGTAGGGTCGGCGCTTTGGCGATATGTATTGGGGAACTTGGCCTCTTAGATGTTCTTTTGGAGTGATGTGGCTGAGGCTGGAATTTGTTTACTTCTTCTTGACGGCCTTCTCGGCGGCCTTGGTCACCTTGCCTCCGGACAACTCCTTCGGCTTGACGGACTTGATGACACCGACAGCCACCGTTTGCCTCATGTCACGCACGGCGAAACGGCCAAGAGGAGGGAACTCTGTGAAGGCCTCGACGCACATCGGCTTCTGCGGCTCGAGCTCGACGATGGCGGCGTCACCCGACTTGATGGACTTCGGCATGTCCTCGAGCTTCTTGCCCGAACGACGATCGCACTTCTCCTTGATCTCCTTGAAGCGGCACGCAATGTGAGCCGTGTGGCAATCGAGCACGGGAGAGTAGCCGTTCTGAATCTGGCCGGGGTGGTTCAGCACAATGACCTGAGCGTCGAAGTGCTCGGTCTCCCGGGGCGGGCGGTCCTTCGAGTCACCGCAGACGAATCCACGCTTCAGCTCCTTGACCGACACGTTCTTGACGTTGAAGCCGACGTTGTCGCCGGGCACGGCCTCGGGCAGCGACTCGTGGTGCATTTCGACCGACTTCACCTCAGTGGTGAGGTTGGACGGCGCGAACGTGACGACCATGCCGGGCTTGATGACGCCAGTCTCGACACGACCCACGGGCACCGTGCCAATACCGCCGATCTTGTAGACGTCCTGCAGGGGCAGACGCAGAGGCTTGTCGGTAGGCCTCGCGGGCGGCTCCATGACGTCGAGGGCCTGCAGCAGCGTCTTGCCCTCAAACTTGCTGCCCTTGCGTTCGATCTGCCATCCCTTGTACCAGGGCATGTTGGCCGACACCTCGAGCATGTTGTCGCCGGCCCAGCCGGAAATGGGCACGAACGGCACCGAGTTCGGGTTGTAGCCGATCTTCTTGATGTACAGCGACACCTCCTTCTTGATCTCCTCGAACCGGCTCTCCGAGTAGGGCGGCTCCGAGGTGTCCATCTTGTTGACGCCGACAATCATCTGCTTGACGCCGAGCGTGTAGGCGAGCAGGGCGTGCTCACGAGTCTGGCCGTTCTGCGAGATACCAGCTTCGAACTCGCCGGTACCGGCCGGACAGACCAGGATGGCGCAGTCGGCCTGCGACGTTCCCGTGATCATGTTCTTGATGAAATCACGATGGCCGGGCGCATCGATGACGGTGACGTAGTACTTGGGCGTCTCGAACTTCCACAGCGTGATGTCGATCGTGATACCACGTTCACGTTCGGCCTTCAGCTTGTCGAGAACCCAGGCGTACTTGAACGAGCCCTTGCCCATCTCCTGGGCCTCCTTCTCGAACTTCTCGATCGTACGCTTGTCGATACCGCCACATTTGTAGATCAGATGGCCGGTGGTCGTCGACTTACCTTTACAACGAAACGACACAGAACACAACACAAGCACAATAAACAAGGCAGCAACAGAGAGTTAGACAAGCAGATTGCTTTGGCAAGCCACGCCGCTGACACGCCTACAGCGCTCGTGGCGCCCGCCGTAGCAACAAGTGTCTGCCCGGAGAGTCCAGCAGCCGGCAACAGCAGCGGCAAGATACATCCATACGCAAGTAAGCAATTCGACTACGATTCGTCGAGAAAGAATAGTCGCCACTGACGCCCATACAACTAACTAGAAAGTTCGAGAACGAATCTTACATATTACAAGTTACGCATTCCTTACATATTACAAGTTACGCATTCCTTACAAGTTACAAGTTACGCATTTCTTACATATTTTACAAGTTACGCATACCTTACATATTTTACAAGTTACGCATCCCTTACATATTACAAGTTATTCACATTTCTAGCCCTCGACCCTGCCGCAGCCGCCGGCGCCGCCGCTGGACCATAATTATCAAGTAAACTACTACTACATTGCTATCATAACCTCGATTATTAAGAATGCGCTATGCGCTTATTAAGTTGTCGGGTTGCCGCTAAGCAACCACCACTAAACCGTCATAAAGCCACGACAACCGTATTAAGCATACCAGCATGTATGTACATATGTATGATGAATCATTAGGCGTGACAATTTCCATACGGCCGATACGCCATGCTGATGACGTCGACGGTCTCCACGAGGACGTCCACGACGGCGACACAGCCAGAGGCCATCAGCGGCAGCAGCTGCAGCGTCCGCGTACGCCATGAGGTGAGATGATGATGAACATCACCATGGGCGGTAGTGCTGCTGGTGGTGGGGTGATGAGGTGGTGGTGGGGTGATGGTGATGCGGCGGCGATCGCCTGCCGACAACGTGGGACCGGCTAGGCCTAGCAGCGCCGGGTCAGCCACAGTTCGGCGCCGCCGCCGCAGCCAGGCGAATTCCTGAGGCAGCTTGCTCTGCAGCAAACAGCTTCGCATGCCAGTCCCAACGTCCTTCACGACGCGGTGGTTATCATCAACAATCTCCACCGGCACCATCACCAGAACGGCGAGCCGATTTGTATGGGCACACATGGCACCACGAGCCACCACCACTACCACCACTTGATTGCGAGTCTAAAGCCAAAATGTTGTGTTGAATACGGCGTCGCCGACGACCACGCCGCCGAACACGCGGCCGTGTGCGGCGTGGTCGCCACTGCTGTGTCCTGATGATGCCTGTGTCCTGAACGCAGAAGTCCACAAAGTCGAAGCAACCGGTCGACCTCCTAACCAAGCCTCGCATCACCCCACCACCACCACCCCCCAAGCTCCAAGCTGGCCCCAACTGCCTGTTGAGGCAACTCAGGCATTCAGCCAAGACATGCCGAAGATGGCGATGATGATGATGATGATGATGGTAGTGGTGGTGATGATGATAATGAAGGTAACGATGGCGATGAAGATGACCGAAACTTGCTGCTGCTGCCACCAGCTTCATGCCTGGCGGCCGGCCTTCAAGCAGAGACCAGCTTGAACTTAACAAGGCGGAATGAATGAAGCAGCTCCTCACAAAACTGGCCCGATCCGGTCTACCTCCCGGACAACTCCCCTCCCCACCACCCACAGCTTCATCCAAGCCCCGACTCGCGTCTATCCAACGTCTGCCACTTGGTCAAAGACAACAACAAAGAAACTTGCTGCCAACAACCGACTACCACCGCCGAATCCTGTCGACGCCAAGGCGACGCGGATTGTTCGAGAACTTTTGTGTCGCACGAACTTTGTCGGCATGTCGGCGTCCTGTTTCGGCTTTGCCGATCAATCGATGGATTATGATGATGATGATGGGAATTGATCAGCGATGCAGCAATGCGCAAACAGACAATCAAACAAACAATAGCACAAACGAAGTTAGCCAGCTAGCAAGCCAGCTAAATCATCGCCAACTTACCGGAATCGACGTGACCGATAACCACGATGTTGATATGAGTCTTCTCCTTGCCCATGTTGACGGTTGGCGGCGTACGAGACCGACGATCACCAAGAGAACGAGAAATGGAGTGAAGGCCTCCAACATGGCGCACCGCCGTTTTATACCGCCTGTTTCCCTCGCCGGCCGGCCGCGCCGCTTGCAGACGACAACACGCCAAACACGCGATCGTTGTTGGCAGCTAGAATGCGGCTAGTGGCGCCGACTACTCGCATCGTATCGTATCGTGGTGGTGGTGGTGGATTGTGGTGGGATTTCGTATCGGTTTCGCCACCCTCCAGCTCACCACCACCACCCCCGCCGCGGACCGCTGGTTGGTGTGTTCATCGTTACACGTTTGTCGATGAATAACCGATGTCGACGCTAGGATGATACTCACCTCTCAACTATCACAACCTACCGAATTTATTGCATTCACACTTGAAAGAAATTTATTTTTTTCTGGCCGCTTCGCCGAAATTGGTTCATGAAAAAATTGGTTCCGTCCGGGCCGGTTAGCGGCGCAGGCGCCGCTGTCGGCACCGCCGCCGCCGCAGCAGCGCCCTCTGGTGGCTGGAGCGGCAACTAGCCGCAACGTGGCCGAGTGGCTGGTATTGGTGGCTGGATGGCTGGTCGTGGTGGTGGTGGTGGTATTTGCCAGAGAGGTTGCCAGACATAGATAGATCGAGATATAGCTAGCTGCTGGCTGGCTCGCTGGATAGATGTGTTGATGATCCGGTGGCGGTAGCAGCGGATCCAGCGGGATCATGGTCATCATTTCGATGATCTTGCTGCTTGCTGCTGCTGCTGCTGCTGTTGGATGTCATGTTATGATGATGATGATGATCTTGGCGATGGGGCCAGCGGGCGGCCTGACTCGCCTAATGATGCTGTTGCTGTTGTTGTTGTTGCTATTATTGTTGTTGTTGTTGCCGCTGTTGTTGTTGTTGTTGTTGTTATGGGATCAACATGTGGCTCACCACCGAGCTCTATATAGTAGTAGACGTTAGATTCTGTGATTGCTCTCGGCTCTGCTGCTATATGTAACTGCTACTGCCGGGTTTGTCGGGCAGGCGCTATGCTACAGTACTAGTTGTAGTAGTAATAGTAATTAGTAGTAGTAGTAGTAGTAATAAAGGACAATGAGTATGCATTACTATTACTATATTTTATATGTAGTAGTAGTTGTAATATTGAGTCCGGTGGTGGCATGGTTGCTTAACTCTACGCCGGCTCGCAACCGGGGGAGGAGACACTGGATAGGTGCGCGAGTTCGAGGCCCACCGTTGGCCTACATTTGTATTTATGGGGGTAGTCCGTCTATGAATGAGCAATGTAAAAGACAGTTCCGTGTACGTCAAGTCTTGGCTGAGCGTCAGCCCGAAAACTTTAATAGAAGTAGTAATAAAGGACAATAAGTATTACTACTACTATATTTTACATGTAGTGGTAGTAGTAGTAGTAATAGTACTATTAGAAGTAATAATACTCATTGTCTTTTAGTCATCTATTTGTCTGTCTGTCTATCCGGCCATCTGTTTGTATGTCTGTCAGCTATTCAGCTATTTGTCTGGTTGTCGTGGACGGCTTCGTCCCTCGGCCGATATTAATTATTTACTGAAATGAAGATGGAAATTGTCAATCATCAGCCGGTAGTGCGGCCACATTGTCGCAATGGCCAGGTAACGCCACCTCCATCATCATAACCTCCATTTGCACCTCGGCCGCCATCAGCATCATCATGGCATCATGGCTGGCGTTGTCGTTGTTGTTTTCATGTTGTAGCTTCTCTCGTTGTTGTTGTTGTCATCATTATTTAAAACGACGTCTCTGCTGCTGATGATGAATAAAATCGGTTTTATCTGGTCGATAATAACGACAACAACAACGACAATAATATGATTAGAATGAATTGTAAATAATATGATTATAATTATCAACTTTGGAACAAGCTCCCCCCCCCAGATGTGCGTGCAACCTCTTCTTTGAGAATATATTCAAACAAGATGCTAAGCAATACTATTTAAGTACCTTACTTTAATATAAGCCAAATACGATAATAATAATAATAATAATAATCATCATATCGATAATAAGAACAACAGCAATTATGATGACGATAGAGATAATAATTATGACGACGACAATGATAATGATGATGACAGTAAAGACAACGTCTCTCAATTTGCTTGTTTCGGCTGTTGCACTCGTGGTCTTCATCATCTGGAAAAAACAAGCACCATTGTGTGCTTAACTTGTCTGCATGTTACGATGCGACATCTCGTGATGACAGCCAAAGCTTCGTCACGAGGAGACAGCAGCAGCAGCAACAACAACTTTTTCGTCTGCCAGCTCTAGCAGCATCTTCATGTTCCGTAGACTAACTTCGATTGCCAACTTCGATGATTAACGTTTGATTAACTCACTAACAGTTTCTAAGAGTTGTCGTCGTCGTTGTCGTAGTAGTAGTAGTAGTTCGTGGTGGCAGTGTTCATAGACAAAAAAAAGAAACTGCACGAAAAAACAACTTCGACGACGGCAGGGTCGAAAAACGACGTTTTTTACGTTGTTTGCGATTTGTTGTTTCGAAAAACGAGGTTTTTTTCGTTGTTTGCGATTTGTTTGGCCTGCTCTCTAATTCTAAGCTGGCGAGCGTCCCTCCTCTCACACTCAGCTTGCTCCATCATCAGCACAAACATATATATATATATATATATATATATATATATATCATTCATAGAACTGTGCCTATATATTTTTTTGAACAAGGTCATTTATTTATTATATACACAATTACATTGGTATGTTGTTTCATACAATTATAAATATTTGCAAGGATGATATAGTAATTTAAACCTACTACAGCTACCACTGTGTTGGTAAAAAGTTGCAGCCGGAATAAAATGACTTGTGTTTACCTCTAAGCGAGAGTCAATTTAGTAAGACTAGTGTATCCATTATTGACGGGGTATATCGCCTCACGTTTACATAACAAGAACACATACGTAATATATATATATATATATATACATTGATAAACAGTACAAATAAGTTGCACAATCACATCAAGCCCACAAAGGATCATGGCTGCGCATACACACATTGTGGTTACTTTCGGACAACGGCCCAAAACACCTCAACAGCGACACAATGACGCACAAAACGACGTCGCACATCCTCATCAATATACGATATAAAATACGCTTTAAAATCATTGTGTCTCTATTGATGTTAATGTGTATCTTAGTCTTATATGTATATAAACTGTAAGCTTGGATAGTACTAGTATAGTACGATAATAAAAATGCATGGATAGATAGACAAAATGCGTTCGCTGTTGCACCTAATTGGGACAGCAAAGCATTCTTACTTGTCTCTCTTTCGGTCTCCGTCTGTTTCTCCTCCCTTGCTCTCGGCGTCTCTCTTCTCTCTCTCTCTCTCTCTATGTGTATATGTATCACCTTTCTCCTTTGCTAAATTCCGTTGTGCTGGCAAGCCGAGACAGGCCGAGGAGATAAAGCATTGCCTTGACTTTGACTCAGTTAGTCAGTCAGGCAAACAGACAGACAGACATACGTGAATCATCACCAAACCAATCTGCCAGCAACCATTTAGGCAGGCACCTGCTGTTGTTGTTAGTATAGTTACAACTCGCACGAACACGGTTATCGGTTCCTTGTTGTTGTTAGCTGATCTTCGCTCGAAACACCCCCAGCAGCAGCAGCATCAATGGCAACAACAGTCAACAACAACAACAACCACAACAATATTAACAATAGCAGCGTAAACGAAATGAACCGATAACTGGATCAGTACTAAATGCTACTAGCAGCAACAACAGCAGCTGTAGCAAAAACTATCGAATAAATCATATATATCTGATTCAAAAGGTATTCCACAAGGATTAATAAATAAAACTTATATATATATATATATATATATGGCAGAAAAGGCGAGCCGAAACCGACTGAAAACTAAAGTCAGCGACGGTAATAATAAATAGTACATTTAATCGTAGCTCTTGCTGAGCCGTATTGAAACTTGACTGCAATGCGACCACTTTGGTTGACACTTTTTGGTGCTCCTCCCCCCTTCTTCGTTCTATGAGAAAAGTCTCCTTCCGTCTCCTTGCCGTTTTCCTACCGAGTCGCTTCTCTGTGCTGCGGTTTTGCGGTAGCTGCTTGGACGGGGATTAACGCTGGATTCTCCAAAAATGAGCCGTTGTCATGCTTTACAGCGAACCTTGCTGTGGTGGAATTATTTTTGTCGCAGTTTTACTCTTCTTCTTTTTTTGTCTGTTTTGAGCGTTCAAATCGGATCCCGCTGCCTCAGGTGCCTAGAACGGTCCAACGGACGAAGTGATGAGGCAATTATTATTAGGTAATTAATTAAAATTAGTAAATACAGGAACACGACTACAACGGGTACTGTTAGCACTGTGGCATCCATCGTCTGGATTCAACAAACAAACTAGTTCGTCTCACCCCTTTAACACCCCAGGTATGAAACCCCATCCGCTCGACGCTTGCTCCGGTCGAAGTGCAAATAGAGGAGCAATAACGTCAGGAACAACAGTGTGCACCAAACAGCTGTAGTTGCTGTTCCTACCGTTTGCGGGGGTGGAGTAGTGTAGCATGAATTATGACGATGCTGGCATCATGGAAATACCGGTTGGTGGCACGCAGCTGTCGCGCCTTCGCCTTCGCGAAGATCGTTGTTGCTGTTGTTGTATCTCCCGTATGCATCTGTCTTTTTTGGTATCTATGTCTGGCGCTGGCGGCAAACGCAGCATCAGCCGGAGCAGCTTTTTGTCTTTTGATGGTGCTACTAATGTCGGTACTGCGGTTAGTGCTGCCAAATGAAGTACTACCTCAACTTTTACCCTCGGCAGTACTCTCAGTAGTACAAAGCGCGTCTAGCACGCTTCCGTGAGACGTCATAGACAAGGCAGGCACATATGGACAAGGGCGTATGCTTGTCCCCTCAACGAGCTCCAGACAAAAATCCACTCGCCACAGATCTTCATCACAGCAACCTCCTTCAGGGATTCACTGCAAGCCCTGGGTGGGTAAATGCTAACCTGAAACTTCCCCTCCAGAATCTAATCTTACGCCGCGAAGGACACATAGTAAGGCTCACGGTTTGCGCCTGGGCGGCTTGATGCTTCGTAAGCCGTCACAGAGCCTTATGTGCGCTATGCAGCACAATAAGCTGCTAAAGCCAGCTTCAGCGGAACTGTGAAGAATTCTCTCGTAGACTAGAGGTGTAATTGACCCTCGCCTGCCGCCTCGTATCAGTAGTAATCGTTAGCATCATGCTATATGCCGCCTCCTCAACAACGCAAGCAAACTTATGACGCTCGACGTACGGGCAATACAAGTGCTCTGTAGACAAATTCCCTGAGTGATCTAAGAGTCAAACAACTAACTCACTTATCCACTCGCACAACGTTGTGCCTTTTTAAACACATACACCCACGGAAAGAAGGATAAAAAGAGAAGGCTACTCTCTCAGAACTTAAAAAATACTTTCTGACGGACTGACTCTATGCCAAGACTTAACGTTCATGGGACTGCTTTTCGCATTGCTTCATACTCTCGAAACTTATGACGGCGAAGTCCCCTAACATGCGAAGCCCTTGCAAAGGTGCCCCTTAAGAAGAAGAAGAATGACTCTCGGTATACGGGAAGGAGATTTGCAGAATTTGTTTCGGAAAAGCGAAAAAACCCGACCGCCGCACAAAGTCGAGCAACCTAAATGACAAGTGAAGGAGGTGGCCAGGTTGCTTGTATTTTGCTTGTATTGTACCATATTTGTTGTCGCCACTAGCTCTGCTGCCCTGCCTCCTCACATTGTAGCTCCAACTTGTCGATTGGACGGAAGAGCCGTCAGACAAACAATCGCACAATGGCCGCTCCTGCTGACATTGGCCGCCCTGGACGTTGCTCTGGACGACGGCGGCTTTGGCGGTGTCGGCAGAGGCCGAACACGTCGCCACCGCTCTCGCTCGAAGCGCCCGCCTTGCAGGGGCGATGCGTTCGTTAGTTGCTACTATATGCAACAAAGCGCAGCCAGAACCTGCAGAACTCAAACCGCTGCAGCATAAAACAAGCACCACTTAGCAAATTATCGTCATTGTGAACTGCTTGCGGTATTTGTCGCCGCCGCCGTCGTCATTGCTGCTGTCGCTATTGCTGCTGCTAAAATATCAGACATATTGAACATAATTATTTTACTGACAAAGCTTTGTTTTTTCCTTAAGCTTAAGCTTTGTTGAGACAATCATGCAGTCCCTCAGTAATTTCCCAATCCGCTCAGTGTGCAGCGGCAACAGAGCTGTGTCATGCCTGTAGTGTATGTGCAGCTGGTTTATTTTTTTTAAGATTTCGTGAATGTTTGATACACCGACCGAGGCGTCACTGAGGAGGTATTACCAATTTGCAAGAGGAACCCAAACGCAAACCCACCGGGTTTCTTTCGGGCGACTTCGGGTCTACTCATTTTTTCTTTTCGGGCTGACCCTCAGCCAAGATCTAACGTCCACGGAACTGCTTTTCGCATTGTCTCATAGACGGACCTCCATAAGTACAAATGTGCAACGGTGGGCCTCGAACCCGCGAACCTAAGCGTCTCCTCCGGTCGCGAGGCGCAGACGAATGCATCACGCCACCGGGCACGACTCGGGTCTACTCAATGAGTAGACCAGCCGTTCAACCGCCAAATGAGACCAATACCAACTAAAATCGCCCGCAGCTGATGTCTGCCATTCGTTCATTCATTCAGCCTTTCGATGCTAGCTTCGATGGAGCTGTGTTTGTAACCCCTGTTTGAATAGAAACCACCTATTAAAATTATATAAATATATATATATATATATATATATATATATATATATATATATATATATATATATATATATATATATATATATACATATATATATTTTTTGTACTCGGCCCCCCAGTCCCTCGTTTGTCACTCTCGTAGCCAGAACGAAACTTGTCGAGGAGACGACATTCCGTTTCATCTCAAAATCCATCCATACACAGCTATTCAGCTCTACAGCCATTCATCCATCGAGAGTCATCGACCATCAATCGAGGGTCAATGCATTCATTCAGTCACTCATCGAGGTATCAGTCAAACATTCATCAGTCGACATCCATCATTCACCATGCATCTTCACTCTCACCACGACCAGGCAGCCGGCGCAGACAGGCGGGGCGGCAAGAAGCGACGATTGAGAAGAAAAGAACTTCATGACCGGCAGCGACGGCGACGGTGAACATCAAGAGAGTGATGGCAAGACTCTACCTACGTATGACAAAAACCTATATGATTGCCAACAGTAGCAGCAGCAGCAGCAGCAGCGGCGGACCAAATCTACCACCACCATGATCATCATCCTCATCACCCTCATTGATAGTAAACAGATAGGAGAACCACGTGCTCGTCGTCCTAGGAGAGAGCAGTCGTTGAAATGGTTGTAGTAGTAGTCCCAATATTTGTTTGTAAATAGAGGTCAAAATAAAAGTATATGGCACAACGGTACCACCCCTCGCCTCGTCGTGAGGTCTCTTAAGTCTCGTCGTGAGGTCTCTAAAGCCAATCTAAATTCAAAAGCGCATTAAACTTACAAATTATTGACCTTGTTGCTCCGAGTCACTTCGAAGTGCATGGAACGCCGTACAAATGGTTTAAGGTTTTTAGTAAGTGTGTTGCTAATAAGATCGGTCTCGAGTATGAGTGTGTGTAAATCATGTTTTTCTGTACATCTAAATAAAAACGTACCATGACTACTAATAGTAGATGTAAACGTTCAGTACCAGCCAAATGCCCCTGTAGGAGCGCTTGGCTGGCCCCTCGAAACCTTTCGGTCGAACAGCCGACCAATTTGGCGCTGTTTTGACATGCCAGGGTGCAGGACCGCCTACAAATCCTTGTTGGCTGTTTTGACATGCCAGGGTCCAGGACCTCTAAAAACCCTAAGCAAAAGAACCAGTAGTTGACTCTGTCTCACAAAAAGCGCTTCCAGGACCTTCTAGCAGATGCCGGTGATCTTGTCGACCCCGCGCCTGGCTGCAAGAAACATGGCTACAGGCCCTATTTGTCGGCTAACTCGGGACCTTGTTAGAGGACGCATTCTTACCAATCTGTGTATGCCAACGGGCCAGTGCACCGGTAGTCGAGCCACACCTTTTCCAATATGGGGGAGCAGGTGCGGTCAGAGTTAAGAGAGCACGGGCTACCCTGCGTGCGCAGCGCTGGCCGGCCCCCACATGCGACCATCAACAAGGTATCGTGTTCGGTTGACCTACAAGGCTGACTTTTAATTCGTTTTTAATAAATAAAATATATATATATATATATATATATATATATATATATATATATATATATATATATATATATATATCAATCAATTTCATTTATTCACCTTTGTAGGTAGCAGTCAAATACTTAGCTTTAAACAAAATCCGTGTACTTATACAAGGGTAACAACACAAGACTAGAGTCATTTCAGGAATAAAAACATTTCAGCCATGGTTTTCACCACAAGCTCTGTGCGGAGCGGGGTTTCCATATATATATATATATATATATTCAGGTGAAATGCGTTACGCACGAACGGACACCAGCTCTGGATGTGGGCCGAACAGTGTCGGACTCACCGCAAGGCTACCGGCGTTATCGACTAAAACTCCGGGTTTTCGATGTTCTGAAAACTGCAGCCTCTTTTAAGATTCACTCCAGACCTCCCAGATATTCGATTAATAGCACTATGGGTAACCCCTGACTTAACTAGCCTGACTTAGAAAATAATAAGTTCTCAGTCTAATATAATATAATTTTTTTTCCTAAGGCTAATGCCCGTGTACGGTTTTTTCATGTCATGGCTGATTTTTGATCCACTCCTGCATTTACCTGGTTTAAATTGGAAACCATGCAAACAAATTTAAGAGTGGCCGGTCTGGGGCCGGTCGAACCCAGGCCTCCCGAATGCAAGGCAAAGGCTTTGCCACTAAGCCATTTTGCTCGATAAACGTCTGGAACGGGCTTACTTGATACAAACTCAATGGAATCGCACTACATAAATCTAAGCATTCCGCCGATTCCAAAGCTTATAGAATACTTCATCGTAGTTGAAATTAAGCGTGTACTCCTTGGAGTGCATCCAAGCCTACCGAGATCTGGGTGTTGCACACAACAGCAGCAACACCCATATCTATGTACAAGGGGGTAACACATCGATCAGAAGCATTGGAGCCTCCCACTCAAACGAAGTACCGGTCGTCATCAGGCAGAAAAACTCGCTGCTCAAATTCAAATGCGATTCCAGTGAGCAATATCTCAAAACTCTGGTATCTGGTTAAAAGTAATATAAGTAATACAAACCATATCGCAACACATTGTAAAAAGATAAAAATTGCAAATATAAAGAATTATGTATATATATATATATATATATATATATATAGGTTTTATTATTCTCATACCTAAATAGTGTTGCTTAGCATTATTTTTGAATAATTTACGATTATATATATATATATATATATAAAAGGTGGCTTCGAACAAGCTATGTCCTTAATGGAGCTCGGAATCAACAAGTGCAATTATCTTATAAGATATGCCAATATTTGTTGTTAATGGCCTAAGTCAGCGTCAGTTCGGTTTTCGATCCAAAATGTCGACGACTGTACCCATCATAGATTTTGTTGAAGAGGTTCGCAGAAACCAAACGTTAAAAAAGACAGTCGCCGGCGTATTTATAGATCTTAGAAAAGCATTTGATACAGTTGATGTAAATATTCTGATTAAAAAGTTAACTCGATATGGAGCGGATGATATTTTTTTGTCTTGGCTGCGGTCGTTTATGTCGAATAGGAGGCAAGTTGTTCAAGTGGGCAATGCAATCTCGGATGTAAGAAATATATCTGTTGGAGTGGCTCAGGGCAGTATAGGTGGTCCACTTCTCTTCAACATCTTTATTAACGACATATTTAGCGTAACAAAACATGCAAAGTTGACCTTGTTTGCGGACGATACCACCGCCCTATTCGTCGGGAACTCCCCAACTGAGGTAGAGGCTATGGTCCGCGAGGACCTTCAGAGGTTATCATCATGGTTCAGGAGTAACGGTCTCTATATGAATTGGAGGAAAACAGGTGTAATGCAATTCCTTTCACCGCGGGGTTCCGTTACGATTAATCCCCTCTGTTTCCAGTGCGACGGCATAGCCCTTTCGCTTCTAAAGGAAACGAAGTTCCTAGGCGTTACGTTGGACGAAAAGCTGACCTTTGAAGCGCATGTCACACATATACGTAAGAAAATATCTGGCAGCAATGCAGCTCTATACAGAGCTCGACGAATTCTTCCCCAAAACTGCCTGATGGCGATGTATTTTGCCTACGTCCATAGTCACCTGACCTACGCTGTAGAAGTTTATGGCTTAACACAGATGCGTCTTATCAGGTCGCTTCACCGACTCCAAAAACGAGCACTGAGAACAACTCTGGACCTCTGGATGCGAGATTCAGTGCAACCGCACTACAAAAATATTAACATTTTGCCGTTGCCAAAACTTATAGAATACTGTCTCGTAGTTGAAATTAAGCGTATACTCCTTGGAGTGCATCCAAACTTATATGGTCTGGCAACATCAGCAACACCCATATCTACAAGGGGTAACGCATCAAACCTGCTTACTCTGTCACACGCCAACTCCAACCAGTCAAGGCTATCAATCAGAAACATTGGGGCCTCCTACTGGAACAAAGTACCGGCCTCCGTTGGGCAGACAAAGTCCCTGCTCAAATTCAAATGCGATCTACTAAAAGAGCATTATCTTGAAACTTTGAAAAAGTGATATAAAAATACAATCATGTTGCAATATATTGTAAATAGGTGAAAATGGCATATATAAATTATACATTGTTATTCATAAAAGGGGCTCCGAACAAGCTATGTGCTTAATGGAGCTTGAAATTAATGTGTGCAATTATCTACAAGAAATGTCAATAAACAAACAGTTGAACAGTTGAAATAAACAAATTCATCCATTCATTTATAATCACCACACCTGACTAGTATGTTAAACTCCCTCGACATTTATAGATCGATCACGTATGCTATTTCTGTCGGGTTCCGTGTCACGAGAAAGGGAGAGGCGGCCAATGATTCAAAGTAATATGTATCCCGGGTTGCTTTTAAATGCATTGTAAACAAAGGTTATTTTGCATTTGTGAATATTTTAGAGACCATAGACATAATAGATCAAAACTTTTTACAAAACAAAAGTGAAAATCAGGACATATTTAATTACATGTTTGTAAATGTTAAAAAAAAACGAGGAATAAAGCGAGATCGAGGGAATACTCTACCGAGAGCTTTTGCTAGGAGTGCTGTTGTACAAAATACGTTTTCATGAAGAGCCACGCCTGACTCCATTAAACTGTATCATTGTAATGAATAAATCATATATTAATACTATTTTAAGAACATGCTTGAGAGAAGTAAAAGACACATTTAAAAATAATTATGAAGAAACGTATGTTATGCTTAATTTGAGCGAAATAAACAGCATTGAATTGAAAAAGCATATTTACAACTCCGTGATATAAGCAACTATGACATTGTAGTTCTATATCACGTATCTATATATATATATATATATATTTTTTTTTTTAGCATGGTCTTTGTGACGTTTGCGAGAAGACTGTGCGCAACCTGTTTTTTTGTCTGAGGATGCAATGGTAATCCATGCTGGTAACGCTTAAGTAACCTACCAGAAGGGACAGAGGTACTTGCGTATGCGGACGACCTTGCAGTTGTAGTACAGGGCGGCACCCCCCAGCAACTGGAACTTAGAGCCAATGACGCTCTTGCCGAGATTTCCGTCTGGATGAGGGGAGCGGGTTTGACGCTGGCCCCTACCAAAAGCGAGGGAGTCATCCTCCTTGTCCCAAGAGGGTGTCCTCTCCCAAAGGTAATCTTTAACGGCCACGATATTCGGGTGGTTCAATCGGCCCGCTATCTGGGAATGTACCTGGACAGAAGCCTGCGAGGAACACCTCATCTCCGCTTGGCTGCAGAGAAAGCCACTAAAGTTTCACACGACATCGCCCGGCTGATGCCAAATACATTCGGGCCGCGAAAATCAACGCGACGCCTTCTTATGTCGGTTGCCGAGTCGACTATGTTATTCGCGGCCCCGGTGTGGCCACTAACCGCACTGACTCTAACCCGCAACAGGGCGCTGATGCGCAAGACCCAACGCATCGCGGCTTTACGGATTACGATGGCTTACAAGACGGTCAGCACGGCGGCTGTTTTTGTACTGGCTGGTACGATCCCTTGGGACCTGAAGGCCGACGAACGTCGTCGCTTGTGGGCGGAACCGACAAGCAATAAGAAAGAAGAAAGGGAAAAACTTTGATTTCTTGGCAAAATGAATGGGACGCCATACAGGACGGGGCACCTGGGGCCCGTGTGAAGGCTCTGATTCCGGACATTAAGGCGTGGATTAACCGGCCCGGCGGCGAGTTGACACACCACGTGACTCAAGTGCTCACAGGACATGGCAACTTCGAGAGCTACCTTACTCAAACAGGAAAAGCAGATACGCCACTCTGCAAGCACTGTGAAGGAACAACGGAGGACACGCCGGAACTCACAATATTGCTGTGCCCGGCGTAGGCTCCATTACGCAGGGACTTAACCATAGCAAGTGACGGCAGTCTTAAGAAGCTGACACACCTTCTTATGAACTCACGTGATGACTGGAATCTTATAGCTCGTACAATCGAACGTATTATGCACGCCAAAGGAGAGAAGAATCGTTTTTACTTGACAAGGCCCCGTGAGGCACTCCAGGACAGCTAAGATAAGGACGCTATTATTCCCCCCCCCCCCTCAATTCTTTGAAGTATTGCTTGCAGGAAAGAGTAGAAACTTAATTTGAAATTCGTAGGTGACATGACATTGACTGCCAGCACATAGATAATTTCATATCGCAGATAGACTTTGAGCTTACATACTCTCTCTCTCTATAAACCATGCGTCGAAATTGGCCATCTTTGTTTAGTCTACCGGACTAGCACAGGATAACAGTTTATGCCCTCTTCTGTTCTCGCTTATTCTATGCGCACACAACTTGGTCATCTACAAAAGCTGCTGGCTTCAGGTCCAGCGGACCCTGGCCAGACTTAGTTTTGCAGCATTAGAATTACGACTGGAGATTATCCTTACCCAGACCGAGATAGATCTATTTCGCTCTGGGTAAGGATAATCTTCTAAATTTGTAAGCAGAAAATGCTATAAAGAACACTTCAACACTGGCCAACCGCCGTTCAAACGGCTACACTCCGCAACCTACGGCGTCTCACGCCGTTTACTCGACGTCTTCTCCGCCACCCGACCTTCTCAGCCAACACCAAAGTGCTAACACCAAAAAATAGATTGGTTTTATCATTTTCATGAGTGGTTTACATTTGTACAGAGGTTCACAGCTCCTCAAAGCCATTAAAGGCTAGTATAGAGTGTTTATATTGCTTGCATTTTTACCATTTTATATATTGTCATTATGAATAATCGTGTTTGGCTGATATTGAAGTAAGGTACCTAAATAGTATTGTTCGGCATTTTGTTTGAATGTTGTCAAAGAAGAAGCTGCGCGCATAATTGTAAATGACGTCCGTCAAAGTCTTGAGAAGAAGAAAACGGTTGCTGCTTTATTTGTTGACCTGAGAAGGGCGTTTGATACCGTCGACATTAATATTCTGATTACCAAACTAGGAGCCTATGGAGCTGACGAACGTGTTCAATCGTGGGTACGTTCTTTTATGTCAGAAAGACAACAAATGGTGCAGATCGGGCAGAAGTTTTCAGATATCGAGAACATATCAGTCGGAGTAGCTCAAGGGAGTATCGGCGGCCCACTGCTGTTCAATATATTTATCAACGATATATTTGAAGTACCAAAACACGGCCGACTGACCCTATTTGCTGATGATACCACAGCACTCTTTGTCGGCGATTCCCGACAAGAGGTAGAGCAGATCATTAAAGAAGACCTTAAGCGACTTTCAGATTGGTTTAGAGCCAATGGCTTGTCCGTGAATTGGTCGAAAACCGGTGTTATCCAGTTCTTATCGCCGAGAGGTGTCCTAAGTATGAACAATGAGACATTTCAATGCGGAAACCACACTCTTAGGATGATGAATGAGACAAAATTCCTAGGCGTTGTCCTGGATTCCCGGTTATCGTATAAAGCTCATACAGATCACATTCGTAAAAAGATTGTAGGGAGCATTGCTGCTCTGTTCAAGAGTCGTAATATTCTGCCCCGTGATTGTCTGCTCGCCATGTACTACGCCTACGTTCATAGTTATCTGACTTACGCAGTCGAAATATTTGGAATGACTTATATGCGTTTTTTATGCCCCATACATCGCTTGCAAAAAAGAGCCTTGCGCGTAATATGGGGATATCCACCATGGGAGTCCCTTCGTTATAAATACGTAGAGATGTCGATTCTGCCTTACCCTCTGCAAATAGAGATGTCTGTCGTAATAGAGATCAAACGAATTTTAATGGGACTTCATCCCAACCTGCTTAATCTTTCCCATTCGACATCAACCATGAACACAAGGGGATCACACACACAACTTCTGATCTTGTCTACAGCTTCATGTAACCAATCTCGTTTCTCAATATCAAATCTCGGTGCCACATATTGGAACAAGCTCCCCGCAGATGTGCGCGCAACCTCTTCTTTGACAATATTCAAACAAAGTGCGAAGCAATACTATTTAGGTACCTTACTAACATAAGCCGAACATGATAATAATTATAATGACAGTAAATAAAATTATAAAAAGACATGCAATATAAACACTCCATACTAGCCTTTGGTGGCTTTGAGGAGCTGTGAACCTCTGTACAAATGTAAACCACTTATGAGAATAATAAAACCTATCTATCTATCTAATTGGAGGAAGCTTATCCCAATATGTGGCACCGAGATTTGATATTGAGAAACGGGATTGGCGAGATACATAAAGCTGCATACAAGATGAAGAGTTGTGTGTGTGTGTGATCCCTTTGTGTTCATGGTTGGTGTCGACTGGGAAAGATTGAGCAGGTTGGGATGAAGTCCCATGAAGATTCGTTTGATCTGAGTAACGACAGACATCTCTTTTTGCAGAGGGTAGCGCAGAATCGACATCTCTACGTATTTATAACGCATGGACTCTTATGGTGGATATCCCAATATTACTCACAAGGCTTTTTTTTTGCAGGCGGTGTAACGGACATAAAAAAAAACATTTAAGTCATTCCAAATGTTTTAACTGCGTAGGTCAGATAACTATGGACGTAGGCATAGTACATGACAAACAAACGCAGGGCTTTGAAGTCAAACTTCTTGAAGTCGCCGCCCCGCACCAAAGCGGGCTAGGGCGACTGTAGAAAGGCTGGAGTAGGGAGGAGAGGCAAACTGGCCACTCCCATGAATACGAACCGATGCCTAGCAGTTACCGTTCCCTGGGGGTGGGGGGGAGGCGGGTGTTAGTGGGTTTGTGAGTCCCACACTAGTCACTGGCTGTGGTGGCGCATGTACATCACGATTTCCATAATCCCCCATATTAATGCTGAGAGGTTTCAGAGGTTTCATTTAAAAAAAAAACGCAGGGCAGAATATTACGGTCTTTGCCCAGGGCAGAAATGCTCTTGTATATACTTCACGTATATCGTTAATAAACAGATTGAACAGCAGTGGGCCACTGACTCCCCTGAGCCACTTCAACTGATATGTTCTCGACATCTGAAAACTTCCGCTAGACCTGCACCATTTGTTGTCTTTCTAACATAAAAGAACGTACCCACGATTGAACACGCTCGTCAGCTTCATAGACTCCTACTTTGGTCATTAGAATATTGACGTCGACTTCATCAAACGCCTTTCTCAAATCAACAAAAAGAGCAGCAATTGCTTTTCTTTTTGCAAGACTTTGACGGACGTTATGTATAAAGCTCATAACAGGAACGGTGGTGGACATTTTAGAGCGGAATCCGAAATGTTGGCGATTGAGTACATTGTGTTGTTCAAGATGATCCCTGAGTTGTTCGAATGCGCATTTCTCAAGTATCTCTGAGATTGGGGCTGGTATGCTGACCAGGCGGTAGTTTTCTTTTGCAAATTGTTTGCCAGATTTAAAGGGCATGATGACGCAATGTAATTTAAGCGCTTTGGGGTATTTACCGGCCTCAATTACCAAATTGATCAGATATGATACGGGGTCAGCGAGAACATCGGCTGCTCTTGGCAATACCTGGGATGGAATTTGTTCAGGTGCAACTGAGTATATCTTATTGTTTGCGTAGAAGATGTGCGATCTTCCGGACCGGCTCAAGTATAGACCGGCTGAAATAAGATATCTGTTGCTCAACGAGGAAAATTTGCAGGTGATATATACATATCAGAGCATTCCGCGTCGGCAGTCACAAACGTCGGTTGATAGTGATTAAAAACGTTTGTCACTGTAGTCTCATCAGACACCTTAATAATTCCTACTTTGAGCTTTACATACTTTTCCGGTATGCCACCTAGAACAGGTCTACTAGCATACAAGGATTTTTTCTTTCTTGGATGTTCTCCTGTATTAATTTCCCATGAAAATCAAGTCTACTTTTTCTAGAAACAGCGGTTACTTTTTCCTTGACTTCTTAAGTAAACCTTGGTTTACAGCATCCTCTGGATTAGCTTTTAACTCTTTAAATATCACATTGTTTTTTAATTATCAATGCCAGCAAATCCTGAGTGACCCAAGATTTCCTTAGCGCCCCAAGGTCTATTTGTTAGTTCCTGCTTGTTACCGTTAACAAACGTCATTACTCGTGCATAGAAGAACTCAAATGCTTCACCGTTGTCATATACAAAAAACGCGTCAGACCAATCAGTCTCATCGCGCTCCAGCACTCCCTGCTCATAGTTATATTTCGATTTACGTGTGATGTTGGTGACATATCGAACGGTCGGCATTGAGATGAACGTGACATGATGGTCGGAGAATGTTGTTGTAATTGAGCCGCTTTGAATGACAACTTCGAGACTTACCTAAGAGTAAATGTGATCGATACAATTTGAACATGGACCGGTCTACCCTTCTCTCCACTACGGTGACTCGCGTCGGTACACCAACGAAGTCGCTAAAATTAAATGAGGACAGTATTTATTGGAGACCACCAGAGCTTTGGTTGCAAAGGACATCGATTTTACCATCTCTAAGAACGGCTTGAAGCATATTTTGGCTGTTGTATATTTTCCAAGCAGTTCATGAAATGGGCGGCTTTGCTTTATATTGCTTGCCCATGGGGCTAGCAATAGAACGTGCCAACCGGAAGATTTTGAAGAGTTTTTCCCTCCACCACACCACTCACTTTAACAACTATACCCTCGCAGAAACAGGTAGTTGAAATAAAAAAAAGCTAGCTTCTTTCGACTTTAACGTCATGGCCACATCGTATATACAAGGCTATTCCATCTCCGCAAGATCCTGACCTATAACTATAGTGATTATTATAATTGCGCAACCTAAATGAATAAGCTTCGGCTTCTTGGGGCCTTATTTCTGATATAGCTATTACAGAGGGCTCGCACGGCAGGCTCGCCAGGAACGTTTCGAGGTAATGCCAGTGTGACGTGAGCGCGTTCACCTTACAATGTATTGCCAGAGACGATGAAGTGTCACATTTAAAAGAAGTTACATCTAGAGTTTTAATCAAGACCTTAAATTAGCAATAATTTTCCCTCGCATAATCTGACGCAGTTTATAGAACAGCGTCGAGTTTGAGACTGTGAGATGATCAGTGGCGTACACTGTAATGTTCTTATGTTTTTGCCGGCGTAAGCCAGAATCCTTACACACAGCAATCACGCCTCTAGCTAGAATTAACAGATATTATACTTATCGTTCTGAATAACGGTTACCGTTTGATCAGACATATCTCTCAAAGGTGGAGAAACGCGCAATTAGAAGTAGACTAAATAAATAATGCAGAACGACTGCCGATAGCAACTAATGATCGTTCTTTCTATTCGATCTTAAGATTGTCCCGGCGACCTCTTAGGCAGTAAACCGAATGTCCAACACCTGAGCCACATCACGTTGTCCTCTCTGAACAGAATGCTGGAACCAAATTGCCCGACGTAAAACCGTCTCGCCCTCCGCCTTGCCTGGATATATCTTCAAAGAACCCCACACATCACAGCTGCATTTGGTAAGTGTATGGTGATATGGGACTCCAAGCTTTTCGTCGTCGTCAACGTCGAATTTGGCAATACGGGAATTAGAAGGAACTAGACTAATGAAAATGCCACAATAACTATATACTACACAGAGCGCGATTCTTAGTGGCTCTAATGTGATACACATGACTGACTTAATGCTACTCATAGGAACATTATTCTTGACCCATAAAAAAGGTTGTCGCATAGGTCTGACTTTATGAATACGTGCACATATACATACCTAGCGCGTATATATATATATATATATATATATATATATCGTTTTGGAGTTTCTCGTGAAGCTGTTAATAGCTACGCCGAATAGGACGAACACATTTAATGAATACACCTATTCGTCAATGATGTATCCTTCTTATATTGTTTATACTACTAAAATACAACAATATAATATATAAAAAGCCCTAAGAAATACTACTGTTGTAACTCTGGTGCACTACACGGAAGAAGTCTTAACCAAAATAGCATTTTACATGAGGTAGGCATTTTCAGGTTGTGCATTTTAGCATAAATTGTATATGCCACAATTAACGCCTCAGTCGTTAACTTACGAACCCACGTCCTCGAAAAGCTAAAATATCGCCCAGCCCGACAAACACGAATTCCTCAAGGCGGCTAACTGAACGCAGGCACTCGTGCATACTCGACATCCCTCATACAACTTTTTTTAACGCTCTGACAACCACATTTTAGACGCTCGTAATGGGCCTCGTAAGTTGCCTGTGGCACGATATCGTCCAAATGCATCTATCGTCATCGCGTTCTCGTACTGGAGTTATATAGGCTTTTTCCAGCAGAGGTATGTAGCAGCAGGGCAATGACAACCACGTCTAACAAATGCAACCAGCACGGCCGGACTCGAACTTGCGATTGTTTTGCAAACCATGGCTGCCATGGCAACGCCCCGTTTCGAACGATGCATTAGCCGCCTAAGCCACCGCCGCTACAATTCCTGGGAACAAATCGCTGACTCCTGCCAACAGCACGGACGAGTAAAATAAAATGTAATTGAAGGAAGCCTGCAATTTATCAACAGAAAAATCGTTTTTCTTTTGAGTACAGCGCTACTAGATAAGACGCCCTTACCTAAAGAGGTAGCGACGTAGGCTGGAAACTAAGGAGCCTTTATAATTCAGCTAAATAGATCAAACATTCAGAAAGCCTCGTCGTATATTTGAAGTATACATTCCTTTGAGGATACGTAGAATGCTATATGATGGGTCCAAATTCTGAATGATTATCAGCACGACGTTATCGCAAAGATGCGTTTCGATGATTTACTAGGCCGGTAAGTTATATTCTAGGCTTACCGCTTGTCTTACCACATCGAGTTGATTCTGTTCTATTAGGCTGGTAGTTTTCTATATATTTACTGAAATGAGTTTGCTACGCACACCTCGGAATTTCCCTAATAAGGCAAGATGCAGTTCCGCATAATACTTTGAGTTCATATAATATATATATAATATATATATATATATATATATATATATATATATATATATATATATATATATATATATATATATATATATATATATATATACATATATATATATATATATATATATTGAAAGTTTGTTTTTAACGCTCTCACATGATATCATCTAAATGTATCCATCGTCACCGCGTTCTCGTTACTGGATTTTATATTGGCTTTCCCCAGCAGAGGTATGTAACAGCAGGGCAATGACAACCACGTCCAACAAATACAACCAGTAAGGCCGGGTCTCTAACTTGTGATTGTTACTGTGGGCTATTGTGTATTTAAAGGTAATCTCTGTGAACGTTTCTTCTAGTGACCACGATTCCAATTCGTCGAGGCAAGTTCTATCGTTGACATAAGTCAAGGTCCAAGCGTTACCTAATAAAGGTCGATCTCTCGTTGCCAGAAGCCTGCTTTAAAAGCGCTCCGATTTTACGGATTATCTGCTTGGTCAGCGGACCGCATGCTCCTAAGGTCTCCAATTCAAGCAGAAGATACTATGGGCTTACTTAATTGATGAGAATTTTTTTGAGTCCGTTCGTTTTTGCTAGGGGTCTGCGTCATCAGACAGGAGCTAATAAGTCGGCGACGGTTGCATCTCATACTAATGCTTGACTTTGTTCGAAGGGAGCGAGTGTCGTCTCCACTAGAGAAGCCCGGCGGTTTCGAGACAGAGGGGAGGCCACAGGATCTAAGAGCTCTGATGGAGTGGTCGTTAATCGTGGAGTGCCATCAACGCCATAGGAACGCCACGAACGTGCCATACTGGCACATGATAAAGGCAACTATAACCTAATTTGTTAACAAGGTACCGCGTTGGCACCAATGGGACCTACCTAGGTCTGCCAAGTCGGAGGCTTACTCCAATGTGGTTCTCATCGGGAAGAGTTCTCATCGGAACAAAGCTCTTGGTTATATGCAAGGGTAGAGCATTATAATCCTTTATCTAAGAGCCCGAGCCCTTGTCGGCGATGGCTATGAGATGGGACGAATCAGCGGTAGAGTCTTGGGAGGCGGCGGTACATTTCGTCGTGTAATGGGACGCACCAGTCGTACTGAAACAGGGCATTGACGGCATGCCACCGTATCGAACCTTGATATTTTACTTAGGCAATTGGAACAGTCCCCAAACTGTGATCTAACAGCGGGGTAAAGTAGGGTTGCTCTAGCTTCAGAGCTTAACAGTACTGAGACAACTGAGAGCGCTAGGTCGTTAATTAAATGCAAGTCGTCGGCATACTCGGGTTCATAGTTTCACTATGACCTCAGTGAGGTCACGCGATTATATAAAGGCACGGGTGGCTTGAATGAAAACTCCATTTTTGTCCGGCGTGACAAAACCTAACTGGTGTGCGCCAGTGGCGTTAGAATTTAACTATTCTGGTGGCACCCGATTCGCCTCGAGCCAGCACAGTGCCGACGAACAGGTGATTGGCCGTAAGGACCAGTTTTTTGTTGGGAAAGGGGGTGCTAACAATAGCGCAAATACATAGGGTTTTATTGGCTGCAGGGTAGGAGGGGCTATGTTATTGAGTTTCGTTATAACCGATAGCAAACTGGCAGCGACGCCTTCTAGTAGGCTAAGAGGTGAGGTCTAGTGAAGGTAATCCTGCGGCTGAGTACTTGGAGAAGGTTCTGACTGCCATGAGAACGTTCTCGCTAGACGTTATAAAGGAACGGAGCGGACCTTTTAATGCGGGCCAATCGAGATCCATAGGAGACCGGCAAATGTTTATCCCGTAGGGAACATAGATTATCAGAGCCAAGCATTAAGCAGTATCAGGTAGTACGTGAAGCCGATAAGCCTAAAACATTTTCGGGCCGCCTTTTAGTTAACATTTAACGTCTACGGAATTGATTGTGCATTGCCTCCTGATTCGGACCCTAGAAATGCAAATGTGCAACGGCGCACATCGAACTCTTAGACCTATGTGTCTCCTCCGGCCGCAAGGAGCATGCGACTGCACCACGCCACCAGGTTCGGCGAGGCCGATGAGCCTTGGTAGAGTCTGAGACGTCCGCCTCCAAAAGTTCAGTAATGGAATGCCGCATAGTATCGCTCCTGAATTTTGGGGGTAGAAACCCGATGCGAGAGGGCGACGAGAACATCTGCTAAACGCATGCATTGCGAAAATTCGTGGAAATTGCGCATGATGAAGGAGAGGTATAAATTAATATTGCGCATGCGTAGGGGACAAAGGTCAACCCGTACGAACGATCGCGATAGGCTGTCGACTGGCGGCCGGCAGCAGCCGCAGAAACACCTCAAAATGATTAATTAGTGCATTAAGCTTGGCTGCCTGAATAGGGCTTGCGTATAGCTTGCCATATTTGTCTTAAATTGCACAGAAAACAAGTTCTTTGCCTGTACACATGATGTGTCTCGTCGGAATCAAATCTAAGACTCGTGACGTCTCCACCTCACCGTCCCGCCGACTAGAAAGAAAATGTTTAGCAAATGTCTAAAATTGTTCTTTCTAGTGGGCGGATTTAGTTTCAGAACTAAACATGTTTGTTTTTCGCCGTATTTGCGTCAAACGTCAAAACAAGTAACTCTCTCTCTCTCTCTCTCTATATATATATATATATATATAAACATCGCTAAACATGTCTGTTTTTTCGCCGTATTTGCGTAAAACGTCAAAAACGTAACTCTCTCTCTCCCTCTCTCTTTATATATATACACCACTAATTATGCTACAAATATAATTTTAAAAAAACTGATAATGAAATAAGGCAACGACGTACATTAACTAAACTTGACGTAGATGTATTTCGTTTCGAAGCATTCGGAGTCGCTTACAATATAATTCTCCTCGTAGCCGCGCTAACCTACTGCCCACTTAGGAGCAAAACGCCGCCCGTCGGACGATAAAGCCAGCCGATGTGGCCTGTCTCCATCTGGCTCCTTATGCTTGCTATCCGCCACGACTTTTGTCATTATATCTCGTTTCCACCTGACTGTATGCAAACCATTCAGGCCGAGTATGGGTCGGATCGGATTCGGAGACATAGGAGAGATCCCTGCCGTATTGGCTCCTTACAGAAAACAAGAAAAGAAGAACCACATTCGCCCACAGGCTCAATAGGAGGAAATAGAGTGTTTGCTGCGTTGACCCAGACGTAATAACAAACGGCAGGGAAAAGGCAGCTAGTTGCTCGTAGTAGTGATTCCGTCGAGCTGCTGATGGCTACTTCAGTCGCTGCTGCAAAACACTAGGATGAAGGGGTGGTATATATGCATATATCAGGTCCCAAGGCCTATGGGTTGTTCGACGGCGGTGGATTGTTCGGCGGGTTATTCCGGTTCGGTACACTGACTCCCCGGGCCTCCATTTGTCTCCGTAGCTGCTCGATCAGCGGCCCGTTGTTCGTCTGCATTTGTTGCGCGAATTGTTGGCCCCTGTAAAAGTGATGGTTAAAGTTAAGGATTAATTGTCAGCTAATTGACTATCTTGAGAACTACATCGAACTGCCTTAGCGCATTTCTACGAAAGCGCAACAATTCAATAAGTATCGCACCCCGGTGAAGGGCGGAGTCATACACAGAGGTAAAAATATTTGATTTAAAGGATTCTATATAGCACCAAGTAATTCTAAGCTGACTAAACACCTGACTAGAATCAGAAAACCCAAACTAGGTGCTCATTTTGGATTTTAATTTATCGTTGCAAATATAGTCAAAACTATCCTGTGTATTAACTCTCAAGCCGCTGCAATTAATAAAAATGCTAATAAAATAATAGCTCTTGCGATGCTTACGTTGGAACTCGGAGGGTTTACACCCGTCGCGAACATGAGATCAGAAATGGCAGACACAGCCCTGCGGACACAGAGAGAAACCATGCATGGGGCATATGATTGCATGCACAGTAGCGCTAGCGTAGTACGGTCAAAACTCAGTAAGACCTGATCAAACGGTAGAGCAGGCAGAGCTAAGAAGCTTCACACATTTGCTGGTCTAGCGTACAGCGCTACCTGACGTTTGTGCTTTGTTTGTTACCATGAAATCCATGGGCTCAAGTAGCAAAAGCACACATGATTTACATTGAAGTGGCGAATCGGATGGAATCTATCGCCGTAGACAGTTACGAAGCTGAGTACGTACCGCAATCAACCCGCAATCGCTGGCAATGTGTAAGGAAAATTCTGCGACGAAAATGCAATAGAATAAAGGAAGTTCACGTCTAAACCTTCTGGTCCTTTGAATGTACAATTAAATTATCATCGACATCGAGCTTTCGGTATTCCTATTGTCGTAGAGGGAGAGCATTTCCTTCGTCGAATCTCATACGGGGCATTTTTTGCAGCAACTATTTTTCTCTGTACAACTGGCCTGGAATGGCTTTGGTCATCTTCAGAAAGGAGAGAGATAACCCCACGTCCCGGAAGGAATGGCTAATGCCCCTTCATGATAGGCCATACGCAAGCTGATCGACGATACTATAGAAGGCTCGGCTGTCTATTCTCACACGTGTAGGTGAGGCGCCGAAGTGGAGGGTACACTATGCATTATGGCGCAGTTATAGCGAAGATGAAGGCGACGACACACCATGCATACGATGTTTTTGCTTACGTTCTGCAGGTTACCCAAGTTACGCTTGGGCCAAGCGAACTGTATCGTGATGTGTTGATAGGCGCTCGGACGGTCTAACTTTTATCCCCGTTGACAAGGGGGTCTGCCCGTGCAGGTCACGCTACACGGGAGGCCGATAAACGAAAGTGCCGCAAGTACGTGTCCATCTCTCTCGTCCCACTATTAAGACTCTACGGCTGACTTGGACAAAACATGACGGGATTGACAGACTACACGCATTCACTCGCCTGACGATTGTTACCCTCATCTTATATATATATATATATATATATATATATATATAGTCATTCATTTTATTATTGTCAATATGACTCGGTCATTGCTATGCTATGACAACCCTCAATTCCTTAGTTCGATCGCCTTTTAATCTGCATTGCATGCCCTCTATTCAAATCCTTCAAAAACCCGTAAAGGGAAATACGTGCACCTTTAATACACAAGGAGATGTTCGCACAGCACGGCTGGTGAAATATATAGTGTTACGAACAAAATTCACTTATTACAAGCTGCGTCGACGACCACAGAGGTATGTTGCTAAAGGCTTGCAAAACACTAAAGTATTTGTTTCTTAAAACTAAGAGGTTCACTCATTACACCAGAGCATTAACTGCGGCCGAAAGATTGCCCCGAGCTATTTCGGCTTGTGCGAACCACTGGGTGGAATTCTCAATCGATGTGGCTATACTGATAGTATAGCTAAGTCTCTTAATGACAACTCAATATGCTGTTCCGGTTCCAAGCCGATAAAGCTTTCCTATGGTTGAGTTTTTATGAAGAAACGGGAAAATCGCGTTGGAAAAGTTAGACCAAATACTGGGCGTCGTTATTTCACATACGCATAGCGTATTATGAATATGACTCCAATCATGTTCTTTTTCGTTTCGTTTCTTCTTATTGGGACAAGCAAGTTGAAACAACATAATGAAGATGCTGCCGTGGACTAGGAAAGCCTTGATTCTCAATCTTCGAGCGACTACCAATTTGAATTTGTTTTCATGCATTCGGCAGTTCGGCTGTACGAAACACCTGAATAACGCGTTCAGGCGATGAGAGAGGAACATCAGTTAGTAATTTAAATAAATGTAAAAATAAATCGATAGACAAAGTACTTACGCCCGAAGAAGGTTATCGAAATTCAATCCGCCGGGTGGAGCTTGGTTTGTGCCACTCTGGTTGTTGGCCTGATTGTTCGCCTGGGTATTCGCTTGATTGTTGGCCTGGGTGTTGGCCTGGTTGTTTGCCGCCTGGTTATTAGGCTGGTTATTAGCCGGGGGTGGCTGTTGGCCGGAGTTAAATGTTTCCGACACGAGGTTTGTCATCAGATTCTGTATGCTCGGATCTTGCATCATCTGGGAGGCCATGTTCATGAGTGTCGGATTGCCGAGTAGTTGCGTGAGATCTGGCATACCAGCGATGCCGGCACTCACATCGACGCCAAGACCGCCGGGGAAGCCAAGAAATCCTCCTGGTGCGGGTCCACCGGATGCCGCGCCAGCCCCTCCGCTAGGCACGGAACCACCACTTCCCTGAAATTGGCCGTTGCAATAAGCCATGAAGATCAGGGCCTCAATACTTGCTGCTGTAGCGCAGGCAGTCTTATTGCCGCTACATAAAAGGTTGAGGGTAAAGTCGGCACGGCCAGTCTACACACACGACACATCAAACGTACCCCCCGTCTATAGCATTCGAGTTAAATGAGCCCGTCCCATGGTTGATGTGTCTCACAAATTTTACGATGCATAGGCAAATATGAATAATGACAAATAATAACAATAATACTCGCACTGGTCATAATCAGGATCGTCATCGTTCATTGATTACAAAATCAATTTCGCATTTAATGACGCATACTATACAGTTACAACGGTAGCAGAAATGAGAATGTTTGAATAGTAACAACTGGAACAACTATTATTTGCCAGTTGTTGCACGGATAGGCTGGACCGTAACGGTGCGTAGAACTCACTTGAATCTGTTCTCTAGCAACTCTCAAGTTATTCCGGTAGCTCTCGTTATTCGGATCAAGTTCGATGGCTTTCTCGTAACACTCGTACGCCTTTTGGTGGTCTCCCATCTGAGCATAGGCAATTCCCATTCGGCCATACGCCTTCGAATATGTCGGATCTGAAACGCAAAGGAAGGTCGGTCGTCTGCATACGTTTTTGCTCAAGCACCAGTAGTATCGTTCTGACAGCGAGACTACAGATAGATAAGTATATCAAGCAAAGACCTCAATAAATATCGGTATCACTACCATCTATGACTTTCTGCGTGCCGACAGTGAGCATACAATTATGTTTGCTGGCATAGTTAGAAGAATGTTATGTTAGTTGACCAGTATTGTCTCAGCGAAGGACTGCGATCACGGTAATTGTGGGCAACCTGCGAAGTTCGTTTTATACATCGTAAAGTGTATCCAAATTGTATTAGCGATGAGTCAACGCATAACGTCACGACGCTTTATTACTTCTGAGAGTTTTAATGATGATTCTCCACGACAATTCTAACCCCAACGAATCGTGTCCTACTATTTTTAGGCACACAGCCTCCTGACAGTGCTCATATTGTTACTTGTACTACACGTTTAGAACAATACTGTAACGACAAAAGCGTCAAAAACGCACCAATAGCCAAAGCAGCTTTGCAGTCTTCGATGGCCTCTGAGCTCTTATCCAGCTTGCTGAAGGCGGCAGCCCGATTGCAGAAGTAGACGGCATTGTGTGGGTCAAGATCAATCGCCATTGAATACATCTCAAGTGCCTCTTGGTATTTCTCGGCTTTGAGAAGGTCATTGCCCTTTTGTTTTGCCGCCTCCGCCTCGGGTTTGGGGGGTTCACGTCTTGGCGGTGGTGGTGCACTGGCGGCTGTCGCTGAGTCGGCATTTGGCTGCTCCGTATTGAAGCACATCTGTAAAGCCATAAAACTACCCGAAATTAATTCACTTGTAAATAATGATCGCACCTGTGCGGGTACAAAATAACACGCTAATACATGAATTAGTTCGACTAATGCGCATGCATGTCGTCATCATTATGGCTTCTGGATAGCACGGCCACCATCCATCCCACAGGAATCGAAGCTGCATTCCACCTGAGGGATGGACATGACTGTTTTTTAGTGGATTGGAGTCCCACACTACCGGCCCACACTTGCAGTTGAACACAATCCTGCCATGGTGACCGTGTGTGCGTACCGCATTTTCTAGTTAGTCTTTCCAAAAAAAGAGTGTCTGTGAAACTTAGCCATACTTGACATTAATTATACAACTTGTTAAAGTATGCAATTTGCTTAGTGGAATTAAAGAGTGGAAATGTCTCGTTTACAAGTGACAGTAAAATGTTCTTTCGAATAACGTGCTTTTGGCACCAACGGGGATCCCTTTGGTACTGAATCGTACCGGTGGTTCCATCCGTGGCATGATGGCGGCTATAAGCCCTCCATATCGGATTCCGATAGAGTCACATTATGAGCCGCCAGATCCAGAGCTTTTATCAGCCGCTTATTTTATGTCATGAGAGGCGTGCATTCTATGGACATAGTAATACGTAACGAGAGAAGGTATACAATAAATTCGTTTAGTGTCACTACAAGCGGTTCATAACCTACCCCTGTAGAGGCCTTGAACATCTCCGGTAGGGTTTTCTTTACTGCTAACGCTGAGAGGTCGTCCGGCCCAACCTCGTACACGCTTTCCAAACACTGAATTGCCACTGGAATCAGACAAACGTTTATCGCATTCATTATCACAGTTTGTTTTACACAGTGAGCATCATTAGATGAGCACAGTAGACTATGCGTAGAATCGAGTAAAATCCTTGCAAATATCTACAGCAACGACAGGCACACGTGACAATACACGTGTATTGAGCTTTTTGTGGAAAGTATAGAAACGCCTCGATTAGAATATGTAAAAAGAACGTCTATGACGAAATACGGCGCCGAAATGGCTGGTACATTGCTAGGCTGTGCTAAGTCGCCGTAACTGGCGTGCAGGTAGTCTTATTACCGATACATACGTATAATGATTACTTCGTTTATTGCAAGACTATAAAGGCGTCACTGAAACGCCAGAGTTTAGTTCTCTTGTGAGCTAGTAGTGATGTGTAAGAGGCTTTACAACAAGAATTGTCGTAGCGAGTATAATATTTAGAATTAATTATTCGAATTATTCTGAATTTATAACTAAATCGTAGATCGTATCCCTTAGCATTCAAACAAAAATGTTCCTCTTGAAACTAGGCTTAAAGTTAATATTGTTATAATTAACCTTTGACGGATGAACACAATGCATACTGGCTAAGGTTGTATTGATGTTACAACAGTGAAAAACTAACAAAATAGTAAATCCATAAATAAATATAGGAGGAGCGATTCTGACCCATAGGTTTGTTCACAAGGCCTTATCAAGAACGTACCTTCAAGGCTTTCTTTGCTTTCTTCCGAAATCGATGCATTTCCCAGCTCTTCTTTGAGATAACGCAATATACAAACGGCTATCCGCTTTGACTCCGTCATCTCGTCGCCCTGAAAAACAAAAAGTAAAAATAATTGTTCAATTTTTTTTAAATCCTTTATAAGATCAAATAAGGACATATCATATGACGGTATGGCTGCATCATCAAAAAATCATAATAATAATAATAAAACGGTATAAATACAACGCCCCGTCAGCACTGGCTCCTTCAACCATCGTGGATCTTGGTCAGATTCCTTGTTAAAGAGCACAGGAGTAGAAGTGGCAGAACAGCAGGACATTAGAGGCAGTCTTTCCACAACGATGCGTGGAAACCTTGCTAAAACATGTCAGCCCTCCCAAAACCGCCCTAACCCTAAAACCCCTTTTTCTCGTCTTCGTTGACTATAACACCACATTAGGACGCAAGGGCACCGCCAAAGGTGGCCGTCTTGCAGAAAAAGAAGATTAGAATTGAGAATGAATGGTGTAGGTGTTGTTACTCCTACTTCCTTCCGCAAACGACTGGTGGTCGTGCTCTATACACCGACAACGTCGTAGCTATAGCATTGGTAACAGTCCGTTATTGAGTAGTAGTAGTAGTAGTACCACTAACGCGGGCAATTTAGACTTTCCGACACGTAGACCACATCTGCTGTCTTGTTTCTGTATAGACAAATGCATATGAATCACCACGGTAACAGTCGAATGAGACAGAAGGCAAGACAAATATCACTACCTCCATCGCTCTCTTTCTGTCTTTTAAAAGGCCTGCCTCTTTTTATCCTACCACGGGTGATGTCGATCCGCAAATCGTCTGGGTGACTGAGCTACTGGCTGCTGTGTGACACCACTCTACTTACGACTACTACTACGACTCACTATTGTATTCCTCTCTCTAGAGCACTCTACAATCCACCTGCGCTGCGCAAAACATAGACAAACATCTGGCGACCAGCAGAACAAATGCAGCTGGACATTATCAGACAACTTCGTTCTTTAATAACATCGACAACATCTGGACATAGACGCGTCTACCGCTGTCGAAGCAAGTGGTTGGCAGGCAAGTGTAGCAGCAGCTCTTTCGACTCCCATCAGTCACAGCACTACTACTACTACTATCACCAGTAAGGACGATCCCTCGATCCGACTCCAACGTCTGTTGTGGACCTACGTTCGTCTGACCGCGAAACCCATTGGTATCGAACCCATGTACGGCTACCGTCGCTTGCGACATGTACAGTTAGTTAGTTAGTTACAAATTGTACCAATTAGTGCGCGCGTTGGTGAAATGTCTTCACGCTCAATTGTTCAACGTTCCACGTTTAGTGCGGTCGTTTTTTGCTGTGGCGGCAGAGCTTGGACGGATACCGCACAGACGAATTTGGGTGTAGTGGCATTCATTCATAGATTCTTCTCATTCTTCTGGATTGGCCTCTCGTATTTAGCAATGTTGCGTTGTTCTGCTGCGACATTCGTCTGATGGAGATGGCTATGTTGGAGATGTTAGTCTCACATGTAAGCACTTACATTCACCAGAGCCTATTCAGGCCTAGTGCGACTTGCACGCATAGACTGATTTTGTGTCCAGCTCCTAATAATATCTTAGAATATGTAGTCGATCAATGTTTCTTTCTCCACTGAATTTGCATACACAATCCTCGGTTGTTTAGATGTGTTCTTTAGCAGATTCGCCTGCAGTGGTGATCTACGTGCCATGGCAACATTGCAGACTAGTGCACGGTTCCTCTGTTGGGTTGATACTCGTTCAAGGTTGCAGAGTCATAGACACCCACACACTAAGTCTTCCGTCATTGTCTAGATCTTCCGCGCCCCGAAAACATTACCAGGTTCTTCTTCTCAACACTAAGGGAGTCCAAGTCAACGAACGTGTCTCATCGAATTTCAACGACCGGCCGGTCTTCTAACGTATAGGTCTCCTTCAGCAGGCTCTTCGACCAGCACCTGTCACGGATATCTCGACGTCTTTGAAGAAGCCATGTGGTCAGCAATGCATCTAGCCGCCGGCGGGTAAGCTACACACAGAGACAGCCAGAAATCCGGTGCCGAAGGCAGGCGAACAAAGCGCGCTCTATATGCAATACGAAGTACGGGACATGCTGTCTTCTAGCCAATCGACGGCCCAATCCGCAAGTTAATGACTCTAAATTGACCGCCTATTTTGACCGACATTCACTCAGAGAAATTATCTTACTTAAAGAAGAAGGAGATCGACTAAGAAGACATAGGCGACGTATTAACGAAACAAGATATTCTAGCAAACGTCTAAAGAACAGTAACTAAGCTTGCTAATCAAAACTAGCATAGCTTTCTACCGCGCATGCCTAAACCAACTTGGTAAGAAAATGACTCAGTAAATGGAAGTACAGTATTCTGATTCCTTCACGGTGGCCCAACTCAATTTGCAACCCGCCTGAAGATTATTAAATAACCTAAGTGCACTGAATCCCATCTGGGCGCTCTTGAATGCTCGTCACCGTTCCCCCGAATAGTTGAGGACACCGGCAATATGAGGTCTTTCTTATTCCAGTGTCAGATTAATGTCAGTTGCACCTCAATGGAGTGCCTAGCTTGGAGAACCAACTGATCTTCTGCTTCCCGGCTTAGCGAACAGGTTGTCAGTGTACGGAATTGCGAATAATCTAGTATTGCGGTCTATTTGTCTCAGCGGCGTTTTGTTCCACGTCCACGGAAACGCTTATATCGGTCCAATAACCCCCCTAGCTCAATAGGTCTAGCAATTTTTCTGTTCTTGATTCCGTACGGTATCCCTCCCACCCTATCCTTCATTCCAGCGTATTCATACTCTGCTATTCCTAAGGTATCTTATCCTTGTCGACGAAATGCCACCCAATTCCGAGCCTAGTCAGACGGGTGCGAATATGTACTTAGTGGGTTTGTGAGTCCCACACAAGTTGCTGAGAGCTGCTAGCGACGCATGTACTTTATGCATTCACGAAACTTCCTATACAAAATGAAAAAGTGCTATGTTACCTGCCAATGTGTCCCTTAATTTCGTCTCCTTTTTACCTTATTTGTTTTAAAGATAACTTCAATGACACTCTGTGCCACTTCAATTTGACTCCTATACCTAATGCCTTGTGCGTAGTAGAACCGGCAAACTTAATGCACTGTGATGTGGTTTACTAGCTTTTCACAATCATGACATGCTTCGTTGATGATTACGTTTGCTACCGCACAACGTCATCTATCCGGCACTTCGGCGTCAATGCGCGAAAGACTCGCCTGGGCCCTCTCTCTTCTCTTGAGGACCGTCTGCCTTCTCACCGTGAAGGCCATTACCGTTCCGAAGTACGAGTCTAGAACGTGGAAAGGCATTCTAAGCCCAACAAAACTTAAGGGGACAGCAACAATCAGGCGAAAGAATAACCGCGTAACAGCAAAAACAAACTGTTTAGACAACACTCCCCAACCGGCTTCGACCACGCGCACATAAAAAGTAGTATTTATTTGCTCCGTTGTTTCTTGCGTCTCGGCTCTTCCATTCCATAGACTGTCTAGCCCAGGTTTCTATGTAGGGATGACGTTCACCGCGGTTCCATTTTAACGGCGCCTGCACACTATATATATATATATAGAACTTTTGTTTACCATTCCTTATGGAATATCTTCTGAACTAGATGCGCTCGCTGTACAGCGTGCTAATGGCAACTATTTTTTATATTGTTTTTTGTTGTATTCTAAACCATCCTCCAGGCCACCCTACAGATTTCGGATCAGGTTGTCAGGCATACCCTTCAATGCACCGATGGCTGGACAAGTGTTAAGATCTATCTAGGGTTGGTTGCCTCAAGGGACTGCTGTGCAAACAGCATGGCCGCTGAATCTCCGCCTGCAAGCAGCCTGACATAGAGGAACTGGCTCCAGCTGACCACGCGAGATGTGGCTACGCTAAAGCTTTGTTTTCTGGATAAATGACAGGCCATAATTGCATGCGCAGCACACCACATACGTACACATTATACGACACACCATGCATCGCTGAATACAGCAAACCTCAAAGAAATAGCTCACTTTCTAAAGCCAAAGTCTATCAAGTCAATGCGTGCTGCTCCCGCCACCACTGCCGGCAGCTGTGTTGAGGCTGCAAGAGACGACGAGAGAGACGAATTGAGTAAGCCAATGTTTGCATCAGTCGCGAGCTCACGTCGAGAAATTCTTTTTCGTTGTTGTCATCTTCTTGTGACGAACGGACGCCCGACTCATTGCCGTGACAGACGCAGCCGACTAATTGGATATAGCTAAAGCAAATCTCCGATTCATCCCTGCGACTAGATCATGAATTACCAGTTGATTTATGCATGCAGATGCGTCTTCTTCTCCGTGCTCTTCCTCTGTTTGGAGTTGTTCTACTTGTTCTACGTCGTACTTTTCGTGTGTGGCATAATATCCACCTGATAAAGTCGCTCCTAGAATCTAAGTCTGATTAGTATCTCTTATTAGAATCTAACTGCCCACCAGCAGAACTTTTATTAAATGAAATATATACTATAACGACGTTTTTTCAAGGAAACCGCTTGCGCTCGCTACTTCAATGACCACCACCACCACCACCGTTATTGATCTACTGTCATACTACTAATGCTACTGTCATTGATCTAGTGTGCTTCATCTTTGATATGCGTATTGCTACTACAACGCTCTGCAACCCTAGTTCTAATTACGCACTGAATTTCACCAGACACCCTAGATATCTTAACATGTCCGGCCGACGGTGCATTGAAGATATACCTCAAGTTAAGTTCCAAGCCCGTAGGGGACGGAGGATAGTGTAGAATTAAAAACAACCTCCATAAAAAATGTTTTACTTCTAGACTGACTAGAAACCACTTACTAGTTAAAGATCCGCCTGGCGGATGAGCTGTTGAGATTGAGAGTCCCTCTCTCGACGATTCTGTAGCTGCTGCAGCTGCTGCTGCGGAGTGGAGTTAGGGCAAAGCACAGTGCAACTATAGCGGCAACACCAGAACTATTCGAGTAGCACCACAATGCACACCAGTTACACTCCGACACTCATGTGAACGCGAACCACCAATAATCCGCTGCTACTGTTGCTGATGATGAAGCTTTTGTTTTGATGCCGATAATGAAGGTTGTTACCAAGATGGTAGTTGGTTTGGTGCTGCTGGTAGTCGTAGAAGACGACAAATACGGCGGAACGATGATACGCTGCACCGATATCGATTCGTGATCGTTATTGTCAAGTGTGCGCGGACCTGTGACCAGAGCGAGACTCCTTTTACACTGCGGCAGAACAACGCGAATACGAAACGACGTGTATTCGTACTCTTCTACGAGCGGACAAAGCTGCCATTGACCAAACAATAACAACAACAACGACAGCGACGGCGACAACTATGACAACAGCAACACTACGCAGACTATGCGTGCTGTATGATGATGAGTCAATGCAGAATGACTGACAAAACACCGTTGTCGTCGTCGTCGGCGATGATGATGACGACAACAGTAAACAACCAGTCAATCGCTGCCGGACCAAGCAGACGACAATCAGCAACCACAACAAATACAACAACAATGACCTACCAAGTGTAGATCTGTAGCAGACACGAATAAGCAGACGTGCCTAGCCTACTAGCAGAAGCAGCAACCAGCCTGCAGCAGACGACCTAGCAATAGAAGGTTTGGGGTCAATTGCTGTCGGAACTGCGTTTCCACAATGGTTAAAGTTTCGTAAGTAGATTCGGTAAAACGAGCTTCTTACTTATATATATATATATATATATATATAGTCTACACCAATTTATATTACTTATTTGTTGTCATACGTTTACACATTTACACCAAATTATATATATTTATATATATAATTTAAATCCCACTCTATACGAGATAGAGTAATATCCTAGTGCACACGTTTGCGGGAGACAATTGTAGCTCTATTTGCATTCTAAATATGTCAAGATGAATTTATATATATATATATATATATATATATATAAACCTCTCGTTTCCTCGCAGTCTTTTGCGCTCGACTATTCTGTCTTGCAAAGTTTGAGTATTGGATATTCCTAAGTACAGACAACCTTCTGAAGTCAAATCAGGGATACAGACAACACTGATTCATGATCCTTGGATGGGGAAGTACGGAGAGCCGCGAGCTTACCTTGGTGATCATCCCACCTGTTCCGATAAAGCACCCCAGGCAGAGACTGATTAGTTACTGGACTAACCTAATCACCGAATCCTGTAGAATGGAAGAGGGCCAGAAGGGGAAGGGTAAATTGCCTGCCAACTAGTAGATTCCTTGATCAATTCAGTAACTTTATAATAGAATATTCTAGAGTAGAAGAGAGGGAGGAGAAGAATTAAGACAGGCAAATCGTCCCCGTCACGATTATTTACGTCGTTAGTGACAGAGAACACATCGATATAAATATATATATATATATATATATATATATATATATATATATATATATATATATATATATATATATATATATATATATAAATTAAATATTGACTTGCCTATCTCTGTTCCGCACACCCTTTCGAGAAGTCCGCAGAAGCTAGGTGCCTTTTCTAACCTCGTGCCTTTCGAATAGAAATAACGGCATAGCACAGTGCATTATATAAATACGATAAGGTGGATACAAAATAATGAAAGTTGATCCGTCAGATAGGTTGGGCGTGATTTAGGAGGACGGCTAGTAGGTTAGTCACCGTTTTCATATAGCGGGGAGCGCCAATTCTATCCCTGTTGCTGATCGAGTTCTCATTTTTTGACACTAAATCAGACAATCGGCTGAGGCTCATAAACACGTCTGGCTCTTGGTGCATTGACGATGACGACACTTCAATGGAAGTGGTGAAGGACCTACCAATCAATATATATAGTGATTAAGTTATATATGGTGATTCTAAGTGCAAGTAAAGGAAGGACGAACAATGATCTAGAATTAGGAACAATGTCGTTAAAAAGTGTTTGATTCTTTTTTGTACGAGCGATCAGCTTGACGAAGTTGCCGGCCGGCGGAGGCACGACGAACCGTCCGACCGACCGTCCGACCGCCCGGCCGGCAGCTGCATCGTGCCGAATGCGTTCATTCGCTCGGCCCACTTTGGCAACACTATTTTGTGTTGTGTTGTATTTATTTCGTTACGGTGTGTCAGCGCCGGTTCGGGCGCCACCACCGAGCTGACGAGTATCGAACGCCGGAGCGCTCACCTGCTGACGACTGTCTCTGCTGCTGCTGCTGGAGCGGAGCCGTGGTTAGCAATAAACACGGCGGCGTGCGTCTCTCTTACCTCTGTGTGTTGGCGCTGAGCCGCGAATTCACAGATTCAGCCGTGAAGGTTCGTACGTGGTCGTGATGTGATGTTCCATCAGTAGTGGATCGTTGTCGATGTTCGTGGTTTGCCACAGCGATCTGTTCTCAACAACGTCTGAACGTCTGCGTATGTGAATGAATGAAGACGATGCTGTGTGGAGTGATGTTCTATTGATAATTCATTCTATGATGGTGATGATTATTCGTAATATCTATTATTTTTATTATTATTGTTATTATTATTATTATTTATTACATGTTAAACAATGTTACAGTTGTGAGGTCTGAACGTATTATTGCAAAGATTTTTAAATAATTATTATTTGTATTATTATATTTTATTTTTATTATTATTATTAGTATTATCATTATTATTATTATTGTGATTTTGCGAACAGTCGTGCAGTGACAGTGTGAAGGGCGCGTTCATACTTTCGGCGCGAGTGTCCGCAATTATTGTAGCATGCGTGCGTTTTTTTATACAGTGAGATCATCTAAGAAGGCAATATAAAAATTGTAGAAAGTGTGACGGACGTTAAAAAAAAAATAAAAAAAAATATATATATATATATTGGCATTTCCGGTTTATTGTACCAATACATTTACTACACACATGTATATACTATGGGAAGTGTAGACAGGGCGTATCGCGACGTCGCGCTGTATACACTGAGAATATGTTCATACATTAATCTTTTTAGGCTAGCTAATCTATAGCTAAATACGCATAGGGCTTTGTTATCTGACCGATTATGACCGAAATGCGCATAGGGCTTTGTTATATATATATATATATATATATATATATATATATATATATATATATATATATATATATTTGTATTGCTACTAAGCATGTTCGTTTGTAAATTAATTCTGTACTGGAATGATCGGAAAGCTTCTGTTCCTGGAGAAGGCATAATCGGTCACATAACAAAGCCCTATTCGTATTTAGCTATAGATTAACTAGCCTAAAATATTAATGTATGCACATATATAAATATATGTTATATGGCAAATATATATACTATAAATGTATGTACTATGGCAGTCAGTCCTCAGTGTATACAGCGCGACGTCGCGATACGCCCTGTCTTCAGTTCCCATGTTATATATATGTGTGTAGTAAATGTATTGGTACAATTAAAAAACAATATATATATATTTATATATACGTACATATTTCTTTCAACGTCCGTTCTTTAACCTTCTACAGGTTTATATTGACTTCTTAGATGGTCTCACTTAAAATTGACCCTTTGATGGTTGAATGACGAATGAAAAATATATATATATATATGATAACGGGCTTGCACATTACTTAAGGCATCAACAACGCAAAAGCCGATTACGTGAGCATGTACGAATATATATATATATATATATATATATATATATTGCATTTATGAAATGTAGCTTATAGAGGATCCTAACTAGAAAGAAAAGATGCATGTAGCCTTTATGTGAATTGTTGTAGTTGAACAAAAACAAGTACAAAACATCCATGGATCGGTTATGGCTTTCTTGTTATTTAATGACTAATTTCATTCACGAGTTGTGCATCATCGAGTCGGATTATGCCCACTAAAGTAAATTGCGGGCGTATGAAGATGCATTCGTACATGCTGTAATCGGCATTTGTGTTGTTGATGCCTAAAGTAATGTGTAGGCCCGTTATCATTTTCTAGTCGATTCTGTGCTGTACGCATAGCGACATTGCTAGTTGTTGCAATGACGGTGTTATTTTTGTTCGGTCTGACTTTTAGATCCAGTGTTTGAGGCCATCCACGATGGCGACCGAGGCCGAAGTGAAGCATGACTATAAGCTGGAAAAGGAAAACGAACTTCGCTTCGAGGTCGAGGCGCCTCACAAGGTCAAGCTGGAAATGATCGAGGGCAGCGCCGAGATCTTTGGAGCAGAGATCGTAAAAGACAAGCAGTATGCTTTCTCTGCAGGTTAGTAGCTGAGTGCTGTTGCTGAGCGTCATGGCGTTCACCATTTTCCTGACTGCGTTCGTTTTGTTCATTTTTGTCGTTGTTGATGCCCAATAGACCATCTATTGTATCATATTGTTTACATTAGGTAGTAAATAGGCACTATAATTGGGTGTTATATATATATATATATATATATATATATATATATATATTTGGAATTACTGGGTAACATAAGAAACGAGTCCTTGGGATCTATCTACTTTGTATAGATATTGCTTCGTGTCGGGATCGAACCCACCGTTCTGACATTAGAGTTGCCGTGTGAGGCGTTAGAGTACATTTCCACGACATTGTCCTGCCGACGAATAATATTATCGTCATTAATATCGTTCCCAATATAACTATTTGTTGCTCGTCTGAATCTGATGACGACGTCATCGCATTGCAGGTAGCAAGGTGGCCGTGTTTACATGGCACGGCTGTACATTGCGAATTATTGGCACAACCGAGGTCGCGTACGTGTCGAAGGAGACGCCGATGGTGATCTACGCCAACATCCACGCCGTTCTCGAGCAGATGCGCCAGAAGGCCGAACTGAAGGGCACAAAGGGCCCGACGGTGCTGCTCGTAGGTCCTTCGGACGTTGGTAAGTCGACGCTGTGTCGACTCCTGCTAAACTACGCCGTCCGCCAGGGCAAGCGTCCGATCTTCGTCGAGCTGGACGTCGGCCAGGGCCAGATCTCGATCCCGGGCACCATCGGTGCGGTGCTGGTCGAGCGTCCCTCGGACATCGAGGAGGGTTTCAGCCAGCAGGGCCCGCTCGTGTTCCACTTCGGCCACATCTCGCCAGGCCACAACATCGAGCTCTACAACACGCTGATCACGCGGCTCGCCGAGGTACTGCAGAAGCGAGCCGACGTCAACAAGAAGGTCGCCCAGAGTGGAATCATCATTAACACCTGCGGATGGGTGAGTGGACTGCTGTACTACGCTTGTACTCTGTTTTTTTTGTCGTTTTTTGCTACCATTGTGAGGTTTGAACGATTTATTTAAATTATTTTAAAGCATTACCTTACTCCATTACGCTGCAGATAGAATCCGCATTCTGCCCTCTGCAAACGGCCAATGACAAGACTTGCTTCAAGAGATTCCCCTTTCTTTAATCGCTTTTGACCTCCTGATGATTCGCTTAGTTAATTCTTTGAGGAACGCTTAGGTTCGCTTGTTGATTGGTCCTAGCATGTCTCCATGCCAGTAGACACAAAGATGTATCTTGTTGCCCGTCCAGCGTGTTTATTCTGACCCCGGCTCAACTGAGCTTTGATGTAAGTAGGAAGCCGCGGTTGTCCATGAAACCCTTGCACCCCAAGCTAAGGATTTTCTATGTGGCTATAATGCAATAGTCACCCCACCAGGTATTTCTTAGCCAGCGAACCCTAAGCCTCTCGGTTCAATTGAAGATGGTATACCAGCTTTCTTAAGAGACCTTATGATCATACTATTACGTTCAGCATTATTATTAGGAGTATATAAACCCATGTATACTTATTCTATATTCGTTTCGGTTTGGCATACGCCGATCTAGGAACGATATTTCACTACTTTTCTGGGAGCTGGTCATCACCCCACAAACAGGTGACGGGTGAAAATATTGTGGAGTGCAGCTCGGGCTATTCCTACAAACTTGTTTAAGCGTGTATTTAAACAGGCAATATGGGACATTATTACATGAGTGCTCGCAGGTGAAACAAGGCGGCTACAAGGCTCTTGTGCACGCGGCGTCGGCATTCGAGGTCGATGTGGTTTTGGTGATGGACCAGGAACGGCTGTACAACGAACTTGAACGTGACCTGCCGCGCTTCGTTAATGTGCTGCTTACGCCAAAGTCGGGCGGCGTAGTGGAACGCTCCAAGCAGCTTCGCCAGGAGTCACGAGAAGCTGCCGTTAAGCAATACTTCTACGGGCTGAAGACTACGTTGTATCCGCACTCGTTTGACGTCAAGTTCGCTGATATCAAGGTGTTTAAGATTGGTGCCCCCGCGCTGCCCGCCTCCTGTATGCCTCTTGGTAAGGGAGTCGAGAAATAAACTCGGCTGAATGAAACACGCTCAAATCATCACACTGCTTTTTTTCACTCTATCGCTTCTACCCATTCAATTCCAGCTTCGTTTAATTTTATTATACTTTCTCTATATGTACAGTTGCCGCTGTATGTACCGGAAAAAAACTTTAATCAGAGAACCTACTCTCGTGTAGGTTTGGAATATGAAACGGTAATAAGCTTATGCGCATGTGCGAATATTTCTTACACAGCAAACAGCTGCAGGCAAGTCCGCTGTGAAATTTGAGTCAGTTGTTTATATATGTATATATATATATATATATATATATAGAGAGAGAGAGAGAGAGAAAGAGAGAGATTGTTTTTTACACCCATGCACATATTCATACAATCATACATGCATAGTTGCTCGCACCTAAATTACCTTTTTTTTTCTGAACCAGGCATGCAAGTAGCAGACAACCGGACCAAGTTGGTGGAGATCCAAAATCCGGCGACCTTACTGCACCATATCCTCGCTGTATCGTTTGCATTGACCGCCGACGAGGACACTATCCTGAGCAACGTTGCCGGCTTTGTTTGCGTGACGAACGTCGATCTCGACCGAGGCACGCTAACAGTGCTCAGTCCTCAACCTCGACCGCTGCCCAAGTCTATACTGTTGCTGAGCGAGATCCAATTTGTTGATTCGGCCCATTAGGAGTACGTATATCTCCCTATCTGTCGCTCTTGCGTTCGGCACAGCGCTCAAGTACACCACATTGCATCTGCATGTGGAAACATCAACGTAGACATTTGTGTAAACAACGTGAGATGGCGGCACATGTGTACAGCTTGTTTGCCTAGCTATTGTATAGACTGTACAGGCAAGTTATCTTTATTTGTGTGTGCGCAGCTGCACTGTATGTTGAATAATAATAGATCATTCTTATAATGTTATTGCATTCAAGCAACTAAATGCAAGGCATCCAGAGAGTAGTACTCTTGCTATACTATAATGACTGTCTCATATGAGCACTGTCTTATCATGATTGAACGCAGCTGCGCACGGCAGATTGATGCGTTTTCGGCTGGAATTAGCTAGCCTCCCTAGATAAGATACTATTTTTGTGGCTGTTCGGGTTACGATATATGCGATATATTCCTGTACATAAACATCCCGGCTGTATTGTGAAGTGTACTATAAGTTGACTATGACGAATATATTATGTTTTGTAAAAAAAAATGTGTGTCTCTTCACTTTTTGAGTTTTTTTTTTTATTGAAGATCGTCATTGAAAGACGAATTTCTGCTTTCCTCGAAATAGTGTGTCCAATTGGTTGTTACTACTGTTGACCTCACCTGTCTCGCTGTAGGGCGCTGGGGCTAGTTCCTTTATAAGACTCTTCGGACAGCTGCACCGGTAAAGAGAGAACTCTGATGATGCCCTGGTGCGTAAACTACAGGTAACAAACAAAACACAGGTAACAAACAAACAAAAAGTAGAGGCGTCCATGAGCTAAGATGTTTGGGTCGCCCATTATAATCAATCCATCATATCAGTCGTTAAATTTCGTGTCGTTTTCTAAAGGTAATTTGTTACTCGATCTGTTAAGGTCATAGTTAATTATAAAATACATATTGTGGTTTTTCCATATCATCCTGCGTTCTTCATCTACATCAGTCAAACTTACTTATTTGATAATAATTATATATATATATATATATATATATATATATATATATATATATATTATATGTATATATATATATATATATATGCCAACCGCATCTACAAAGCCGGTAGCAGCAGCAGCGGCGACAACGTTCTCGGCGTCATCCTCCGACGATCCGCCCAATTGCGCCATCATCTATCTGAGCTTCCTGTCCCTGGAGGCAGATTTGCATGATGGCAAGATTTTTTTTATGTCAGTCGCACCGTCCTTAGCGCATCAATGATATAATAATTAACATAGGGTTCGTACATTTATAGGAGTGCAATAATTTTGGAAAAAAAGTGAAGTGACTTAAATTTAGAACCGAAATTGGTAACAAAAAGAGACGCCGGTGGAAAACGAGCTACGAGGAAGCAACACACTTTCTAAAGCTTCTCCTAGAGGCAGAAAAGGCCGGAAATGGCGGCAAGACGGGAATAATCTCATTCCAAATGATAAACGACTGATGACCTAGTCCGCTTTCAAGAAAGCTAAGACAACTGTGCTGGTGAAGTAGAAAGCCGACTGATTCATTAGACTGCGGACCAAATATAACGCAAATGTTTCTATTTTGCAGAATCTGAAGAGATACGATGACACTTTGGTAGGTTCCATCCCAGGCCACACTACAGTAAAAAGTAGGCCTCTAGTAGTGTCCTATACAACGAAACGAGAATAGAGACTTAAAGCCTACGAAGACAAAGCTAGGCGAATGCAACTACAGCTGCTACAATTGTTTCTGGAGAAAGTTGTCGTGGCTGATCCACGTCATACGCTCATTAAAGAGTAAGCCCAGGCATATTTGGGCACAGCTCTAGTAACTAAGTCGCCCCTGGAGAAGCCAATGAGCGTGTGAGACGTCCGGAAAGGTACGGCATGGGTTTTTGTGGAGTTAATCATCATCCGAAGGCTCATTGTCATCACAGAGGACCGCAAAGGCTTTGTTCGCCATATTAAAATCGGCCTGCGCATTATATTTATTTAAGGGACAAGCAGAGTGCAGTTATTAGCGCGTATAAGACTGAACCTACCTAGGATTCCTAGAGAAGATTGCTATGAAGCATAGATAGGAAAGGTCCCATTGCAGATCCCTAAGCTATCCTAGGGCGCATAAAGGACAGGCCGTATGCGACTGACTGGGTAAAAAGCCCAGTCAGCCTCGATCCTAAAGATCAGACCAAAACTAAGAACAAACACCATTATCTGAACCTACGGAACGAAGCATTAAAATCAGGATGTCAAAATCGACATACTCGAATGCTTTGCTAATGTCTACAGCAATTGCCTGACATATTCTGAACGGAAGGCTTAAGGGTGGTCTGGTAGATAAAAGCATTTGTCGTCTGGGCAGACCTTTTTGCGCGAAACCCAAATTGTCTTGGCGCACATTCACCAGACGCTTGTATGTTGAATATTCTGTTTAGATATAGTTCAGTTAAAAGCCCGTACGAACCCCGACTGCTGGCATCAAATAAATAAACTTAATACAATTTTGTACGGCTTTGACCGGCTCGTTGTTTCGATTCGAATCGAACCGTGTTTGTACAGTATAATATGCATCCCACTAACTGAGATGCCTACGATGTCTGCTATCTAGTGCATTTTCATTCGGCGTTCTTTTTTGAGAGTCGAAGAAGTTTTTAACCACCGTTGGCGTCATGATCTCAACTGGAGGCCCAAGGCAAGTTTAATCGTTGGTTGATGTCCTGTCACGTTTGAACACCCTGTACTTTCATGCATGCTCGCCAACCGACAGTGCAGAGTCCTCGTAAACTACTAGACTAAACTAGTTCATCTCTGCTCTGATTTGCGCAGCCTGCCACGTCTTGAAAAAATGTTTAATGACTGTATGGAATTCCTGTTTCGCCGTGTCTACATTCGGCCCTTCTACCATGATCAGTTCAAGTGCCTGCCACCAGTCCTCTAAACGTCATTTTTGCCTGAAGCTTGATATATGAGAATGTAAATAGTGTCAATTCCCCGTCATATGAGCATAGACTCAGATTAGGCTGTCTATATAAGTTGAGCCTGACATTTCCTCGACTTGCGAATCGACAAGCTACATATGCACGGGTGTGTGAGGCTACTATTTAATCTATTATTTCACCTTGCCTAATGAAGCAGCCGGACACCGTCACTTTCGGCTCTTCTCGTATATTGCCATCGTAGGAAATCTTTAAAGCACAAAGATTGTTAGTCGTTCTCACATTGCAGGCAAAATCCAAACAAGTGTGATCATACAGTGCTTTCAATATTCAAACTAGGTGTCTAAAGCTCGTGACATGTATCTTCTGTAATCAGTAATATAATGGTTTTGGATGGCGACAGTGATAAACATATGGCCAATAAAATAGAGCTGTATTAGTGATAAATTCAAAATTTAATTCGCCAGGTCACGTGTGAGCGCAAGGACATTTCACCCTCCTTTTCTAAAATTGGAAATACGTACGAGTTTTCAATGAAAGCAATAAATGAGTTAGAGATGACCTCACGCTATTGTTTATTACAAAACGGATTATACATACGGATGAAATAGTTTTCATTTTAAGTGCTGTGTTCCTTCTTGGTATCATACTGCGACAGTCAGATATATGTAATTGTACTGTTATTAATGACAGCGCGTCGACGTGTTTGTTTTAAAACCCCACACTATTAGGTGACCCGATTACTGATATATTAAGTTGTGGTATTGACATAATAAGGAATCGCCGGATAAACTGATTGGAGTCCAGTATAAAACGAGGTAAAACGGGTAGTTGTCCATTCACGTATTATGCGCGTTGCAAGCGTAGGCACCACATATAATGATGGCAAAGCTGAGTGCTACAATATATATATATATATATATATATATATATATATAAAGCACTCTGACAATCGCATTTCAGACGCTCGTAACAGACTAAGATGCCTGTGGCACTATAGCATCTAAATGCACCCATCGTCATCAGGTTTGCATTACTGGGGCGATGTACAACCAAGTCCCACAGAACCAAGCAGCAAACTGGGGACTCGAACTCGAAGTAAAAACCCTGTTTCGAACCGTGCGTTAGCAGCCAAGCCACCGCTGCTACAATATATATATATATATAATTAGTATTTTTGTATGTATGTACGTGGACGCGTACGTCTCCCATACAATTTTATCTACGTTATTGAGTACGACTCTGTAGTATGATTGTTTCTTGTGTGATCTGCCGCCCGGCAGACAGACATAATGATCGAGGGCTGGCGCGCTTGGTTATGGAGGGCCGCAGAACCGCGTTCTTTATTCTTCTTGCACTGTGTTTGTGTTGCACAATGTGACGCATTGGATGAAGACACGCCCGCTCGCTTGCCGACTCGTATTCCCGATGGTGAGGCTGAAAACCTAGCACAACCTTGCGCGTCGAGAGCGCGCCAAGGCTACTGCCAAGTTCACAAAGATTGTCGATCTCGGGCACCATGATCGATCTCAGGCACCATGGTCGGTGTTGGACACCATGGTGTGCGGAGCAATGGCGGCGCTCGGCCCGAGCTTCGTCGCTATCGCAGCGTTACTACTTCCACGGCTGGTAACGGCCTCCGTATCGGAACGGTCCATAGCGACCTGCCGCGTAATGGCGGCGCTGATTGTGGCGGTACCGATTGTGGTGGTGGTCGTGGTGATGGTGACGGTGATGGGCGGCGTTGTCGTGGCGGTGGCCGTAATCGTCGGGCCCGTACGAACCCCGATCGATACCCCGATCAATGCCCCGATTGTCGTCGTAGTACCTATAGGGCCGGTCGTATCCCGGCCGGTTGTAGTATCGTTGGCCCGGCCCGGGCCCGAACTGGATCGCGGCCTGGTCGCCGGTGAGCGCCGTCGATCGGTACCGGGCGTCGGCGGCGTCCTTCGACTCGGTGCCGGGTTCGTTCGTGTCGACGTTGGCTCGGAAGCCGCCCTCGTCGGCCACGTAGTCGACGCGTCGACTACGCCCGTCGGCCAGCTGGATCACGTAGTGGCCGCGAACTCCACGGCCGTCCGACACCTGGCTGTGGCCGTGATAGCCGTCGGCATCCTCCGAGCCGTAGCCGAACTCGTATGGCGGCGGTGGGCCGTAGTAGAAGTCGTCGGCGTGGTGCCGCCCCCGATGATAGCGGCGGTCGTACGCGTCGTCGCCCAGCCGACGCTCGTAGTCGACGTAATCCGTGGGCGCTGACGCCGGCGCGGGCGGGGCCGGTGGTGGTGGAGGCGCTGACGCTGCCGCTGCTACTGCTGCTCCTGCTTCTGCTGCCGCCGTTGCTGGTGCAGTTGACGGGGGGCCTGCGAGAGGCCGCCCGTGCTTGTAGCCCTTGGCGTCGTGAGTTCGGAGCACATCGTCCTCGTTGGCAAGCTGTGGTAACGGATCACCGAGGGCTTCGGTGCGCGAAACGGCGATGAGCCAGCCGGCGGCTAGAATGGCCACGGCGAGACTGTGTAACGCTCGCTGAACAACGAACGATACGGCGCGCGTAACGAAAAGCGAAACGAGAAAGTGTGAGAGAGGAAGAGGGGAGGAGGTTAGAGATGCTAGAGTTTCGTTTTTACGACGCTATATATAAATATATATTTATATTAAATATATCGATATATACAAAGAGGATGACATTTGTATTTAGGTGTCCATGTCAACCGAATCTTAAGTAAATCCACCTATATATATATTTATATATATATATACTAGAGCAGCTTATTCAAGCAGCAACAGGGAAACGCGGTCAAAACTAGATCAGACAAGATTGTCACACTCCAGGGCTTATTGTTAACAGGCTCATTGAGGACAACGAACACAGACAGAGTTCTGTAGTATCTGGGCTTTATCGTGCGTCGGGCACCGTTCACCGGGGGGCACCACGCTGAGCTGAACAAGCGCTTAGAAAAACGCTCGGTCTAACTGTTGCTATCCTGGCGTGATGCTTAGGTTCGACATACTTTTAGAGCATTTCGAACTTCGCAAGGGTGAGCTACAATAATAGGAACAACCTCGGGTGTCAACGGCAAAACACATACGAAGTCGGTCATCCTCACCATAGTGGAGTACTTCTGCGTCGGCGCCGGAGTATTGCCAAAGTACGATATACTTTTGTGTCCGATTCGTAGTATTTATATAGGAGAGATGATGATGATGACGATGATACACCCGCTTTGTCGCTAGCTACGTTTCGCTAGCAGTGGGAAAGGATACGCTTCCTAAAGGGTGACCTTGCTGAAGCTTCACTGGTTCATCTTTATCTGAATGTGTATCTGTGTATGCATTGATAAAGGACACTGTTTCCTTTCTCTCTCTCTCTCTCTCTCGCCCGCGTGCGTCCGTATCCACTATCTCGTACATGCAATTGTAATGTGAAGCTTATGTAGCTCTGGGGACGCACACTATACTGCTATACGATGCCGAAAATGACATGGCTCCGGCCTCCAGAAGTTCTAGGGAATCAATTGTTTTGCGCGCGTTTGACTGGCTCCGCAGTGCAGTAAACATGCCGTTGTGGGTCAGTGCTGACTGTGTGCTAGCAATTCAGTGCTTTCGGTGCGACGAACTAAACAAGCAATCAACCCATTGCTTGAAATGGCTTGTGTTTGTTTGGCAGCAATGTTTGGTAATGTATACGTTAATGTATGCACCCATGTGTACGATTGTATTCTTAATAGAGTGTCAAGATCTAGACCTACAACCTATAAAATTGTTGTAGACAATTTTATAGATTGTCTCTAGATGTCACAAACTGTCTCCACTACACCGTCTCACTTTTGTGCATCGTACCGCAGTCAAAACTCCTTACTAAAGCCCCTTTCTTCCGTACCACATACTCGTTAATCATATTAATATATTCGTGCATGTCTTAGTTGTGTAAGTGTTACTAATAAGCATATTCGCACTTGACTCCCATACTCTAGCCAAACATAGCACTGGAGTTATAATTATATTTAAAATCCCGCATACAACCTTTTATGTCAGTTTACAGTTTTTGCATTTTTTAGCGATCTTTCTTCTACTGTCTTTCAGTTTTCGTAACAAATATACTCCATTGCATTTCCTAAGCCAGGTGAATCCCGCTAGTTATGGACCGGTAGCAGTTAATTCACAAAATGGCTCGCTTACCGGCTCGACGCTGTCGATACGCTAGACGCGAAGATAATTATGGCTTTTGTTTGTCAAAATAACACTTGCGCTCTACTGGAACATTGGAAAGAATATTAGTGAAAATAATGACAATATTCTGGTTTTGCGTTGATCTCGCATGTTTGAAAATCTTTTTCGGTGACATACATTTTCTATTATCTCTGTCATCGAGCTGAATGTATCCAAAGATGCTGTTCAAATATTAGATGAAAAATAGTGCTAGTCGGCACTGATTCTTCGCGAGAGTAGTATAATCTATAAGTAAAGGTCTAAACCCACTAACATAGCAGGAAAAATTATCTTTTTAAATCCGACATATGTTTCTTAATTTTTTTTTGTTGTTTTACACGTCTCTTCTTTACCATGATATGGACCGAGGCCAAGTTTAACCCTGATTTTGCATTCTACTTCTTTCTTGTTTACCCCTTTGTACGTCACCGTCTTTTAATGGTTTCAACAAAAGACTAAACTGGTTTAAAAAGCTGCATAACAGGCTGGAGCTAGGTCCACTGCTCTTTTTAACTCAAGGGCATCTCTATTATTGGTAAGCTTGTCCTCTGCTATGTCTCAACCTGTAGTTTACTTCTTAGCATCTTATTCATTTCTTAAACTTGCATGTCCCTCCAAGTCATCGGGGCATACGTCGGTAGGTGTATTACAAAGTGATAAGTAATTTAGGGACATCCCAGACTATGTATCTATAGGCATAGTGTAACTTGTATGTTCATCAAACCTCGAACCATGGCCTCATGTTTTCCTGAAGATTCTCCTATAACTCATCATATAACTTCAAATTATACCACTATATGTTTAAATATTTTTTTTTCTGGTTTATTACCGTCAACATTTCACCTTAATTATAAAATATGGAGACGGCTCATATCGTCAACTGTCCAGATGGCATTAACTAAGCATACTTCATTGCCGACTCTCAAAAAGTGAGTGACATGTATGCCAAATTTGTAGACTGTTTTTTGTCTCGTTTTCATGCATTCACACTTTAAGCGAACTACCGCGCATATCCCGACCATATTATAGAGTCTCAAAGAATCCGACTTGAGCGTCAGATTGGCGGCTGTAGATCCGATTCTCATACTAATGGAAGCATGAAAGTGTCAAAAAAACTTGGATAATAACTAAATCCAGATTCGACATTTGGGATTACCAATCGCGTTTTGATTATGCTAGCAGGGGATTAAAGGCAGATAAAACCATATCGATATTTAAATTGAGTCCTGCTAAAGCCGTCACAGGCATGGTAAGGCTAATCTTCCTGCCAAGCACTTTTCTACGTTATACAGTCCCCTAGGTCTCTCTATTTATCTACCTGCACATCGCTTCTGAGGATGAGACAGGACTGGCTTTTAAGAAATGCCCATCAAACGTTTCACTGTTATTACTTCGAGCAAAGAGCCCATTTGAAAGAGTTAGCGATTCCCTTATTCTTTTAAAAATAAGTAAAAGCCTGTTTCCACTACTATATGAGGTTATTGCCCTGATCTTAGTAGCTAACAGGCACCTTCTCCTTGATGTCACGTATCTCGATTATGCGAATGACTCATAGAATACCTCGGTCTGCTCGGCCGGATCGCATGCTCTTCTGAAATCGGCACTCGACGGGATTGCCTGATCGTATGTTGGCACTTGCATAGTTGTATCCACGGTCAAATTTGTTGCGCTTGAACATGGCGCGCTTGACTTTGATTTTAGAATGAATAATATCATCATGTCAGGCAAACCGCTTATACTCTCCCTACCGTTACCTCACCTCTCGAAAAAAGGCCACACATGAGCATATGCCAATGCAAATAAGTGTAGCTATTTCGATGCTTAAGAGGCACCATATTGAGGTAGTGCTGTTTGCCGCCCACACAATCTATCTTACTGCCCACTGAAATCCCACATTAAAACGATTCTACATCACACCCTTTTATGTGACAATAAATGCCTTTTATGTTTATATATATATATATATATATATATATTTTTTTTTTATATAACATACATAATTATTTAACAGTACAAATTGAATCTCCTCCCCCGCAATGCCAACCCCGTTGTCAATCAGCACCGTGTTTTGTTTTAAGATGCTGATGAGCAACCTCAGCATTGCTTCCGGCACTCCCATTTTAGCTAGCTCTTCAACTATCTTATCCCTTGGCGCTATATCAAACGCCGCTTTCAAATCTACAAACACAGCATATAGGTAATTCTTCGGCCTGGACAGAGTATCTCAGATTGCTCCGAGCAGCCCTCCAATTGCTGAGTGAGTTGACCTTCCCTTCCTAAATCCATGCTGTTCCTCTGGTATTACCCCCCCCCCCTTTCCTCTAAGACTAACTACCCCTAACTCCAATCTCCTAGCTATTATTCCTGAAAATATCTTATATGGGCAGCTCTTTAATGCTATTCCCCTCCAAGCCTCTGGTTCCGTTTCTATACCCTTTCCTTTGGGAATAACAATTAAGGTCGCTTCCCTCCAGGCCTGTGGAATTTCCCCAGTGTTTAAGCATTCATTGAATAGAGCTTGCCAGCATGGCGCAAGAACTAAGGTATCTTTTATATGTTCATTCCTTATCAAATAATTTCCGTGCGTTTTCCCCCGTGGTGCTCTGTCGATTGTTTCCATTACTTCCCTGAGAGTGATTGCCCTCATTATCCAAACCCTAGCTTTCTCTGTCGTTTGATCCGAGGGGTCTTCATATTCTAGCAGCGTTTTCGGAATTGTATCCGACCCGGCCAAGATCCTCCCAAAATGTTCGACTAACCTACCCGTCTCTACCGAACATTGCCTCCTCCCCTTTCGCCTCAGCCATGTATATGGCCGCTCCTCAGTCTCCCTTATTGCTGCCCACTCTTTCTTTTCCCAGTACCTTTGCTTTTCTTCCTTATACGCTGTCTTAACCAACCGTTTAACCATCGAAGGCAACGGCCGCATAACCGGAACGATTTTTACGTATTCCCGTGTCAACCTATTGGCCTGCTTGGCCATTCTACACCGCTCACTAAACCAAGGTCTTTCGCTTCTCTTCTGCACCGGTAGTATCGCAGAATTTAATAATCCCACCAGGCTGGGTTCGTAGCAATCTATCTGTTTTGCCTCTAGCACCGGAAATATTTGTTAAGCCCCTGTAATAGAATATTACCGTTAAGCCTTCTTCCTAAGCTTTTCCCCCTTCTCCGCTCTTGAACATTCCCCTTAATTTTCACCCAGATGCCCATCGGTATATGCTTTCTAAGTCCCGCCCCTTCCTGTAAATGATTGTTCTTCCCTGCAAACGTTATGTCCCTTCTATCCATATCTGTTGCGAATAGGTCAATGACTGACGAACCGGAGTGGCATTCATATGTAAACACATTCGCGCTGTTGACTACCCAGCAGTCGATTTCATTTAGTACGTCTAGCAAGGCTACCGTTCTTTCCGAATCAATTCTGTCTAATCTCGCAATAAAGTCCCCTCCTATAATTATTGGAGCCTTCCTCGGTAAGGCTTCTATACCCAGCAAGAGGCGCTTAATTATCGTTTCCGTTGACTCCGTCCCCGCCGGTTGCACATTTGTGGCCAATATTTCTAGTTTGGGTGAAGCTACTGCAATCAGAATTTCTGCTACTATTTTCACGTTTATTTCTCCCACCAATGGTCTAACAAAAACTGATACTCCTCCGCTTGGCCTACCCGGACCCTCTCTACATGACGCCAGTGCATGGTACCCATAGAATCCCCGTATATCAAACTGCTCTCGCGCCCAGGTCTCCGTCAAAATAAGAATGTCTACCCCCCTGTATGCGTCGTCCCCTAGCAGATCTAACACCCCCTATCCTCGCAGTTCCACATTACTATCTGAATACGCGCACCCACTACTGGATTTTGCTGTTTCTGCCGGTTCTCGTACGCAAGGGGCCTGTTCACCGTTGTCTTCAGATGTCAGGTCGACTTGAAACATGAGGAAGATGTTGTTGCACGATATGCGCTTCAGTCCTGTCGTGTAGGTCTGGCGCTATCAGCGTCATTGGTCGTGGGTCGCAGCAAAGGCGAGGTGGCTGACGGTGCGCCTATCAGTCCTCCCAGAATGCTCGGGATAACTTCCTGAATGGTCCTAGCCACCGTTTGCGCGATGATATCTTTTAAAATCGGCATAATCGTGAAAATCACCTGTTGCAGTATATCCTCCACATTCAGCAGCGGCACGTGCTGCTCAGTCAAATTATTTTCGACGGTTGCAGGTGGAGCACTTGTTACTGCTGGATCCTTCGGTGGTTCGGGTTTTTGAGATTTGGATGTCGCCTCGTTGATTTTGATCCCCTTTTTTACTACCGAGGACCAAGAGCGCCTTGAGAAATTGTCAGATGCCTGTATGTGGCCCACACGTGTACAGAGTGGTACTAACGGGGCATCCAAGCACTTCCCAATGCTAATTTAAGACGATTTTTGTAAAAATTCCATGCGCTTTAGTCTATGCGGACATGAGCCCCAGGTGGCTTCGTGTTCTCCAAAACACAAGCTGCACCGAGCCTGGGCTTTGCAATCCTTTCTCAGGTGCTCCGTAGAGCCACACTTTCTGCATTAGACAGACTTATAAAAGGTAGAATCGTAGGCCATCTACTTCAGAACTTAAAAGTTGCGCAAGTGGCCGCACTGCATCCGATATCGGGAGGTCTCACGCGCGCTCCTCTATAGCAGGACATTGCATCGAACTATCCGCGTCAATCTTTTCATGATGAGGGTGTATACGCCTAAGTTCATTTTCTGTGTTGGGAAAGAAATCAGCAGCCAACACAGCTGCTGTGAAAAAAAAGCCGGTTTTATACGCATTCTTATTGAGATAAACCTCTAAGCTGATACCACATCAATTTACAAATGTTATGTTTTAATTTGATTTAGTATATCGTTGAGTCATTAATATTGCTCTTCGGGATGTTAAAATTAATATGGGCATGAGTTTAGCCCATGCTGCGAGCTCCTTATTACAATGAGAGCCGGCAAGTCCTATTGTGAGTGACGCAGCGCATGGCTCCTGGGCATCTCGACAGTTTCTATTAGCTTAAGGTGTTTGTACTAGGCTCGGGCTAGTAACTGCAGGAACGCTTTTGTATCGGGTGCAAAATCTAGTGGCGGATCAAGATGACTACCGGCCGAGTCTGAACCTCACCCAGACTGCTTTTTGTTTATTATTGGAAGGTACGGAAGCATTCGATGTGTGCAGACGTGTTATGTGAGCTCACAAACCATGCAGAGTTCTTATTAATCGTTCTTATTGACTACATGTAGATGTAGATCGAGCAAACGGATGAGCTCAATGTTGCGCGTAAATATGTATGTATGCTCGTAGAAATTTTAAGGTTAGCAGATAAAGCCTGATTGTTATAGTGACGCCGCCTCAGACGTTACTGCCAGTCCAGGAAGAGGAGAGAGTGCTATCATTGCATGGTTGTCAAAAGCAAAGACCGGGAAAGGCCATGTCTTTTCGGCATGGCCTTTAAAAAGCTAGGTTCTTATTGACCATAATATGCTTGTTTAGCGGCTTAGCTGATAATAGCAGCCTAAACAGTACTAGAAATTCAAAGAACCCGTTGGCTAACCGCTGCATTTTTCCATATTTTAGTGATTTCCGCCTGAACTCTTTTTTGTTTCGTTTTGTTTGGTTGTCAGCCGGCTTAGGTTTAATGGGCGGCGTACTGCAACATACGACAGATTTTAATTTTTATCAATTTTGCTTTATTTCATATTTATACATTTATATTTGATTTCATTTTTTACATAAGAAATCCGTGCAGCTTTTGCGTTTGAGTTACGTCTATCAAATTATAACCTTGACGGAGAGCTTTTTGGAGTAAATGCAAGAAAGCCTTTAATCATTGCAGTAATTGGGCAAGCGCGTATTATTACGATTTATTACTATATAAATACGCGAAGTTATATAAATAAAATTGAAGGTCAGATATGTAAACTCCCTATCGTAACATTTATTGGGTCCATCGACGACGGGAGGCAAAGCTTACGATATAGATTATATGGCAACGAATTTATATTGTCACATTGTTGTGACTGCCACCGATTCCGGACCTACTTGTTAACGCGCCGAACCTAATAAGTCAGAACTACCGGTCGAGATAGCCAAGGCTTAATAAGCATATTGAGATAATGATACCACCACTATTTATCACCGCTGTTTTCTAAAGTAAAGGACATTGTGAAGTTCCATAAAAGTAATATTGCCTTAATACATTTTTTAAAGAGAGAAATGCATTTACTGTTGTTCCGGTATATTGTACGGGCTTCAGAAATAACTGCTACCCGTTGCAACTTAACAGTCTGTTCGCCTGTTTCAGCCACACCACACGTATATTTACATTTGTAGCTTTTCCTTAGATCTATAAACGCTTTCTGCTACAGGCAAAGTTGAGCTGTGTCTTGCTAGGAGTTAGTTGAAATTACAGTCAATTATAAGGTTTAGTGATACGGACTTGTTGCACAGTTGTATATTCACACACGCATTAAGACTTGTTACTGCTAAATCACCTAATAGCCGACATATAAAGCGTTTATGTGTCCATCTCCGTTATAGTTAAGCGTACAATATCGTCTCGCACAACTACACTTTTACTCGTAGCTAACCTAAACTAACAAAGAGGAACCTAAATAATCCGTATAATGCTGGTTGAATTATAATAGTTCCGAAGTCTAAATGAGAAATGAAATATTATGATAAATTATATATATATGAGTTTTATTTACCATTCCTTGTGGAAGATCTTTTGAATCAGATGCGCTCGCTGTGTAGTATGTAAACAGCGTGCTGCTGGCTTCGTTTATAGTTGTATATTATTGCTATGGTATCATTATATGTCTTTTAACAAATATCCTCGCCTGTCGTGCATTCATAATATTAATTGGATTATCACGATGGTTATATTACTACCTAATTACACAATAGTTTGTTTTAGCGGGGCGTCTTCCCATGGTTCCTTACAATCTGTGCCATTTCCCTAGCCTGCGTTTGGTTTCATTTATCTCTTGTCATAATGGTTTATCACCGAAACCTAATGCCTCGGCTATGGACACTGTTCTCACTCCTCCTAGCTCGTCGCACTTCAGCACGATATGTTCGATGGATTCTTCTTCTATATCACACGCTCTACACCGAACGCTCTTAATTTCCGAGTATCTGGCCGCCAGCAGTCGGGTGTTGAGCATACCGGCAGCGAACAGCCCGGACGCTTGCGAGTTCGAATAAAAGATACATTTTCGGCTGTATTCCTTTTTTTGTTGCCTGTACAATTGCAAAGATGTCTTTCTCTCTATATCCTCTCTCCATCTTTCTTCGGCTGTTTTGTCAATTTTCTTCTTCACATCTTTGGTTATCTGTTTATTTGTTATCATCTCGTGTTCTTCAAAATCCATCGTATTGCACTTAAATTTGCGTTCAAGGAACTTTAGCCGCCTATCCCATTTGCTTGTATTTTTTCCGCTCAGTTTTGCTGTGAGCAGTCCGGCCGCCCAGTTTTGTTCTTCCTCACTTGCGGCTATGTTTTTTAGACGACTTACATACGATATCTTAGCTTGTGCTTCCCTTGCCCAGAAGCTGGAGACTCCAAATTCCCCTTCGATAAATTGTGCTGCACATGTATACCTACATTGCATTGCATGTCGGCCAACTGCACGTTGTATTGTGTCCAATCTGTTTACCATGCTTGCGTCTAAACTCACAATAGCGTTAGCGTACGTTATTGTTGGCACAAACATGCTTTTCCGAAGCTCTTTAGTCACCATGAACCTATTGCAACTCCACAAAGCCTTCTTTCTTACAATCTTTTGTTCATTTTCAGCTCGCTCTCTTCTTATTGCATCCTCAGCTTTAAAAATTTCTGGACTGTTTTCTATTATAACCCCCAAGTATTTGTATGCGTTTTTATATTCTATGTCTTTTCCCTGTATCTGTAGCGGCATCTCCCTGATATCCCCGGAAAATATTACATTTGCACATTTCTTTTCGTTGAACTCCTGTCCAATATTTTTCGCCGTTTCTCCGTATATTGTTAGCATTATTTGCATTTGGTCAACACCTTCCGCTAAAATCACCATATCGTCTGCAAACAACAGGACACACGGTCGGAGGGATACTATATCATCACATCTAGCGTATACTATTTTAAAACCAAGATTCGATTCATAAACATGTCGTGTCACCTCCTCAATGTACAGTAAAAACAGTGACACAGAGCAAGGACATCCTTGTCGAAGTCCTTTCCTCAAGCTGTAGAAATCAGATGAGTTCGACCCGATTCTTGCAAAGATGTAGCTCCTGTCATATATTTCTTTAAACATACTGACCCATATATAATGCATAAGTCTTCCATTTTTTCCAAATTCTAAATCATCCTCCGTCCCCTACAGGCGTGGAACTCACCCAGACGCATGCCTTCAATGCACCGAGGGCCGGACATGCTAAGATATCTAGGATTTTCCCAACAGTTTTTGTGGCAGCATGGCCGCTGGCGGCTTTCAACGGTATGAATTATCAACGATTCTCAATGAGCGTCGCTCAAAGAAAATTCGATCAACAATAGGGGAGGATCGAACTGGCGACACCCCGGTAGACTAGACAAATATGACTAGCGCACTAGTCCCCTAAACCACGTTGCCACTGCCATCCTAGGCTAGGAAGACCGTTCTGTAAATCCAGCGACACTAGAGTGACGTGACGCACGGTGATCATTTGCAGAGCAAGAAAACAACTGACAGCATAAACGGTTGCCAACGTATTGATAGTTTGGAAACCCCATTGCCAAAAAACGCAATTTTAACTGTGCAATCGCACTTGCATCGTACATTATTATAACAACCGCATCTGCGGCGAATCACCGCAAGTTGCTGGATTTCTCATAATAGATTTTACCGCTGCTTAAAGTACTGACTCTGCTCCTTGAGAACATTATCTGTCATGCCTACTTCAGAATATCTTAAGAGTGGGAAACTCAGAGAGGTTGAAGGGTATCAAAGACCTCCGAGAGCGTTGGACGCGAATCCTTTAAGGGCGGATACACTTCAAAAATTATTGTTAGAGCTTTTCTTCTGGTGGTGCGCTGATGAAAACTTTTGGTAGCCTTTGGGACCTGAATAGAGAGTCATAGAAACGTACTCAAGTCACATCACCTGTGAGTAACCGCGGCAACAAACAAAAAATCGACCCTCGTCGAATTCTATCCGAAATTCCTGAGCCAGAAAGGCTCGCACCCCTTTTTTTCGTCCTGTGCTAATGTATGAGACACCCGCTGAGCAGAATTTTTGGTGATCTTGAACGATTTTCTGGGGGTGGCCAATGGGAGACACCGCCAGTAGTCTAGATTTCATTTCACACTCTACTACGGGTGCAAATGCGAACCAATCGAGACGATCAAAAGGCGCACAGTAATTTGCGTATTTATATCCGGCGCATTGTTGCGTCCATAGGTGCCACAGTATTGGCACAAGAGTGCTATGCCGTTGTGGCAGCTTATCGTTCACTTTGCTTTCCGGCAATAATCATTATTTATTGTTGTTCCTTCATATATATATATATATATATATATAAATGAAGGAACAACAATAAATAATGATAATTGCCGGAAAGCATATGTATGTACATATGTACATATATAGGTAGAGTGCAATTTATTTGATTGATCTAGTTATATAACTTTTTTATGTTAGCACTTTGGAGTGAACAATTGTCTCCGCGCGAACGTGTAGTCACGGGTTTTCTAACCCAGGGTTAGCCCAGTTCAACAAAGTGCCCCGAACAGATGCTGCGTTTCCTCGTTGAATGTCGAGAGACAGTCTCTGACGCAAAAACTCCGATGCTCTCGAGTCTCCCGTGGAAAGGTTAAGGTTTCTGCCCACGCGCTGAATCAACTTCAGTGTAAGCGGTCCTGGGCCTCCCATTGTTTCAAAAGCCAACGGACAAAATTGGTGCGGATAGCCAACGCCAGAGTATTTTCTACATTTGTTAGCCTCTGCTAACCTGGACGCATGACCTGCCTGGTCCGCCCCTGCACCGACCATCGAAGGGGCTAATGAGTCGGTTACAGTTGCGTCCCAAACAAGCATGCGGCCACGCTCAAAGGGGGTTAAAGTAAGGCCGTCAGGCCTTTTTCCGTCGTCTCTGGATAGGCCCGGAGGTTCTAGTATACACGGAAAGCCGGCAGACCTCAATGCTCGACTGAAAGTATCATTTAGAGCCGAGTGGCGTGCTCTTCGGCCTGCGCTTAAGGCGCATGACAAGCCATGATGGGCCAACGCGTCCACAAGGTAACCACAACGACATCGGTGAGGAACGACTAGGTCGACACCAAGCCGCAGTCCTGTGCTAATGCGTGTCGTCTCGTCATCCAAAAGAGTCCCTATTCGTGGACAGGGTAGGGCATGCAACCAAGCTCCAGCCCCTTCACTACTTACGGCTCGGAGCCTGGCTTTGTCAGCCAAGGTGGGGGCTCTATCGATCAGGCTTGCTAATCGCTTTTCTTGCAAGGGGGCTGTCCAACTGTTCTGCTTATTCCTTTCAACGGGTGGGGAGTCGAATAAAGACGACAACTGGTCGGTCAACTCTTGTAGTTCTACGCTATAAGCTTCCCACCCATCGTTATCCAATAATGCCCTAACCCTCTCCGCAGCCTGGGTCAGTGACGACACGATTGCAGGTCCTGCCGTTATGACCGCGTCGGGCACACCTAGGCCGCCTAAATAAACCGGGAGCATTACCTGTTCCCTTGCCTCAGCGGTCAGCTTAAGATTTAGTATGATCTCTAAAATGTCTAGGCTAAGTCCATTAAATGGCTGTAAGAGCTCTCGTGATAAAAACAGGTTGCAACCTCTAAGCAGGTGTGTTAACCTCGTGGCTGAAAAACAAGATCTAAGAAGAAACAAGCCGCAGTGAGCCCCCAATTGAGGCAGTCTGCCCGCCGCAAAGTCAAGTTTGTCTTTTCGACTGTCTAATGCCTTTGCAATGCCTTCCGGCAACAAGGGGACACCTAGCAGCTCCAGGTTAACCTTGTCTACTACGCGACAGCCCGGAAGTAAGTCAAAAAGGTTAGTTAAATCTAACGGCTCAACTTCATTGTGAGTTGTGACATATACTTCACATTTGATCGGGTTCAATGTCAGATTGCTAATAGCACCAAATTCAATAACTTTCCGTATGTCGTCAAGTACGGTCGGGAGGTCCCCGCCCAGAACCCCGTCATCCAAGTACCAGGCATTGAGGGGGGACTGCAGTGAATCCACCAATTCCTTGATACACAAGCAAAAAAGTGGGGGACCCAGGGGATCACCCTGCTGAAGGCCTGTCTGCGATAGCATAGTGCTGTGGGGCATTACCAGGTGGGATGGTTCTGAACCATAGGCCAGGTTCGTCTGGTGAAACAGTACTGGTGCCCACGACTTGACGGCTCGAAGCAAATGGTCTCTCCGGACGCTGTTGAAGGCGTTTCGAAAGTCCAGCTTGACCATCACCGTTGGCACTTTGCGCGATTGCAAAAATGCACGAGCACAGTGGACTACTACCTCTGTACCCCCCGGGGTAGCGAATCCTAGCTGGTGTTGGCCAAGAGCTGCTGAAATAGTGTCCCTATTATCGTAGCAACCGATTTTGGCCGCCAGTCTGCGAATGACTGAGGAACAAGCGATTGGACGTAATGAGCCATCTTTTTTTTTTAATGCAAACATCCTTGCCCCAAAGATGAGTGGTAAAAGACAAGACGGGGGCGAGCCCCATCTGAGTACGTCCACCACTTTAGCAATGGCGTCCGCTAGTCGACCGGCCGTGCTGCCCAGTGCACCAGACAATAAGTCCTGCAACAGACGGGGTCGTATGAAGTCTAAGCCGGCAGCTGAACTTCTGCTAAATGTCTTCATTGCACTCAGTATCTCTTCACGTGAGGTTGAAGAAGGCAGTGTGACTGCCGGCGGTGTGGGCATGGAGAGATCCGTAGGCGCATCGGGATGTTTGGAGCGAAGAGCTTCTGTATTTTCGTTGGCTGGCGCTAAAATATCCTGAGAGCTCACCAATCTGGCAGCACCGGAGATGTCGCCTTCTGAGAGCTTGACCTTCACTCGTCTGGGGAGGTCATTGTCGAGGTGTGCTATTACTTTGCGTCCTGATCCCTCGTGTGTCAGATCCCTGAGCCTTAATCCTGATGAAAAATCGCGTAGGTTCTTCCTGACCAGTACAGACAGGGATTGAGCATCCTTCCTGGCTCGAGGGAGTCGTAACACGACAGGAGCGAAGGAAAACAAGGAGTACCAGGCGAAGAGGTCGTTGTCCTTGGCGACATTTAGAAATACCTTAGTAAGCTCCTCCGCAACAGTGGACCGCACGGATTTAGGTAAAATGCGTAGCAGTTTGGCATGACGCATGTTTGCCTGGATATCGATGAGTAGCGTGTTAACATCAAGGTCTTCTGCCAGAGCCTGGTGGGATGTGGACGGCCCGTTGACGGCATCGGCGTGTTTGACCGATATATGCCTGGCAAGACCCCTCCTCGTGAAGATACCTCTACACACAGGACATGTAGCCCTGTTGGGGTCACCGACAACAAAAGCATGATCGGCCTCCCTTCCGTTGTACATATATATAAATATATATATTGTGAGTGTGTATGCTTAAATGCGCACAGACGCCGGTGATGCTCATTTCGTTCTAGCGACGAATTGTCCGAACAAGTCGCATGGCCATCATCAATAGCCGAATTTACAAGTTGCACTGTATACGCATGTGTGTACACATGCGTTATGTGTAGTTGTGGCTGTCGTCGTCGTCGTCGTCGCCGCAGTTGTCTTCTGTGGTATCATCGTATATCATCATGTGGGGTCCCCAGGACTTTGTTCTGCCGTGACCGCAGAAGAATAGGCAGCGCTACTGCAACAGTAACAGCGGCAGCAGCAGCAGAAGCAGAAATCAAGACTAAAAAGAAGAAGCTACGAGGCCATTTTCGGCTCGCGACCCCCCGCCGCAGGGTGCTGGGAGAACCGGGAGGCCGAGAGGCAGAAATGCAGGCAGTTCGTTACTTGATCCGTCAATTGGTCGGTCGGTCGGTTACCCAGTGGACTCGCGACGCCCAGTAGAAGCAAAACAAGGATCGCTTTACGCCATCGTGAGCATTACCGCGGCCGCCCGCGCATATGACATGATCGTCGTCTAGCCTGACAGCAGCATGGGCGTCCGCCCAGATCCGTCCGCAATATGGTGGTAACAAAATACCACCGACGTTGGCGTCGGCTCGGCGTCCTCGTTGTTTAGCCCAACGCACAGATAACGCACGCACGTATCGTTGTGTACCGCCGCCCATTGTCGATCTTTGTCAACAGCGACCACCAAGGACGGCCACTACGATTACTACTAAGTACAATACACTATTAGTGACTATATGTATATACATGCAAGCATGCATATACCTGCTATGCGTATATATATATATATATATATTTGTGTGTGACCCCAATTCAACGATACCACCAATAACGACAACAAATACGCATATATATATATATATATATATATATATATATATATATATATATATATATATATATATATATACTTACATACATACACATTTATATACATACGTATATTCACCTCTTCATAACGGCATACCAGAAAAACCTACTTCTGTATTGCGCGCGTTGAACACCTTCCTTTTCCTTCTATATCTCGTTTCCTTCCCTCGCTGCGCCGGCCAGTTTACATACACACATAAACGCGAGAATCATTCACATTTTAAGTACCACCAAATTGTTTAATAGGGCGGGTTCAATAAAGAACATGCTAAGCACACGATTGTCGAAGCAGAATAAACACATACGTTAGCAGCAACACCGCTAGAAGTCGTAGTAGTATTAAGATTATATATATATATATATATATATATATATATATATATATATAAATAAATAAAGGAACATTAATATGCACTTGTTGTTCCTTCATATATATATAAAGCCCAACGCACGAAAAATATATATATTTTTAATATACACTATTAGTGGTCGACGTTTTTGTAGAAAGAACAGAGTAGATCGAATAGAAAAGGGGGCTGGCACACGTTTTTACACCTTGCGCCATTAGCCGTCGTCGCCATTACGTGTCATCGTTGTTAACTGTTATTGCTGTCGTTGTTAATGGTGTTGTTGTTGATGTTCTGGTCGATACTGTGATTGTTGTTGAAACTTCGCGAACGAGTGCTTTTTATGCAAGCACCACTACCACGGTAAATGCACATTAGACACTAAATAGTGCTGGGCACGAACTTGTTCATCTCACCCAAATGGCGACGCAGTAAAAACGATCTTTCGTTAGCCTAATTGCGATCATGCGCAATCATCTGCCGCGTCTATGTCTACGGCTATCACACGGCGTGCACCTGGGTGATCACCATTAAACGATGAATGATTTATTTTAAAAACGGGCTTCAGAACACCCCGGTTGTATCCATTACGTGTTTAGTATTTGTGCGTACAATTTTACCGTCGTTACCGTTGACGAAATATTGCAGTATTGTTCTAGCGCACCTATGGCGTGACGGTGCTGCCACGTCGAAGAAACTAAAGGATACATTGTCGCAATAAGTGGTAGTAGGTAGATACCGAAAACAGGCGTCATCCGCTATGTCCGTCTTCTGGTATATTTTGCGGTATGGTTATAACGCTGCGCTTCGACTGGGACTTCGTCAAGTACGCTCACGTTCGTTGCATCTACACGTAAACATTTATTTGCAGCGCTACTCTTCACTTAAGTTTAAAATACTAATTAATAATGAGAAGCGAACAGTTTAGATGACCATCTAACTAATCTAATTTTAACGTACTATTTCGAGCTTCATTATTATTATTTATTCAATGTAATCAATCATTCACGGTCGGACCATGACATTAGGGACCAGCCATTTCTGGAAGGTTCCTCGAACCGAGGTCGCATTGCCCCGTTGCACATCCAGCGACAGACGCTGTCTGAGGAAATCACTTGCTCGCTTATCTCCGCTGGCTAGAATTAGCCGCTTCCCGACCTTCTGTAGCAAACTGCGAGTAGACGGACCCGGCTCGCCAAGAGTCTCGAAGGCGTGGGTGAAACTCGTACGGGTAACCGATGCTCTGGTACTTTCTAACCTTGCCTGCCTCGGCGAGAGCCGATGCATGACCAGCCTGAGCCGCGCCAGCACTGACCATTGCAGGGGCTAATGAGTCAGTAACTGTCGCGTCCCAAACCAGCATGCATCCGCGCTCGAACGGAGTTAAGGTCAGACCTTCAGGTCTCTTCCCGCTCTCTCTGTCTAGTCCGACGGGCTCCAGGACACACGGTAGACCAGTGGATCGTAGAGCTCTGCTAAAGGTTTCGTTCAAGGCTTGGTGTCTTGCTCGCCTACCTGCGCTGACAATACAGGACAGCCCGTGGCGTCCATCTGACTGGACGACGTCTCCGCAGACGCAGGCATGAGTGTACACAAGGTCTGTCCCTAAACGAAGTCCGACCGCGATCCTTACCGACTCGTCATATAACAGGGTCCCGATCTGAGCACAGGGTATGGCGTGGAGCCATGCGCCCGCCCCCTTGGAGGAGACGGCGCGCAGCCTGGCCTTATCGGCGTCCGTGGCGCATTCCGCAATGAGGTTTTCGACTCTTTGCTCGTAAAGAATTGCTGGCCATTCTCTCTGGTGTTCAGCCCCGGCGGGCTCGTGGTCGCACAGGGCAACTGCTCTGCGGTGGCTTGTCTCCAATCGGGCTTCTAAGTCCGTGAGAGGAACAGAATCCAGGAGGGTTCTTGCCTGTTGCATAGACCTATGGAAAGAAGCTGCCAGAGCTGTCTCCGATAAGACAGTCGCATCAGGTAACCCTAAGCCACCCCAAAGAACGGGGAGTAGAGCTTGTTGGCGCGCACGAGCGGATAGGCTGAGATTTAGCAACGCCTCTAATGTAGACATCACGCGGTCGTTGAGTCGTTCGAGGATTCCTGAAGCTCGCGAACAGTCTGCCCCTCGAAACAAGTGGTTGAGACGAAGGGCCGAAAATGATGATCTCAGAAGAAAGAGGCCTCGGTGAGAACCTACCAAACGAATGCGTGACATTGCATTTTCTAGCTTGACCATATATATATATAGCCTTGAGCACCCTGTTGTAGACCACCCCATTCCTCTTGCCAGAGGTTGATTGAACGCTGACGTACTTCATCTTTTTTGGAGACAGGATAGCGGATGCGGAGGTGCTCATAAAGTGTGCTCACACTCCCCATAAGTGGAAGCGCTCGGCTGACTTTGGATCCCACGAGACCGTTCTGGCAAGAACAAGATCCGCCGCCGCGTTAACCGTTGTTTTGGCTGCGATCACTCTGAGGGCTCAGACCCTCTGGGCCCGGCGTAGGCGAATCCTGTTCGCGGCGAATTTTAGTGTGTCGGTGGACCAGGCCGGCGCTTCGTTCAGGGCGACTAACTCGACTGCGGACACAACATTTTGTTTCCTCAGGCAGCATATGTATTGGGCATGAGACGTGTGAAGTTACTAGCTGCCTTTGTTGCCTTCTCCGGTGTTGTGTCGTCTTATAGTAGTAGTAGTAGTAAGTAAAAGGTCAAGTGTTGATCCGGTCTCTTTCTTTATTATTGTTTCTGTTGTTGACAGAATGAATAAAACACATAGCCTTATTCATACAATAGATGTTGGAGTAAAGTCGCCGTATCTCCTGATGTCGTGAACGGCTGCATGAGCCGTTCGGCGCTGGAGTTGCTACGGGCGCCAGGGCACGATTGATGTCAAGTTCCCTTTAATCAAAATCCATTTAGGCGTTCCGAGTCTCGTGTGCGCCACGAGGACAGCATGGCCGTCCGACGTTAGACGGCTGCCATGCTATCGCGGCGACGACCTTATAGCAAGTTAGTACCACGGGGACCCCTGCTAAGGGTAACCTCGAGCCACGTTATGTTTTGACGAGCGCAATATCTTAATCTTCAATGCGGGGGTAAAGGGTGGGATATTTTCTCCGGCGCCAAAGTTGTATCGCCTCTCTATTAGAAGGGGCGAGAGCAAACCCCGCAGCTTACATCCAGCGGGCGACGTCGACAAGTATCTCATTCGCAGGGCTCTGCAGCAGGTCCGGGGTCCCAGCCAGGACGGCTAGGACGAGGTTTTTTCTAATCAATATTTGCGCAAGACTCTTTGCTTGTAAAACGAGACAGTTTAATTCGCCCCATCGCATGTTCATCCACTTATATATCGATATTGCAATGGTTAAGTGATAGTATCTAAGGCACATATACGTGCAAAGATGCACTGCCGTAGATGAGGTTCGAATAACGAGTTACATATTGTTTTCATCGTGGACAGGGAGGGTGATTATGTCATCGTTCGTATTCGTTTAACAAACGCGTTAATTTTTAGGTATGTTTAGTATATTTTACGTAGCTGTGCCAACTTAGCTTTTTCTCTAGGATACCATCTAAGTAATCAACCACAGATCACGACCTTGTTGTCTTGGCAAATTTGCAAAATATATATAGAGCCAAGGTGATCGGAGCAAGTGTTCCTTCTTGCGAATCATCGTCCCAAACTACTGCACCGACTGAAATGTTTGTGCCAATTTTCAAAAGCGATTTCAGATTAATTTACTCGCGTCTAGGTATAGAGAAATTATTTTTAAGGCTTTTTTTCTAAGGATCACCATATAGAGAAGTTAACCTGGAGTTGCAAGTGCCATAATACTGTCTCTCAAAGGGACAGTGTCAGAAGAGAGCAATAAATCTAAAAATACTGCTGCGGGAGTGGTTCTGAGGACTCGTGCAGTGCGGTCATTAGGTTCTAAGGAACTGTGGAAAAACATTGCAATCCTCAAACAGATTATTGTTTGCCCCTTCCTTTCTAAATCCGTATTTATCTAGTAATAGCGAGCGGCAAAGGGTTGGAGCAGACACCTGTTATATATATTAAAAAAACGCTGGCGGGTTTATCGCGATTCGAATCACGATATAGATATGCGAACTCACCTTGGTTTTGGTTTCTTTCTATTCGTTAGGTTTCTACATGGCATTTGTGACGTATTCAGAGCCGTATTTGGTCATAGGAAGCGGCACCGTGCCTCTTAGTCGAGAGTTCGCATAGCGAAAGGGAGCACCAGTTAATGCTCATATAGCGTTCTATGATGTTTTGTTGCTTGTTTGATACGGTAAGCATACGCAGTGCAACATGACCAGGTACTACTCAATTACGTTAGCATCAGTAGTAAGGACAAGGTCAAGTGTTGATCCGGTCTCTTCCTTTATTATTGTTTTTGTTGTTGACAGAATGAATGAATGAAACACATAGCTTTATTCATGAGTACTTGAAAATACACTCGAGAGCATGTAGCCTCTATACTGAAGAGGTTGCCGAGGGGCTAGATCGGAGATCACGTGCTCGTTGTATCGAAAAAAATAGAGGAGTAAATCAATCAAAGTATCAATAATAACAATAATATAGAGCACTTGTATAGTAGTAATTTATTTAATCAACTAACAAAGATTTTCAAGATAATGACATATCAATATCAAAAGTACAAATAATGCACGAAATCAAATGGTTAAGAAACTGTCACAGTTGATGATCAGAAATCGGATGCGGCTGTGTTGGTCGAAGGAGGATGGACCGGTTGAGCCAGTCATTTTGCGAAATCCTAGGGTGTCGAACGGCGCTGAGTTCGAATGCGTTGTTTGCTTTCCTTGCCTTTCACTAATTCTCCTTCGGCGGTCGCCAGATCTGATTTGCACCGGGCAAATAGTAGTGATGGCACGAGAGTGTCGACGAGGCAGGAGGTAGACCGGCAATATGAAAGAACTATCTGCAGCGACGTGATCAAGACGAAAGTGCAGTGTCTCCACCGAGGTTGCAGATCGAGCAGCGGTTGATGAGCATGATTTGTGCGCCTAGGCAAGAAGCCTAGGAAAACTTTGTCACGTTTGGACAGTACGCACACTGATAAAGTCAAAGACTACTGGTGACGTCCACGAGACACTGCCAAAAACTACAGAGTACAGAAATTTCTGACAGACACCGGTGAACGCTAAGCTAAAACAGACTGAAACTGGTATACCTTTGCATTTCTGAATATATTCGTGAGACATCTACGTTAACATGAGTAAGCTATAGTCTATCCGCTGAGGCACTTTTTCTAACGCTAAGAACCTGCGGCAGTTATCTTTCAACAAATTGTCTACATTTGAAAAGCCCCGTTTACTCGCGTGACGATCTGCTTAGAATATTCGACACTGTTGAGGCCGTCCGCGCAATGCCTTGCATATTAAGAACACTGAGAACAGAAGAGAAAACATTTTTTTGAAAAGGCAGTTTTTAATTCTAAATTGTCATCCGTCCCACGCGGGTTTTGAACTGGCCGTAAAGTATATCTTTAATGCGCCGAGGGTCGAATATCTTGAGATGTCTAGGTTTCCTTAGCAGTCCTTGTGACAGCATGGCCGCTGACTCTCAGCGGTATCATTTGTCACCTACTCTCAATGAACAATGCTCAAAGTAGATTCTGTTCTTTGAGCAACGCTCAGAGAAGATTCTGTCAACAACATGCCTGGCATATTGAGACGCGTGTAACAAAATCGTCGAGTCGATTATTTGTTTTCAAAGACTTGTGCAAAATAGTCTGATACCTAACGACTATAATGCTAGACGACCTAATCATTTAGGAATGAAGGGCTCATTCCCCAGAAGTAGCATATGTTGCGGTTGTTAAGTACGCGTTTGTTTGGCATACGTCTCGCTTGACACACGAATGTGAGATTTTTTACTTTATTGTTTTACTTCAATGCATCGTATTCTAATAGTACTTGTTTTAAAATATTTTTGAGTATAGGATTATTCATTGTATTGTAAGTATGTAATCGAATGCTACAGTGTGTTTTTTTTCTATCTACCGGTCTATTTTATCTGCTGGAAGTGCATGAAGGGAGATCGAAGACAAGAAGCTGATAGCAGCAATTAACTAATGTCGGACAAAGCGGTTACTGATAGCGATCACAGCGCCCCCAAACGTCAGCCGTTGAAACAGCTACCCGGAGTTGCAGGCTTGCTGTCGTAGAAGAGTGGCAATTTCGGCATAATAGAGCGTGAGATATTTTACAAATCATGTTACATCTATTTTTCCAACATGTTTCTAATATTATCACCCGCCGCCCATCACCATCCCCCGTATCTAATACATCACTCGCACGAGGCCCACCGGCATCCTGTCTGTGAGCTAGCGCCACAGGTTCACCTTATGTGTACAGTTTACTAACCCAAGAACGCAACCTGCAATCTTGTTTGTTGTTTCTTTTGATTTTTGCTCGAGCAGCACCGCGGTTCTGGCTTATGAGTGTTGTTCTTTCAATTGCCATTAAATTAGACCTTTCGAGTTTAGCTTGGTGCGTGTGCATTTGTGTGTGCTATTCGTTGTAATACAATTTTAGTAAATGTTTTTCATAACACAAGAAACCCTCGCCTGTTTGTCAGAGCGTTACAGAGTGTACGCTATCATATTGATTACCTGGACGACGGAGTAGTAGGGTTCGAGCCGGCGAGGATTGCACGCGACATACGCAAGCCAGATTAGATCTGCTTCCGGGGTGCTTATCAGGGCATCCCTTAAGCTTCTAGATGTATCATTACAGCTCAAAGTTAAAGAAGAAAGGTCTTGCGCTGGGTCGAGAAGTTGGCATTTGCGTCAGGCTCTGTTTGGGTCACTCGAAGCTCACCGGAGCTCAAGTGTTTCTTCCCGAGATCTTGCGCCCCGCGTGACTTATCGAATTTTTATCGGCGTTACTAACTAACAGGCCCTTCCAGAACCTATCTGCAAGCAAGATTTACTGCCCGTGTCTAGGGGGTCACGTATCCTGACTGTGTTGTTGTTACCGTATCTGACTCGTTAACCGTAACGTGACCGTCGAATTTAATATGCTAAGTCGAGTAGCATTTGATATGGTAGATCTGCGTTGCATAGGCAACCGTAAACATACGAGCACTCATTTGTACACCACAAGCAAACCTGGCTACAATGGTAACTCTACCAGTTGGTACCAAACAACTCATATGGTTTATTTGCAAATTGGAGATACGTTGCACATACAGCTTATCTATTATTAGGCTTTAGAATTTAAAGCGGTGACGCTGGTGTGGCCTCACGAAAATCTGGTTATTTTACGAGCCATACGAACCGGGACACCACTGTACCGCACTTCAATAAATAAAACAAAACTGCCTTTTCTAACACGCCTTAGAATGGTATGTAGCAGCTTTCGCGTTACACCTAACTGAGTATTAAACAGAACTAAACCGTAATTGCCGTTAGTTTTGCACACCCGACGCCTGATCGCCAGGTGGCAAATCCTTCTTAAACAAACCGAACTCAGCCTCAAGAAACGATTCACGTATGGCTTTCAGAAGGCCCGACTTTAGATGTACTGGCCGAAGACTTGGCGCGTCGGAGCGTCGCACAAAGCACATCTTCTGCGGCTGAATATCTGGCACCGGTCTTCCATCGAATGCTGCAATTCGTATCGGGTCGCTTCTGGCTGATCGCACTTCAAACTGTTGGAGTAATCGCACCATATACAGAAACGTAGTTGTCGTCGCTAGCCGTTTACCTATGCAGTCCCGGCGGCCCCTCGAGAACGGTTCGACATGGGGGCTTTTGACAAAAATCCCATTACCGTCGAGGTGGCGTTCCGGCCGGAATCGTTCGGGAAGCTCGAAGTTCTTCTGGTTCCACAGTTCGGAATGGAACAGGGCTATAATAGGCTGGTTAGCCGATACCTGATATCCCCCAATGCTAGTGGGCTCTGTCGTGAGACGTCCCACGTACGAAATGGGTGGTAACATCCGATATCGTTCGTGTATGAACGCTTTCGTAAAGTGCATTTTCTCGTAGTGGCTCATGTTGGGCGGCTCCGTTCCGACAATGTTCCTGATTTCGTCGACGACCTTTTTCTGGTACTCGGGATACGCTGCCAGATACACAAGCAAGACGCTCAGCGTCGCGACGGACGTGTGAAAGTTCGCCACAATGAGAAATGGGGCCACTTCCTGAAGGAACAGCTGCGTTTCGTCGCCGGATTTCACTCGCATCACAGCTTCAATGAAGTCGTTGGCGTCGTCTCGCTCGGTCGCAACTCGGCGAGACTTCTGCAGTTTTGCCACAAGTACAGCCAGTGATCGAGAATGAAGATCTAGACGAAGCATTTTTGGCAACAGGGTGTGGACGGCGTGAACGAGAGCTGTCGGCGTGAACTTGAGCACCACTGTTAGCCAGAGTACGTGTGAAAAGTAACCTCTCACAGTGTTCAGCATTGACATGATCTCTTTGCTCTCGAGCGTTTCGCCAGTCGTCAGGTAGAGAGACGCTTGTATATTCGAGATCGTTAGTTCGTCGTGAACGTCCCAATCATGGCCTTGACGCGTGTCGATTTCGGCGAGGAACACTTCAATGACATCTAACAGGCGCTGCTCGGTTTCGCGCCGAGATAGCCTGTACAGAGCCGCTACTGAGAGGCGGCGCGATTCGCGCCAATCGTTCGCCTCCCGACTGCCATTGTCGAAGTAGACCCAATGCTTCTTGTTTACGAGGACTTGCGCCATGAGGTCAAAGAAGGGCAGTGTGGGTCGTGACGTGCAGTGTTCGTTGAGCTGCATCTCGCGGATGGCGTCGTTTTTGACGATCAGCGTCGGCCTCAGCAATCGGATCATGAACACATCGGGAGCTTTGTGCAGGATCCACTTGTACACCCAGTCGAACAGAGGCTGCGGCAGTACGAGCAAGGGAAGCAGTCCCACGAAAGGTAGCCCGTACAGCGTCGGTGGAGCATTTCTTCCTGCGAAGCGAAGCTTGAAGTAGGCATAGTCGAGCAACGCGAGACCTCCAATGGCCCACAGTATTTCACACAGCATCGTGCGTCGTGAATCGTGGCTGTCGGGTTGCTCGTCGTCGGCCGCCAGTCCACTCACTAATCGAACAGAGCGAGCAACAGGACGCGTTCGTTATATACAGTTCTCATAACATGACATTTTCCAGATCAGCACGAAACAGTTCTAATGCTATGCGTACGCGTCGTACCATGACATGAACAAGATGTGTGACATGCCTGCGTGAAATACATAGATGATGTTTTCCACTAGAACAGGCAAAACTTTTTGGGAGTTTGAAGTCGATGAAGTTTGTAATAAGAGAGAGAGAGAGATAAAGAGGATGATTTATTAAGGACTGCATCTCCCTGACTACGTCGTTCTTGATGATCATCACCACATCAAAAGCTTTGCGGAGCAGAATCCACTGCTCGCACTCAATCGAACAGCGGTTGCGGCAGTTTAGGCAAGGAACGGAGTCCCACAAAAGGTAATCCGTACAACGTCGGTAGAGAGCATTCGTTTCTGGGAAGCAAAGCTTGAAGCACAAGCACTGTGCGTGGTAAAGGCTGCCATCCTCAACGTCGTTCGCATGTTCACTAATCGCTTCATTACTTTCCCACGTCCACTAAGAGTTGTATTTAATCGCTCACTTACCTGGGACGAAACTTGGTCAAGTCTGGCCATTATGGAGCTAATAGTACATGCTCAAATATGTATTCAACATTCAACACTGTCAATATTCAGCAACTGCGAAACAACGTAGTAGAGGAAAATACGCCAGTGCTATGAAAAACGAAACCAAGCATTTTTATCACTTATTCCCGGGCGCTAGATTTTTCAATCAATGTAGTTTCAAATAATTATATAAATAATACGTTACATGATTCGAAACTTAACTTACAGGTAAACTAAACACTTCTGCATAGTGGCTCTGCATGCTCTACGAAGTACTTACGGTAGCAATAATCAGCGAACCGCGCCATTTACGGTACTGTGTGCATACGTTTTTGGCATCCGTACTTTGATAAGCCAAAATAAGGTAGTAGTAATTTCTCGACCGCAGTGATGAGACACTTAAGTTAAGTGAGCTTTTTATCTACTTGGAAATTGCATTAGCCCTTTCCGACCCCAGGCGTTAATGAGACTGCTACACTTGCTCACTTAGAATTGCATAGAACTTCGTTCAAAAAATCATTCTCAAATGATCTAAACAATACTGCCTAAAACATGCCCGGTTAAATCTGGAACACATGCATATGAGTGTAATAATCCTAGAAGTCTGTGAAGTTAGGGCGAGAGGTACGCCACAAAGCAACGGTGGCTTCTAAACAACGCTAACAACAGGGCTAATAATATTTTTTCAGAGCACACGTTATTAAAAAGATCATCATTGCAAACACCAACCATTTTTACAGTAGAGCTGGAGTTTTAGAAACAAAAACAAGTAGTTCGTACTGAACAAAAAAACTACTACAGATAATTTAAGCAGTAAGTTCATCTGGAGAATGCAACGACATCTCCAGACAAAAAGAAGATGCAACTGTTACTACTGCTGCAGGAGTATTATCTGTTCATTCTGTTACTTTAGAGATATCTAATATTGATTACACCTTATCGTAATAACAATAATTAATAAATACGAATAACAAAAAAGCTCAAGCAAATGTGGCTGTTATTATTGCTGCTGGTACTATGATTTACTTTCCAATTATTAGAATACGCAAACAAAACCTTAGTAACCGAGTTAACCTCAGATCCTTGTATATAAGCTTATGATATGCGTAGCGCATCAACACAAAATAACTGAGTCGATCGAAACACTTTCCGAACAATGTCGCTTGAAGGAAATACTGCCTAGGCCAGAAGAGACGGTATCACTAGCTGTGGAAAATGCATCTAGCCTTACCATGTACATTTTAGGTGGTTCTTAGAAAAAAAGTCAGAAAACGAGCAAGTTCAACCAAGTACCAAGACCATAATTTTATCAAACACAGAAAACATTCTGAACAAAAAGGGACTTTAAAGGTGCACGTCGTTGAATACTGACTTGAAAGAAAAAGCACCATCCCGTAACAAGCGATTGTGGCAATATATTTAGTAGCTTATAGGTGAACGAGTGTTTAAGTAGAAAGTTTTGTGCTTGTTGCCGAAAAGCCTCGTTTGACAACTAGTGCGGGAACTCGGAACTTGTCAAACCTCGGATAGGCACAGGGCCGGGCAGTCTTGTCGGGATCTAAAAACAACAAAGTGGCTCACCTAAAACCTTGCGACACGAGACGATCCGCTCAATGGATCAGTTGGGCAACTACTAGCTTTAGAGATTGGTGAACGCTTGAAGGCTCAACGGCGGTTGACGGCCCTGGCCTATATGCGCACCCACACATCGGTGTCCATTCTTAAACTGGGCGGTTAAATTTGATATGCTTCGTCTGTTTGTGACTGAAAGAGTCCCGTCGATTATGTGACCCTCACCAGAAGTAGACATGTCGGCCGAAACACATGTTAGTAGTAGTAGTAGTAGTAGTTGTAGTAGAAGTATAACAGCCCGAACGCCTGAAAAATGTACATGACCCATTCCCAATGCTTTTCGCCTATTAGCGATAACACCTGGCCTGTGTTCTCTCGTTGCGGATGTATTTGTTTACTTCTACAGCAGCGATGCAGCAAACACGAATACTATGATTTCCACTGGCTTCGACGGAACACATGCTGCCAGTGGCAGAACAACATAGACAGCCCAGCCGTCCGTAACTGGAGTAGGACGATTTGTGGTGACGAAATAATGAGTGCTGAATTTCACTCGCAATTTCGCTCTTAGTCGTACACAAAACATTTCTGCTCCGTCACTTCATTAGACAAAAAATAGTTTTCTAGAAAAGTTTGACGAGTTCTGCTCTACCGTCCCATTTATATACCTTGAAAACACTTAAGGACCCTCTGTATACTGCAACCCCTTGCTGGACCTTGTTTTTTTACTGGAAAATAGCAATTATATCTATCTATGTTCTGTTGTCCTTCTTCATCTATCTGTGTTCTGTTGTCCTTTATTATCTATCTATGTTCTGTTGAACCTCTCATGTACTGAAAACCACCTTTACGCAAGAGCTCGGTCCACGTCTACAACAAGTAAAAGCGATAAATACGATGTATGCAGACGGCCCAAAGGTTGACACCCAGGTACGTAACGATGGTGACTGGTTAGAAATGCAGGGAACTATGGACTGCAATTCCTTCTGGGTGCATTGCCGATGGTATGAAGCTGCCCGCGTGCTGTTTTCAGGAACAGTCCAAGCAGCACAATTTATCGTCTTTGTGAAGCTCGTGTAGTGCTGAAATTGATTTACTGCGCACACTTCGCGCACTAGAGCCAAGGACATCTTTTCGATACATAAGAGTACAAAATAGATGTTTAAAAATAATAAAGAAGTGCGTGCAACATCTTGCGTGAACTACTTGTTTTTTTTAAGTATCGCTCTCGTCGAGTCAATTACATGTTTTAAAAGGCAATCTTGCAAATTGCTTTGATACCTTACTACTCTCCTATAACAGCAAACCTGCTACTCCAGGTTGCTGTCCTTCAACGGCTGACGTTGGGAGTGCGGGAATCGCTATCGGTAACCGCTTTGTCCGGCATTCGTTTTAATTGCTGCAATTTGTCTTCGCCCGTCTAGCAGAAATAGAATGGAAAAATACAATAAAATTGTAAGATTTTATACAAACATTTCAATTAAAAAGGATCATATAATCATCAGATTCGAATGTTGTCATTTGAATGGTGTAGTAGGTTTTCATCGAGCTCTGTGGAAAGGTGTGGTTTGGTGGTTTTTCTAAACCCGCCCAAAGTTGTTTTTGGTCGCGCAATAGCTTCTACATCCAGTGAACACTTGTATGGTGGAGTGTCGTCGAGATGTGGGTGATACGTTCACTAACATCACGGCAAGTTAATCAACCTGGTTCATTGTAGACAGCAACAACGACAACAATCGGTGAAAAAGAGATTCGATTTTGGTGTCACCTCTGGGCTGCAACTTAACGTGTCAAAGTGTAAGCTGCTCATTCTATCATCCGACAACGCTTCTCGTGACGAGCGCTTGCACCCGGGCGCAGGGGGCCTGTTTCATGACATAAGCTAAGCACCAATGAAAACATCGAGCTTCATGGAGCTCCCCTCACAATGGCCTCGGCAAAATTCGCCCTGAATAGGAAGTGCGAGTTTATGGATCTCTGATGATCCAGGTTGGGATCCTTGGATGCTGGAATCCTGGATGGGATCCCTAGATTCGCTGCACGGGCGCGTCTGCCCAGAGAGACATTTTACAACCATTTTACGGGAAGCTACGACAATGCGTGAAACGGATGTTAAATTTGAATTTTGATGGAGTAAGTTGGGAGCAGGCTTCCCTTTCTACCTCAGCCGGAGGTCTGGGAGTCCGACGTGCGACGGATTTGGCCCAGAATGCATTCTTAAGTTCAATCACTACTCTTCAGGAGTTTACTTTAATTATATGTCCTCCGAACGCCAAGCCATTCCTAGAACGGCTCATGGAGAACAAAAAAGAGGAATTCGCCGCCCGCCACCGCGTGGTTCTTGATGACACAGGCCAGTTCGTCCTGGATGTCGTCTTAGTCGACGTCATTTAAAAATAATCCTGAACAACACGGTAAATGCACTTGGCAAGACACGCCCTCTAGCAGCTTTTAATGAATCAAACGACAAATGACATCAAGCCATTCCCTCGCCGCTAGATAGGGACGATGCTGGACAATACAGTACTCCGAATCGTTGCGTGCCTGCGGTAGGGGTGGCCGTGTGCGCACCTCATACTTGCTTCCTTTGCGACACACCGGTGTTGCCGACGGGAGAGCATTGCCTCACCTGTTCTAGGAGCTGTGGAGGAAACTCGCGCCACGCCGCCATGAAAGAAGTGGTTTCAAAGCGCTGCATCCCGCTAACGTGCCCTGCAGAAAAGAGCCAGTCGGACTGGCAACGAACTCAGGCCTACGCCCAGACGGGATGACCTTGGTTCCCTGGTCCTCCGATAAGGCCCTTGTGTGGAACGCAACCGTGTGGGACACGCTGGCGCCGTCTTACAGGAGTCGAGCCTCGAGATCAGCAGGCGCTGTTGCCAATTTAGTGGAGCAGCGGAAAAGTCTAAAGTATCGCGAGAAGGAGGACACTTTTATTGTACAGCCAGCTGCGACAGAAACATTGGGGGTCATCGGCGAACCTACAGTAAGAGTTCTGAGAGAAAAGAGAGTTGGGAAAAGAGCGACAGGAGAAAATGGCGGTAGAATTTCTGTTACAGACAGTATTCATTGAAGTGCAACGTGGAAATGCGGCCGCGGTGCTAGGCTCGCTGCCCTTAGGCAATGGTTTACCGGGGTTGATCTAAATTTGTAGTATAAGTGTTCTGGGTATAAAAAAATTTATATCACAGAATCACCAATATTAAAATACTATTTGAATGCAATATATTGCAACGTCTCCTTTGCTGGTTTGAGCAATAGAGTAGAACACTTTACATTCGTGTGCCAAGCAATGAGCGTCAAACAAAAGCGTGGTTAACAACCGCAAGATATGCTACTTCCGGGGGATGAATCCGCTCATCCTTAAATTATTAGGTGTGGAAATATGTATAATTAGCTGGTTCAGTATAAGAGAGCAAGGTTTTTTTTTAGTAATCATGTTATTTATATTCATCTAACACCATCACCCGTCTCTAATGCCATAAGTCGCACGACGCCGGTGGGCGAGAACCACCCAGCCCGATGTGGACAGTTCGTCAACCCAAGAACGCATTCTGCAATCTTCTTCGTTGTTTCTTTTGATTCTTGTGCGAAAAGCACTGCGTTCCTGGCTTTCGAGTGTTGTTTGTTCATATTGCCATCAAATCGGACCGCTTCGAGTTCCACTTCGGGCATATGCGTGTACATCTTTTTGTGCTATTTATTGTGATACAATTTCTGTCAAAGTTTCTTCCTAACTTCAATTCGTGCTTGGCAAACTCATTGTGATTTATAAGCTCTATGCCGACGATTCGCCGATGAGATGAAGCCGCACCTCTGCCCGTTGCTTGGTAAAAGTTTAAAGTGTTTTGAGTGATACAAGTATATTTTCGGTCCTCCACCACCCACGTTAATTAGTTTAACGCTTGGTTCACTGATAAGGGAGATAGCCGCTCCTCTTCTCATCCAGCATTAGATGAGATGCGCGACTTCTGTAACAGTTTTCTTGAATTACTTTAAGTTGTGTCATGGAGTTGTGAGACTTAGCAGTATGTTGGTGCATTAGCGGTGACCGCGCTGTCCTCTTTCGCGAGGGTTATTTAAAACCGTTGTCGTCCTCAGCAGGCGTATTTACTGTGTGTCCTGGACCGTCTAGGGAATTGTGCGTCGGTAGTTTCGGGTGGGGTGTCGGGTTTGAAAGAGCTGCGACGCTGACCTGACGCGCAAGGACTAGGCCCGGGTCGCCACGGCGCCTGGACTCCGTTATTTAAGATTGGCAGTTTGGGCATGTGGAGGAGTTACCTGAGTGTCCGGCAATTCCACCGTTTTAGCACGAGGGGTTCTTCGTGCATCCACTTGAGATATGGCCCAATTCACCGCATTTGTTGGTTACCATCAAGCCAAACGTACAGGTCTGTGCCTGGTGCCCAACACTTTGAAGGAAATACGGCTTAGGCCAGGAAATACGGTATCACATTTACTGCCTGTGATACGGTATCACATTTAGCTACCTGTGAGAAATTGCTTTAGCTTAAGCAAGAACACGTTAAACGTTACTAATAAGTGAAATAGTAAGAAAACAAGCAAGTTCAATTCGACACGAATGGCCTATCTGCTTGTCAACTAATAATGTTAAATCAACTGTAGCAAGAGCTCTCTCAGACGGTGACTACTCCTGACTAGATTTTTAAACGCTCCAGCAAAATATTATTATGCTAGCTCCCTATAGCTTTTACCTACAGGAGAATCTTATAGGAGAACCGTGTAACCATCAACAGGTGTCTCGGAATTGCCAGCGTTCTTGCAAACAACCGGGCTCGCTCAGGTAGACAATCTGAGCCCGCTCCTCGTCTTCATACTCCTGAAAGATCTTCTGAAACAAATACGTGAATCAAGGGATCTCGTGGTGGTTCAATCAAGACGCCACTGTACACAGACGACTTTTATAGAGGAGTCGTTTCCAAGTTCCAGGCGCTAACGAGGCTCAACACAGACGTCACGAGCCTCGGGCTAACGATTAACTTTGCTAAGACGGAAGCGCTTATGTTCCGAAGGGAAGGCAGAATTGCACAAGATGATACTCTTCACATTGGAAGCTCCCTTTTTGCCTAGGTTAACAACTTTCTCTACTTGGGACTTGCACTACCGTAAAACTGAGAAGGGTTCTAAGGCACGTCATGGAAAGAAGTGGGAAGGCTCTGATAGCGGCAACGCCTATCAAAAGCCCACAGCGCCTTTCCCTCGAGACAGGTATCCGCCTTTTCGACTTGAAAGCCGCCCCTGTCGAACTGACTTAATATAAGCGCACCTGACCGCGAAAAACCTGGATCAATTGAATCAAGTAAAAGCAGCCTTTTTGAAACAGATCCTGGGACTCCACGCGTCAACGCGCAACCGACTCATTTACCTACACGCCACTGCCCTCTCCTCATGAAAGATTTGGCGCGTCGTTATAACCTCCTTCGTACCACGGTCTTCGACGAATGCATTAACAGGTGGGAAGTAAAGAAGGCCGAATTTGATCCGGAATTTTTTAACACCGGGGCGGTGAGAAACGTTGAGTTGAAGAGACCGGACCGTAATAGCAGGTTTGTGACGACACGATACGCCACGCATGGCTTCCACCACGCCCTATGTGGACGATCTGAGTATCATGATGAGTATCAGGATAGCTGTGTTTGTAACCGCTGTGGGGAAGTGCACTAGATATAATGTTATAGAATGCCCTTTTGTGCTATCATTGAATGAATTAGCGTGCTTATGCGGGCGTTTTATACAAATGTATACTTGTACCACTTCGAGAGTTGTTATGTTCTCGTAGTAGTATATTCTACTACTACAACTAGTTATTTATTTTTATCTGTGATGTGTGGATATTTAGTGTTGCGTACTGTAATTCGTTCAGTATTACAAACAATGCGAGCATAATTTTGTTATGCACAGAAAAGTAACATGCATAAAACGCATGCCTTAAAATGCCAAAAAAAATGCATGCCTTAGAATATCGACCTAAGAGAGAAGCACCATTCTGTACACTTGAATGCGGAATTATATCTAGTACGACAATACGGAGATCGTTTAATAGCAGCAGCAGCAAACATAGCAACGGCGGTGCTCCTCGTAGATAGATCGTGGCTCACCTAAAACCTTGCGATACGAAACGATCCGCCGAATGGATCACCTGCGCAACTACTAACTGTCAGGTTGCCAAACGCATGAAAACTTGATTGATGGTCGACCGCTTTGGCCAATACGTACACGCACACGTCGATGTCCATTACTAAACTGGGCGCTCAATTTTTACATCATTTATATGATTTGTTTGCTTTGCGCTTGAAAGCTGTCTCATCTTTCAGGCGCGACGCTAGAAAACAAACGTCGCGTCGATTATGTGACACTCACCAGAAGTAGACATGTTGGCCCACAAACACATGTTAGTTGTAGCAGTAGTGGTAGCAGAACAGCCTAAAAAATGTGTAAGTATAAGCACTCCCCTATTTTTTCCCCTCTTAGCGAACACAGGCAACACCCTGCATGTTTTCCCTGCGGCTGTATCAATTCACCTCTGCTGCAGCAGCGACGCAGCGAAAACGAATAGGGTTTCCGCTGGTTTCGGCGGAATACATGCTGCCCGTAGCTGAACAGTCTAGACAGTCCACCCGTCCGGTAACGGAGTTGGACGCGCACGTTATATCTAAATGCATGTGGGTATGTGTACGTGTATTCAGATATTATGTGTATAGATGTACCCTTCAGAAAAGTAAGAGGTCTTAAGGCCGTCAAGGTAGGCCGCATCCATGACTGATGATGAAGGTGATGACTTCCTCGTTAGCCGATAATGTGTTTCCCTTGAGCCAAATCTCGAAGTTTTTTAGGAATAGAAAAAAGTCTTCGGGGTTTAAATGGGGATGATAGGGCTAATAACGGAGTAATTCGAACCCTAAATCGTGTATTTTTTGGGTGTGCAATAATTCGCTTCTGTGACGGCTTGACCCATCTGTAGATAGTCAACGAAGATGATTCCTTGATAATCTCAACAATCATGTAGACCTTATCTCCCCGTCCAGCAAAACTGTCTTCGCCTTCTTAAGCGCACATTGTCTAGGCGCTGATCACTGCTTGGATTGCTTCGACTCAGGCGTAGAGTGGGGAACCCAAGCCATATCTACGGTCACAAGTCTTATAGATTGCCCTTAAGCATCGGCAAACAATGCCGCAAAATATTATTTCGTGTGTGTTTTGATCGCTTGCCGGTAATCACGGCATGATATATACATATATATATATATTGATATATATATATATATATATATATATATATATATATATATATATTCCGTTGCTATTTTGAGATACGCTTACGCACCAACGTATAGATCGTGCACGTTATTCAGTCGCTGTCCTTTTTAAGGTAAACAGTCCCAAACTCGGCCTACAGATCGGCGGCGGCAGGCTTGTGTCATTCATCACCTGTTTCGAATTGCTCGAATGCTGGAACAGAGCAACGACCGCTGCACTGGGGATGCGGAGAAGCAGAGAGAAAACATGATTTCCTATCGTTCGCGCGCTTTGTTTTGGTTTAGTTCCGCCTACAGTGGATGAAACTGGCGGACGCGATGTTACGCAGTTGCTACTCGCACGCGACTGATTAAACGTCCTAATGCTAATGAGTTTGGTGCTGATTCTATTCGCAGCAGCTGTGGTTGTTGCTCTCCACGCGCTGTATCCGGTAATTCCAATTCGATATAGCATAGTGTGTATCGTCATCATCATCATCATCATAATTTATTGACTGCGCTCAAACAGGATCTATTCATCAAGACCTTACTATCAAGATCATATGTTATGTATAGTGTGTTAAAATTAGCGTACAAATTCTAAAGGTCGTACAACTCGTTAAGATAAGCATTTCTGTGCCGAGCTGGAAATCATAAATGTTTTGGTTAGAAGTGACAGTGAAATAACTGATAATTCATATATCGACGTGGCTGATGTGATATAACAGCAAATAAGATACGACTGCGAGAGAACAATTCGTTTGATAGCAACAAATAAACATTTGCTTGAAAATCGCCGAAGGTTGACCAGCAAAGTCGAAATAGCCGTAGTCTGAGAAGAGTTCGCAAAATTCGAGATTTTATAATGTCCTATATTTTAGCTTCATATTTATTAACTTGAAACTTGTCATGATGCTCATACAACACAAACATCGGCGATAATGCGTACTTTATGGGGATAATTTATCATCAATTCGACGATGGTTTGATTCGTGGTGGCAAAACAACGGATGTTTAACAATGGAAATGACAGAACTGACTGTGCATACGTTCAGAACGATGGCTGTCTTGCTTTATCAAAACTATTACTTGTGTAACATTTAGAGCGGCATGGAACTCTCGCTATGCTATGAGTCTATAAACATGCTAGAAATAATGCCCGCGAGCCTCAAAAAACGAAGTTCATAGCAGATAGGTTCGACTATCGTGTCGGCCAAGAAATGGGCCAATCTTAGCTAAGAAATGGGTCCACTCTAGCCAGGGTCTTAGGTTAGCCCGTTTTGCAACGTGTGCAATGTGTGCTAGCGCTCCATCGTGCTGCTCGACCATATCTTCAAGCGAAAGAATAACCTGCGGAATGCCCACCCACGGCTCTGGTAAGGTCGTGCTCATACATGTGCGGTATATTTATCCACTTAGCCTCTTGGGGAGTAAATAAGGGCAAATAAGTTTTTTGTCTGTACGCCAGCGTGGGCGGGCGGGTCATATGCGAGTTCCCATCAAAGTAAGAATTGTGTGCATTGCCACAATCTCGTTTGCGTAAGCGAGGCTAACTTCGTTACGAGTCCAACAGGGTGCATAGGACTCCGCCTAAACCTAGCGACCGTAGTCAACGTCAGGCGGTTGTAACCAGACGGTTACAGATCTTGAGCCTGTTTCACATGATTCGGAAGAGAAACACAGGAGTGTTTATAATGGCTGGCAGTTGCTCTTTCGAGTGTTTCCTGTTTCATAATAAACAGTTTCGGGTCGTTGAATAAAAACACGACTACTATACCGTGATATACAACAAGACAAAAATCTTAGCTGTATGTATGCACTCACTTCCGACATAACAAACAACTGTTAAGCATTAATTGCCTCGTAACCACAAATCAAATCACCATTGATTTGTTACCAAAAGACCTACCTGTAAACCGCACATTTTCCTGGAATGATGTACGCTATCGTGCGCAACGGTACAGTTCAAGCTGCTGGACCTAAAGCTAGGTAAAATACCATATCTTAATTTCTGCCAATTTATCAATGTCACCTTTATCGCATTTTTTCTTTCATTAGGCAATGTTAAATGACTTGCTTATTTTTTTCGAACATGTCATGTAGTTTTTCTATTGATTTTAATCAAAGAATTTTGCGCAATCGCATATTTTTTTACGTGTCTGCAATGTCCAGTCAACCATATCGATATAACTTCTAGAGCTAAATTCGTAGTCACTTCTAGGAAAGACGTTTACGCCCCCTTCTCCATTATAATGGAAACGTGCAAATTTCAATAAGGTGTACGACTCATTAGATTAAGCAAAATTTCTATGAACATTTTAACTAAATGTATTTTTTCATTATTACATTACCTTACAATATTGTTTATTACAGTGTGTTGATTAAGTCCCGAAAACGGCATTCGTTTTCGTTAGTCTTGAACATATATAGAATATGTTTTATATGCATCTCCGGAAAATATCACCGACCTAACATCCAGATAGCTGGCGCTGACCGACATATTCACGATCATATTTGGTGCAATAAGGCCTTATTGGAAAGGTTATGGAACGTAGTGCGATGCCACAGTTTGTGGTGGAGCCCATGTACGGAATAACCGGTGATGACGCGACGCTGCTCGAAGAGCGGTTCTATCCATGTATTGTCCAACATTGCCGGTGTTTTGTAGAATACTTCTGGCACTTCTCTCATCTTCTCCTCAACGTGTCTAAGAAAGTCTCGCAAGGACGCGGTAGTCAGAAGTTGCAAACGGTTTACCAAATTCTCGATGAACGGCGTCTGTTATGATCAAAATTAATTACAAGCCTTGGACGTTTCAGTCTCTATCAGAAAATAACTTTTGCCACCACTAGTGGCTCTTGCAATGCGTAATACGTAATAGGCTGTAGGTAAAACGATTCCGTCACCGGAGAGAGGAAAAACTTGATTACCTTTAATATTAGCGTTAATTTATCTTAAAGACTCACCGGGCTTATCAAATTCTCGTTGGATAAGCTCGTGTGATGTGTTTTGAGCTTTGAGGACAATAGAAGTTTAAAAAGACCACTGTGGACACCTTAACTGGCGGAGAGAACCATCGAGAGAGGCAGCGATGCGAAAATCAATAAAATAAGAGGATGGGAGAAGGAGCACGACGTTTTCCCAAGACCCCGGCGTGTAGAAAAGGGTGCCTCAGGGTTAAAGTCAAAGAAAGAAAAACCTTGCCGACACCCTCCGGGGTATTAGAAAGCACCTTAAAAACAAGGATAGCTGTAAGAGGGTAGTTAGAAGTAACGAGTATGCTCTTACTATAAGATTATAGGCGAGTAGAAGAGATGCGGGAGAGTAAGTGGCGGCGCCATTCAGGAATGCTTGATGAGACAGCACGGAATTAGCCCACAGGCCTTCTGTTGCCTTCTGTTGAGCCAAATAATGTTATCGCCCAGCGGAAGGCAGAGTTGGTATCTGACGCAGAGATGGGTGCCGAATATTGGTGGTTGGACCACAACTAAACGGGCTTAAACTCTACAGGAGTAGATGCCTGAGAAAAGTCTTGTGGTTTTCAATTACGGGAGGGTTCCCATCTTCCATCCACGGCCTTGTTCGACCTAACAGTCGTCAGTGAAGCGATACTTTCACTGGTGACGGAGCAGCGGGTCTAAGGTAGGCGGTCTCTCTCTGGCGCAGCCGTTGAGAACAGAGAAAGAGCTCTTGGTCCCGGAGGCAACGCTGGTAAAAGTCGAGCAGCCTCCACAGCGGCTGGTAACTAGCAAAGGCCTTGCTCTAGATAGATTTCCTTGGAGGTACCGAGTGTACACTAGGCTTTGGAAGAGAGTTTTGTTCTAAACGTTAAACCAGGAGGTAAGGTAAATAAATATTCGTGGAATAAAAAGAAACTCTAAGCTTACCGACCGATTTGTCTCATTAGCATCGTTGGTAAGATTCTGGAGAACGTGATTATTGATAGACTGGATAAAGAAATCTAGATAGAAATGTCCCCTTAGATTTACAGAGCAGTTTCCGGAAGGGCAGATCCTCAGTGGAGGCTCTAAATAAATGCTGCAACGGGCGGGTCAGAAGTCCATGAAAACGGAAATTTGGTTGCAGGGTCAGGAGTACGAATTTACCGCTGAGGTTTCATAGAGTACGATTTTAGGATTCGCACTATTGAATACAGCTTATGACAGAGTGCTCGAGATCAGAGGTCTCCCGAGCAGGGTGCAGACTTTTACCTTGGAGGCATGCTCGATACGGACCGGATCGGCATACGTGAAGTACGTGGCCGAAAAGGCCCAACAGGCCTCCGAGCTAAGATGCTGCCATGAGACCTCCCAGCGGGTAAACGAGGTAAGATATATCTGGATGAAGATGTAGATTTCACCAGGGCTAAGAGCGTCACAACATTTGTCTAGCAGGAAAATGAGTGCAGATAAGACCCTAAGAGAGCTTGCACGTTCAATTTGTGATCTTCAGTCGAGATTGAAGTCGTTCCATCGGTACAGGATGAACGCGTCCGTTTGCGTTAAGGTGCTTGTATAGTCTCTCGGCTGAAGTAGAAGAACACATTTTTGACACTTAAATGACTGTATCGAAAAAGACTAGAAATAGTTTGAGAGTAACAGTAATATTGCTTTAACAAATGAGCGTGTACTAAAAGACCTACATTTAGCCCTAAGAGAAGGCATAGTTATATTTTCCTTAAAAATCAGTTTTCCGTTACGGGTAAAAAATATTTTTGAGTGGCCCATACTGCTTTGCAAGTCGAGTCATTTTGGAATAGGATAACGCTAATCCGACTAAACTATTAAAACGCTTTAGGGCAGTTCGATCAACTATAGCGCGGTATTTGCAGGGTCTATCATTCTCGTATGTACTCATTTAAAGGTTTGGTAGAACTCGTCTAGGAACTAATGTTTTCCAATTGAAGGAGGGGGCAGAAACGTCTCGTTTAGGAGTGAGGATAAAAATTATACTATGCTTTTTTCTTCTACATAGTGATGCAAAATCTACGCTAGCGGAAGGAAACAGTCATACCGGCGTGTTCGGCGAAAAATTCTGCATAATCTGAATGATACCCACGCTGCGTTACGCAGTTGCCGCATAACAAAGCTTTTTCGACAGTCTTAAATGTTTTGTTTTACGCTAAAGCTTTCACAATCAGAACCATAAAAGCCTGCCAAGTCGTTTTCGGCCCTTCCTTTAAATGTAAAAAAATATATATATTTTTTGCCGAGTTCTATCAAACCTCAAAATATGAACCTAACTTTCTCATACACCCTTTCTGAGGCAGGCAAAAATGCTACCAAGTTTGCATGCCTTCGCTTTCGATATGGCTGTCAAAAAAGCTTAGTTACTCGGCAACGACGTAACGCAGCGCCATCATTTTTGTACTAAAAGAATGGACATTGATTTTGATTTATTGTTCGCTTGGCATGTATACCTAAATACACATGTCACTCTTTTATATCAGGGACATTATATCTGCTATTGTCTGAGAATGCTGTTTTGGGCGTACATTTTTGGTCGTAGTGGCAAAAGTTGACGGTTCTGCACGTGAAAGTTTCAACGTAAGACCCAACAACATATCGACTTCTTGTGACTTTCCTTGATCTGGTGATGCGCTTTTTAGATTTTTAAGATAGATTTTTTGTTAGACCCTGTATATATATATATATATATATATATATATATATATACAGTGGACGTAGGAATTTTCTTACACAGTTATCGATAGCTGCTTCGCGACCATCACACAGTTGACCTTCTTTAGAGGAAGATATAATGTAAGTAATGAATACACATTAGACAAAGTTTTATTTTTGTGCCAGTTGTTTTGTTGATTGCATTATATCACTTATTAGTACGCGTCTATAGTAATGAAGCTACAGTAGCAGTGCCAGAGTTCAATATCAATACCAGATGCACTTGAGCCTCCGTTACACAAATGTTCAGAAACGCTTAAACGAACGAGCGACCGAGATACTGTAGACTATCAGCTTGGTGAAACCGCAGCAAACTGGCGGACACCGCGCTATGATCTTCTGTTTCCGGCAAGGGTCCCAACTATCACGCGTAAATACGTGATACGTGACACGTGGATAACTTAAACCGACTGACCTAAGCGTGCCCAGACGTTTAATGTTTGCCACTTTGAAAAAAAATCGCCACCAATGAACGAAACATCACAAAAGAGGCGGAACGTTAGTCCCGGAGGCCTGAGCTCACACACAACCTGTTACGCTAAATGCTATAAGCATTAAAATATGCATGCACGTATTAACAGGGTATACTAACGTAATTGGCGCAACTTCATGGGGCAGCAAACGCGTGCGCCGCATCCGTATAAGACAGCTCGTTCAGGTTCATGTTCATGTTCAGACTTTGTGTTTACAGTCAGGGATTGTGACAACTAAACGTGAGGTGAAAGACGACCAACAACTTAGTTCATTCTCTTGGGCGAGTTCAGCTGCTCTCTTTGATGCATTTATTGATCAGTTGAAGAAGTGTTGTATCAAGTTCGACGCGCCGGATAGGTGGCGCTCCGTCCCGACGTATGAAGCGGACATGCTGGTGCGGAATGCTGGGCACTGGTGAGCCATCGTACTTCGCAAAGCGGATCAGTTTGTCCTTCGGTCGCCGCACTTCAAAGTGTTGCAGCAACCGAATCATGTAGAAGATAACACTGATTTTGGCAAAGTGTCGGCCGATACAGTCACGCCGGCCGCGCGAGAACACGTCGATGTGTGGACTCTTGACGAAGATGCCTTTGGCGTTGAGGTGCCGTTCCGGACGGAACTCTTCGGGATGCTCGAAGTACTTCGGGTTCCAGGTCTCGGAGTGGAACAGCGCCACCAGGCGAGTGCCGGCCGGGATGTCATAGCCGCCGAGTGTCGTGGCAGCCGTCGTGATCCGAATCGTGAACGAGACCGGCGGCATCATTCGATAGCGCTCAGCGATAAAGGCTTTCGTGAAGTGCATTTTCTCGTAGTGATCAAGCGTCGGCGGGCCGTCGCCGACAATGGCCTTAATCTCTTTGAAAATTCGTTGCTGGTAGTCGGGATAGGCTGCCAGGTAGTGTACGAGAAGGGCAGTCGTCTGGCTAGTCGTGTGATAGCTGCCAACGAGTATGCCCGGCGTTACCTGGCGAATCAGCTGCTGTGCTTTTTCCGGCGATTTGACCTGCATCACGGCTTCGATGAAATCTTTGGCATCTCTTCGGTTTTCCGGCCTGACGCGCTGCTGTTGCAACCGCTCGACGAGGGCACTTACAACGCGACAGTACACGACAGGATTCAACGATTTAGGAATCACGTACTTGAGCAGATGAATGATGTTTATCGGCACGATCTGCAGCAGGCTCGTGAGCACGACGAGGTACTTGAAGTAGGCTCCTATGGCGGTAACTACGGGCGCGATCTCCTTCCTGTCGATCGTTTGCCCGACGGTGAAGTAAAGTGCCTCCTGCACCTTGGAAAACACCAGCTCGTCGCTGAAGTCCCATTCCTTGCCTGTATGCATTTCGACTTCGGCGAGGAACGAGTCTACGGTGTCTAGAACTCGGTCTTCAATCTCTTGACGCGACAGTCTGTAAAGAGCCGCTAGCGTTACTTTGCGCGTGTCCCGCCAGTCGGCAGTGTCCGGAATTCCGCCGTCGAGAAACACCCAGTGTTTCTTGTTAGCCATACTGCTCGCCACGTAGTCAAATAACGGGTGCGCCGGGCGAGAATCGCAGAGTTCGTTGAGTTGCATCTCGGAGATGGCCTCCTCTTTCAGTACGACCCACGACCCGAACACCCGAGTATAGAAAACGTTCGGTGTCTTGTTCAGCAGCCAGCTGTACGCCCATCCAAAGAGCGGTTTCGGGAGCAGGAAAATGGGCAGAAACCCGACGAACGGCACTCCATACCAGGCTGGCGGACCATTTTTCCGCGTATATCGGAATTTAAAGTATATGTAGTCCAGCGCCACCAGTGCGGCTAGAGTCCACCAGATCATCGTTTCCAATCAATTGATCCGAATCAGTCGCCTATGCTGCCCGAACAGGATTCAAGCTTGAACTGAAAGCCGCCAGAGACAAACACGAAGAAGAAGAAACACGCAGAAAAGGAACAAGAAAGCGCATCAATTGTTACACAACGTTGTAAGAGATCGGGTGGGTGCAACGGAGCGGCAGGTAAGCCTATTCGTGTGTTATTCATATATATATATATATATATATATATATTGGGTCTACAAAAAAGTTTTTTAATGATTCTCTACGGACAAAACGTTTTTGTAACCTTATATATATATATATATATATATATATATGGGTGTGTGCGTCTAACCCACCATTGTTTTCGCCCCGATCCCAACCACCTGTCATGTAGTCGCACTTTTTCCATGAACCGCGGTGGTGTTAGGTATATCTCGAAATTAGCTAGTCATTCTACAATGGGATCAATAAGTTACATATTTAGAGCATATAATGACGCAATGTGCATCATGACGTGTGAAAAGTTTTATTGTGGTAAAACGCGATCGAGAGAGACAACTAATAATTAGCTTACTTTTGAGGGTAACTCATGTGTATTAATCTTACAAGCTAGTTCAGTTTATTTACCTTGTATTCGTACCGCGCCAGTTGTGCTGCAAAACACATCTTAGTCTAGCCGCACTCTATTTCTCGTGCTCGATTGTTAAAAAACATCCGTCACTCTCTAGTGTTCAATGTGCGACTCTGATAAAAAATGCCACAAAGTAAAAAATCATAATATGGGTCATGTACCATTGTCGGGGCGTTTGTGCTTCTCATGAATAATTCAAATCTGCAAGCGCAAATAAAAACGATTGCAAAGCGTAGTGGCTTGCGTCGCATTAGAGAGGTGCATATGCAAAATGTACAGGAAGAATGTAAGGTGACTATGATCGCAAAAAATAGCTACTGAGCTCATATATATATATATACATATATATATATATATATATATATATATATATATATATATATATCTCTATATATATATATATATATATATATATCACACAAGTCACATACACTTCGCAGAACGTTTATTGTGCTACCCAGCGTATGACAACGCGCATAAATGTATATGGCCAAAATTTGTGCACTATAGATCTTAGTGATGACAGTCTAACAACACGGTAGAATAATGTTAGGCGATAGCAAGCACATGTCGAGTCGATCGTGGTTTTCGGATCCCTGGTTTGGCTCAAGGCCCCTTAAAAACGAACAAGGCAATAGGAATCCGTAGAAGCACCCAGAGATGACGTGGCGATTCTCATGGTTATCTAAACGTATCGCCCGGTTAGCACAAACACTTGCACTACAGTAACGCAATAAAGAGCGAAAAATGAACGGCAGCAAATAGCAACCGAAACGCGTCAGACTGATAATAAAAACATGCACTCAAGAGAAACTCGGCTCAGCTCCAGGGCCAGCCGCATCTAAGTGGATTTAATGGCTCGTCACTTGGATAAGGCGGATGGATGCCCGAATGCATATCACCGGTGATTGCCTAAACAAGAGCAAATTTTGAGGGGAGCACACTGCCTTAGCAATGGTGGTGCATGCCCATCTCCCATTACGATGATTGCTATTACTTATTTTATTTATTAAACGCACCCCGAAACGGGGGGATATTTATTTTCCAGATAAGTTGTTACAGTTGCGTGCTTGGCGGCTACTGCGCCATGCAAAAAGGCTGTTTACAAAGGTTTTCTTTGCGGTGGCTTTTGCGTATAAATTTGCGCCACTTCGTGTTGGTATTACGACCTTATTAAAAAAAAAATTCTTTAATTAAATTAACTTCCTGGCCCTAACTACAGGAGTACTATCAGGAGTCACATACGAAGCATGGCGATGAATGGTTTTGATTTTTGAAATCAAGAGTGAGAAAAAGGGAGCAACCAGGCTAAAATAAGGCTACCTGCACCAGAACAGTCGCGATACAAACTAAAGGTACCTAAGCCTAATTAAATGGTGAGGTGCATTCTAATCACTACCTAATTAGGAAAAGTGTAGCTTTTCTCTATTTGTGACACAGGCATGCGGCACACATATGTTACGATGCACATTACGTAATCATATAATGATATGCTATATTAAACAGGAGTATAAGCTGTGAACAAACCTACCTTTAAAACCTGTTAAAACAGAGTTCAACGAAATGAGTTTGATCATTCGACAGGTGATTATTTCCTTTAACGAGCGCTTATCGAGCAAACGTTACCCGCAAACCTGATTTCGCTTGTTGATACCACGAACATGAAGCACTTAGCTTAACGCTGGTCATGGAAACCATTTCAAGAGTTGAACACTGGTATACGGACTCAATCAATGGTATCTTAAAAACACATACACTTAAGGGGACCCAACATGTACCCATATATAAATGTGTAGATAAATCGTCACCGTAAGGGGTACCTAGCACATACCCATGCAGATGAATGATGTCAAGGAGGTTGGTCCATTTAACGCGAAACGGCTGGAATGTGGCACAATAGTCAAACAAGACGCTCAGGAGGAGCAACAATGTTATCAAAATCTATTATTAATATGTGCATATTTAAGGGTGAGCACACTAGGCTAAATATCAAACACTGTGGTGCACAGTTTTTCAGGTGAATGTACCCCGTGAACAGCCAGAGGTCTTCCGCATGGTGAAATAGGCTTGGAATGTATACGTATCTGACATTTTATATGTAGGCACACCTGGCAGGCGTATGCCAGACGGAACAAGCTCGATGCCGAGGGAGAGAAAGAGAAGAGAGCGAAGGAGAATGAAATCGAGAACAAGCGAACGGCTGATATTTACGCACTTTCCCTAGGCCGCAGACCTTGCAAGCTCCCTATTCCAGGTGCTCCAGGGTCTCTTGCAGGTGTCCTCCAGTTGTGGTATGGCATAGTATGTGTCTACTCTGACATCTGCAGAATAACTTTATTTCTCTACCCTTATATGTTGTGATTTTTATATATGTATATATATATACATACATATATCCAACGCGACACATATTAGGCACTTGAAGCTAAAACTAGCAGATTGTGCTTAGTCGCAGGCAACTGTCATCTCGACATAAAATTTACGACTCATGACGTTAGATTTAGGGACTACCTGTCATTGTACCTGCACCAGTAGTGTTTGACTGTCCTACACTTTGCAGTTATTAGGGAACCTACATCGGCTCTTGTTTGTTCATATCACTGTAGTTAGCAGTACTAATGAGCTATGTACACTTTTGTAAACGCTGCCATTACATTCACATTTGAGGCGTCGATTTCGCCTTAATTGCTTCACGGACGGACCGTGTAATACGACCGTGCACCCACTATAGTGATGTATAGTAATCGTGCTAACAGGAGTGGTAATAGTAATAGTAATAGTAATAATAATAATAATAATACAAGGAGTTGTTGTTTTCGAAAATCGTTAGAAAATCTAATTAGTGTGGATCTGGTTATGGTGCTGTGCTTGGCAAAGCCTAGTCAAGTAAATATATTGCCCTGCCTATCCTCAGTCCTGCCCGATCATGAACCATCGTTTGTCGCATAAATTTTAAACTGCTTTTCATGCATTTTTTCCACTCTCTCGTCGGCAGGGGCCCGCAAGAAGCCGTCGTTAATCAAATGGCGGCAATCTACTTTTCTAGAAGACCCGGTTTGAGCCAGACTTAATAAAGGTTTTGAGACCAAAAATAAATATGTATATATATATATATATATATATATATATATATATAGAGAGAGAGAGATCTTGTGTGTGTGTCCTGAAATGCATGGTCATTCGTTCAGCTCAAAACGCAACCGCGAGATAACAGGGATGTACGGATATTTTTGCAGTATTGTGGTAACCATGATTATTATCGTTTAGTCAAATATCCTCTGTGTCCTGCTGAACGGAAACAACGGTTACACTCATGGCATTTAAGCGAATGAACATTGCAGCACAGATGGTAGACCTCGACGAGGGGGCACAATGGGAACAGTGCAGATGTTTACAAACAAGTACAATAATACTAACAGAGCATAGCATGGTGAATAAGTGGTCACGTCGACCAAATCCAACATTTATGTTTTGTCGCAGTCACCACATGAGATTGGTTTATTGCCACTCTGATACTTGTGCTGAATTCGTCGGTGGATCGAAAGATAAAAGGTGCTCGCTTTAGAAATCGTCACAGGAACAGAATTACGCAGAGAAATTTAACGAGCTGTTGCTTTCGTCGATTCTGTCTTTAATGATGCAGTCAGAGTTTGCACAAGTCATTTGCAGTGTTCTTTAATCAAAGCAATGTCAAATTAACATGAAACTGCCTGACTAGTAGGACACATGTTAGATAATGCACTTTTCTTGTTTTTTTTCTGTGTTCCTAACGACATTTCAGAGCGTGGTGCACGTTTTACAAATGGTCCATCTTTGTGCTTGTTTTTTTTTTTTTTTTTTCGATTTTATCGTGGAAGTCCTAAATCTTGGTAAAATAATTTTATATATATATACATATACGTACATGTGTGTGATTTGGGTTATGTTCTATGTATTAACTGGATGCAAAATAAAGTAGGCCGGGAGAAACTCATTGGCTAGGAAACTTGGGAAATTGGGACACCTTTAAAAAACTAGGTATTAACTAGATGTGAAATAAAGTAGGCCGGGAGAAACTCAATGGCTAGCAAACTTGGGAAATTGGGACACCTTTAAAAACATCTAAAGTTTAACAGCAGTTCAGCATCTAAAGCATTTCCACCTTACAGCTGAGGATATTTTTTAGTTGCTTGTATATACAGAAACAGTTCGCGTCATACGTTAACAAATCCGCTTTAGTAAGGCGTTGGGCACTAGACTTTAATTCAGCTATGTCTGCCCTAGTTGATCTGATACTACCACAATATTTATGCTGTATAATTACACTAGTGGTTGGTGATATCTGTTCGGACAAAGAAAAAACGACAAAAATGCGAAAATGTATATGTTCGTGAGACTCGCTGATAGTGAAAACGAAGCTTATTTTATTTGTTTTCTAGTGGCAGTGCAAAGTGTGAAAGAATATCGTAGCCAGTCACAGATCTGTCGTTCAAGCGCAGTTAGAAGCAGGGATAGCAAATTATATTGTTGACAGATCGAACGATGAATAAACTCGCTCGAACATTGTATTATGCATGACGAGAAGGAGCATTCCGTCAATAAAATTACATGTATATATGTATATATATATATATCCTCTGTCCCCCCTCTTATTTAATCTAGTTCTCGACGACATTCTTTCAAAATTAGACAAAACTAATATCGGGTACCAACTTACTGATGACTTCCGCCTTATGGGCTTAGCCTTTGCGGATGATCTCATCCTACTAGCCTCCACGAAATCCACTCTCCAACGGCTCCTTAATATTGCGGACCCACTTTTGAAATCCCGAGGCCTTGAAATTAATACTAATAAAAGCTTTACTATCTCCCACCTATTTAATAGGAAGGAAGGTAAAGGTTTTATCAATACCCTACCAGAATTTAACGTTGGAGATCGGCAATTGCCAGCTAAAGGCATGAGCGATCGATGGAGATTCCACCAATGATATACTCCTTAATTTACTCAACAGACTCACGATAGCTCCCCTTAAACCCCACCAAAGACTCATATTTTTGAAAGACTTTCTCATTCTCCGTCTCCTATATAAACTGGTCTCCGGTCCCAGACCATCTTACGCACTACTTAGTGACCTAGATAAAGAGATCAGAAAGGTTGTTAAGTCGAAATGGCTTAAGCTCGAAAACTCGGTGCCGAACGCCTACCTGTACACGCACACAGCACACGGCGGTCTGGACATCCCCTGCTTCCAAACATTAATTCCCAGACTCCGCCTCTCCCGCCTGACAGCACTACAACACTCCACGCACCTTGGGGTCCAATGAATGCTAACCACCGAGCACTTTAAAAAAGATCTTGCGAAAACACGACTTGTTTGCGAGCGCTTGGTAACATCCATTGAGACCGCTACGCAAGAGACCGATTACTGGTCTCAACAACTACACAACACGTTCGATGGGGCACGTTTTAAAAAAGCCCACGAAACGCCCTTTGTACATTACTGGATTAAGGGTATGCCCTACCTATCTGGTAAGGAGTATTTAAACCTACTAAAGCTCAGGATCAACGCACTACCAACGCGTGCCAGATTGGCCAGGGGACGCCCGGGCTACAACAAACGTTGTAGGCACGGGTGTCAGGCACCTGAGACGTTGGCTCATGTCGCTCAGATGTGCGATACAACACACAAACAAACTATAAAGAGACATAACGACGTATGTGATCGCGTGGCGCGTCTTCTCCGCGAAAGGGGTCATGAGGTGGTTCGTGAGCGAGTATTCCGTCGACCGGGCGCACCGAAGCCCGACCTCGTGATAACAACACCTACCGAGGTCTGGGTTTTAGATGCCGAGGTTTGCGGCCCGAACCGGGACCTGGCAAAAGCACGGCAAGACAAGATCGCCAATTATGGATCTCACCGTTTTAACTTTGCAAGGAACCTTGAGGATATACCGCTCGCACCGGGTCCATAAGAGCGGGGGCTACCAGCAAGCAAGGACACGGACAACTGACTCTTAACTTCACGTGACACCTTTTTACCACCATCTTTATTAAGGCGAGCACTGCCGAGTGTGCAAACGTATTGTAAATGATTAATAAATCATCACAATATTATCTATCTATATATATATATATATATATATATATATATATATATATATATATAAACATATTTAATTTCTTTTATTCACACTGTCTGTGTAATACTCTATCTAGTTAAAATTGGAGTACATAAGTACTCCGGTTAATCAAGAAAGTCCCCCCAGCTTACTCTTAAGCTTCTCGAGGTAATTCAAAGACTGCGGGTATAGACAAGTTTGGGCATGGTACAGATCACAAGGGCCTTCGCAATATTTACAGATACGCGACTCGACTGGGTCGTGACTTCGTTCGACAGACCACATGATGATAGCCGTGGGTCGAGAATTTGACCACCACGTGCCTGTTCTGTTCGCCCGATCTGTATTCTTCCATGTGTCGCCTGTCATTGCTGGCGAAGTGAAGAACTGTGGGCTCACGTCGCTGATCTCCTCCCTTTTCCTGTTCATGAAGTTCACAAATGCTGTCGTCTCTTCAAGCTTGAACTTTTGTTGGATCTCTTCCACAAATCGCTTTTCGCCCGTCAGGAGGTAGACCATACGATTTCGCGTATTTGTGTGGACGCCAAGAATTCCTTTTAGGAACGTCGATTTGGCTCTGTCGAGTGTTCGGAGGTCTCGCTCGCTAAGATGCTTCCAGATCAACTCGACTCCATAGGCAGCGCATGGGGCTAGCTTGAGCATGAAGAGTTTAGAGGCGGTTTCCAACGAGAGGCGATACGGGTCCGATATCGATGAAGAGGCCACCAGAGTTTTTCTGAATCGCTCCTCTATGTGTCGAGAGAACGACGATCCACTCGTCGTGAACACGATCCTAAGGTACGTAAAGTTGTTTACGAACTTTATTGGGACTCCGTTCACCTGGATCTGGTCGCTGGCCGTGAGCCTTCCTCCCCGACGGAATTTCAGAGCCTCGGTTTTCGAATCATTTATGGTCAGACCTACGCGTCTCGCGTACTTCTCCAGCGTTCTTGCCGCTTGAGACAAATGAAAACAGCTGGTACTGTAGGCGCAAACGACGGCAAGTGCTTGATGAGGACGGAAAATAGCAAGGGTGAGAGATTATCACCCTGGGCAAAGTCCGTGGTTTGCTCGATTGGCTCCCTAATAGCCACGCCATCATCGATTAGAATCGCGTTCTTCTGTAAGATAGCACCGAGCAGGCCGAGGATCTTCGTCGGGACACCACTTGAGGCTAGCTTCTCGATAACGATTAATCTTGAGCCGGTGTCAAATGCGCTCTTGAAGTCGACGAAGAGTGCGTAGAGTGGCTGGCGGGATTTCCTAAGAACTCTCTCGACCTTGTCTTTGAGTATTTTGCAAGCTGTTTGCGTAGATCTTTCAGCTCTAAAACCATGTTGCTCGTCAGGGATTACTTTGCAGGCCTCGAGGAACGGGATGAGTCGGCGTGTGAGGAGAGTTGACAGAAGTTTATAAACGCACGACTTTTTGGCGATTCCCCGCCACAACTTCGGGTCAGACGGGCAGCCTTTCCCTTTGATGAGAATCAGGAGACAATCCCGCCAGTTCTTCGGGATCTCCCCTCTTCTCAGACACTCGTTAAACAGGGCGGTCTAGAGGGGCAGGAGTTCCGTCGCGCCGCTGATAAATTCGTGGTAGACCTCGTCTATTCCACACGCTTTTCTGCGGGTGAGGTGGATTGCTGCCTCGAAGACCTCGGCGATTGTGAGGTCTGCCTGAAGTCGTGATCTCCACTCTTGCATCCAATCCGGCCACTCTGTGTCGACCTGGGGAAGGCTCGTTGGGATCGTATCCTTCGCGGCGAGGATATTCTTGAAGTGATTCTGGAGGGTTTCCTGCTGTACGGGGCACGCCGTTCTCCTTGCTCTTGATCCTTGAAGCCAGATATACGGATGTTTCTCGGCCTCCAGCACGAGCTTCAGTTCTCTCTTTGACAGGAATTCCGTCTTGGCTGACCTCAGAGTGGAGCGGTAGGCAGTCTTCGCCCTGGTCAGAAGAAACCTCATGTAGGGTTGCAACTCGCACAGAATCTTCACCTGTATCTGTCTGCGTTTCATTTCTGAACACGCCGGTGTCCACCAGGGTCGGCCGGCTGTTTGAAGAAACGGCTCAGCGCATTCTCTCAGACTTGCGGTAAGTCGTTCGCTGTAGACAGAGAGATCGTCATTGGGTCCAATCGGAGCTACGGTGGTCGCAACATCGAGGACCTTCGCGATGTTCAGTCGCCGTGAAGGTGGCTGGCTTCTTGCCGTAGTCCGAAGCCTCTGGTGTAGGCAAATTTCAATGCTCACCGGGATGTGGTTTGTCAGAAGTCTGCCCTCTCGCAGACTGTTGCTGCTCCCTCGAAAGCGAACCTTCTCTCTCGTGAGGTTCGTAGCGAATAGATCGATCGTCGACGACCCCATCGCTCATTCAAACGTACGTTGACTCGGGTCATTCGCGATCCACAGCCCGAAATCAGAGAGCGTGTCCACGAAGCTGATAGTTCTTCTCTCATTTGCTTTGTCGTAGCGGACGTATATACACATATATATATATATATATATATATATATATATATATATATATACAGCTGTACGTATATCTCCGTTTCAATACTAGATACTGATGCCGCGTGCTGTAAAGAGCTACCAAGGCTCCTCTTATTGAGATGGGAAAAATACTTGTGTTTTGCGCACGAAACCCTATATGGATTGCGTGTCCTTATCCTCCACAGCTAGACAAGATAACCTTATCATCTAGTCAACATTTAAATAAGCATTGCAATTAATATGATATTACAAACTGGATTTTATAGTCTGTTCTAGACCTCAGGTATGCGGCAACAGCATCTATGAGGTCATCATACACCTCGACGCCACCGCTGGGAGACGTGTTTCATTCCTCCCTACAGTTTCAGGTTTTTTTTCTATTCACGCCGACAATGTGGGCCCCATAGCAGTGCTCCGTTGAAAAGGCGCTGTTCGAATTATGTGGCTCATGCAGCACTACAAACATTAGTCGATTTCGTGTCGATAACGAACTCAGCATACATAAACAATAACAAAAACAACAACAGCTGAGAAAAAACAAGACGCCTTCAGAGCTTCACACATATTTGACGTTCTTGTTTATTACTGGTAACTGGCAGCGCAGAAAACCTGATCTGAGGCGCAATGCTAATCTTTGTTCGAGCTGTGTGTGATCCTTGCCTTCGCTTCATCGAGTTCCTGCTCAAATGCGTTGCGTGGGTTTTCTGGAACGGACTCAAGTTGACGTTGGTACGTCTTTTACCACGCCGTCACACCTTTACAACTGGCTGTTGTCACAATGGCAGCGGCGTTTCCTTCCTATGCAGAGAACGTTCGTTTTACTACTTACCTTTACTGAATGAGGGCATCCTTATTCATTGAATGCCGCAATGTGCATGAGTTTATTTTAGACTCCTTCTCGAGATGTACACGTTGTGCACTCATAGGTGCCTTTTGTTAACATATATAAGTCAGATCTCATACCTTGTGTGCATGTGCGCACCAACTCCATTAACCATGACGAAGTTACTTCGTTGCGTACGATCTCATGTCGATTTGTTGTCTAACCAACGGTTTTAAGGCGCAATCGATGGTAACGTCCAACGTTACTACGGGTCACCTAGCTTTAAAATTGTCAGTAGAATGCATGCGAATGTACAATACATCGGTACGCCAATATGCAATTTGTCTGGATCACTTGGTATACGAGGGACCTATTTGCATAGGTTGCAAGCGATTTCAAACCTGTTCAGCGCTTTAAAAACGGCTAAGCGATTAAGTTGAGGTTCTTCAAGAAGTTCTCCGTGTGAAGCTTAGGCAAAGTCGTCATTCAACGCCGAAATGTCACCCTTTGCTTTTACTTCATATTTTTCTCCAAGAATTATAGCAATATTAGCATTAGTAAGTCGTTGGGCACAAGCAATTAATTCAATTATGTCTATTCTATTAGCAGACAGTCTTTTCTCTTGGCCTAATCTACAGTACAGGTCTTCAAGACGAGCGGACGTATAAACAGGGCAAAAGTGTAGACTATGTCATTGTTTCACCTCATAGTACATGCGTAGTCTTACGAATTTTTCTTTATGGACGGCAAGCAATGTGGACATGTCGGAAAGCATTAAATATATTTAGTATCGTAAACTTCGTTAGGGCACGCTGATATACACATATGCAAAATGACGAATTTGCGGATCAACTTAGTTGAATCCGGGTAGTTAGCCAACATGATTATGCCCACCTGTGTCAATATGCCCATCGTAGCAATCATAATTTGTGGTCGTTATATGTAGCTGGACGTGACATTCCAATCTTAACGGAGAAAAAATGCCAATATGCGCTAAAAAGCGCACTGTTGGTACAAGTGCGGGGTGTTTCCCCCTCTCGATCCTAGCGGTGGGATGTTGGTCCGCCAAGACCCATACCCACTAAACACACCTCCACACTTAAGATTTACTCTCGAATGGCCCAGATATCCATAGAACAGTAGTATGGGCCAGTAGGTGAAGTGGCGAGCGCCTAATGGACCATTTGGCCGACGTCACTCACGGGTTCCCCTATCGGTCAGACGTGCTTGTCCCAACGCCTGTGAACTCGTTTGATTACAAACCACGTCATCTGTTGATGTCGTAAGCGCTATCCGTTCTCTTCTGTACCTGCTGAGCTCGGTTTTCTTTTTCATTACTGCCATTGCCATTTCCTTGCCCAGCTTCCATGCTGATGCTGTATTGCATATGCACTCCACAAATATCCTCATGTTACTTCTCGACGGGTCTGGTGTTCGGGCTCTTTGTTTTTCTTCTTTTCTGGCCTATTTCAGTCTTAGCAGCGCTATGGCGGCTGTTATTACTTGTTTTAATCTCCCATATTTCAGAAGTGTGTGCTTGGGGTCATCGTCGTTGCCGTCTACTCAGTGCACGCTGGTTTCTGAGGGAGCTTTGCCTATACAAAATAGATAGCTTCGAAAATCACCGTGGCCAGTGAGACACTGCGTGAGGACAAAGCTAGTTTCCTTATCCACATTTTTATGTCCAGGATAAACAGGCGAAGTGAATGACCCGGTGAGCCAATGGAGATGGCGTCCCATTCCTGTTGCCACGGCCTTATTGTTAATTCTCTCTCAATTTGTTTTTACTTCTTTGTTGGTCTCAAGCCCTCCGTCCTACATTCTTTTCTTTTCGTTTGCCTATAAGTCCCAGGGTGAAAAACCACCCAGTACCAAAGTAGCGTTCGTGCTTACTGTACGGTAGGCCTGCAGGATCCTAAGCGCGGCTGTTCTCTGCGTGCTTCTTAGGACCTTTCTTGCCGTCGCCGTTTTCAGGGTTTTCTATAGTGAGACTGGCGCCGTGAAGAATGCTTCTAATTTGGTAACCGACATCATTAGTCGTATCCGGCACTCTTGCGGCCCGTGTAAGTTTGGCAGGATCTTGCCTATCGCGTTAGCCGCCTTGGCCGTGCACATTTTATGGTGATAAGTGCCTCTGAGACTCTTGTGTAGTAGGATATCAAGACATAAATGCTTCTGTTACTTGCTTGATCTCTTGTTGCGAGACCATCAGTTCTCTGTTGCCCACTTTTCTTCGGGGCAAGTTGTAGCCCAGTTCTATCCGTCCATTCCTTTGTCGAACGGAGAGCCATGTTTGTCCTTAATTCTAGTTCTTCCTTATTTTCGCCTAAGTAATGACGACCAGGTCATCTGCGTACGCAATCACTTCTTCTCCCTGTGGGAGATCTTTCTGTTTTAAGACATCGTCATATGTTATGTTCCAGAGCAGGGGGCCCAAAATTGACTCCTGTGGAACTCCTGCTGTCATGTCTATCTCCACCGTTCCGTTAAAAAGCCTTCTGTCTTTCAAATAGGCCCTCACAAGAAAGAATGGAACCGCTTTTCTCAGCCACAAGAAGCTTCCGTTTGTATATAGGTTAACCGTGCAGCAAGTTAGCTTTGGTTGTTTTCCATTATATTGCTGCGAGAGCTGAGCTATTCTTGCGAAATCCGTATTGGTTGGCCGACATAACCATACTGTTCCACAAACGTTCTAAATTTGTCTTCTATAATTGCCTCATATCCTTTTGCTAAGGTGTTCAGGAGACATATGGGTCTGTACCATTCGGCAATCTTGGCAATCAGGAGTTCCTCCACCCTCTTGTGGACTCTAGGCATATTCCCATTTGCTATCGCTTTGGTGAGTGCTGTCGCTACCACATCCGGGTGTTCATCGAAGAGCATTTTCACCGCTATAGGGGGAACGACGTCGGGTCCCGGAGACCTTCCTTGTTTAAGCTTCTCAGCTGCCTATCCCTCTGACCATTTTGCAAGGCTTTCTCTAGTTTTCTCGCATTCTCTTGCTATGCGTCCCTCTTTCCCGCATCTACAACACCTCCTATTAGTTGCCTCCCCACGTTGACAGTCTATTGCAACATGCCCTATATGGTTACATCTATAGCATGTTGATATTTGAAACCATTCTTCAACCCTGCATTGGCTTCTGATATAGTGAAACCTATTTCGGCTACAAGTCTCTTAGCGTCCTGACTGGGTAAGGTTACTAAACATTGCCATGTTTCCCTCTTGTTGCTCTTTAATGTCTCCACTCGTATCTTAATGGCTTCATGCAAGCCTAACAATTGCGCAATCCCTTCGCTATCTCGTCTAGTGTGACAAAATGGCTAACGTCCTTCAATACAACAATTTGAGCAATACCCGTCACCTCCCTAATGTCGACTTCCATTTCTGTTACCTGTCTCCAAGCGTTTGCGAGGGATATGCCGCCTCCGACTTATCCGCTCTCATCTTCTTGAGTATGTTAAAGTCAATCTCTGAACCTTTATTATTGAGCATATTCCTTGATTCCCTGTCGGCTGTTATGCTGTCTTTTATGGGACGAGTGGCCTTTAAGATTTCCTCCGGCCATTCTTCCGCCACTAGTATGGCCGTCTTTTTCAAGGAAGACCAGAATACAATTTTCTCTGTCTCTCGCCCTCTGCAAGGTCCTTTGTTTGTCTTCTTTTTTTCGTTGGCATGTTGAGCACGTTTGTGTGGACCTTAACTTCTTGATTTCTGCCTGTCGTTCTTTCGCTTTGATTATTAATTTTGCTATCTCTTCATGTACCTGAGTTGTCTTTTTATGCCAATTCTCGGTTTTCGTAGATCAGTTGCCTTGGACCGCGTTTAGTTCGTCCTTACATTTCTGCAGCTTCTTCTGGGTGTCGGCTTGGGTTGTCAGCTTGTCCTCGACGTCGGCCTGCCAGTTAAGTCTTACCTTCCGCTCGTGCTTTCTTAACCGACTTGCCCGTCCGTCGCTGTTCTTCACATGTTTCGTCTCTCTCTCCTTCCCTCTTTTGCCTGATGTTCTCGGAGCAGCTGAGATCGTCTCATATATCCTTATCAGTCTCTAATTCCATGTTCGTACATTTTTCTGCAAAGTAGACTTTACCGCCGAAGAGTTCCTGAAGAATTGTTTGATGTTTTTTGATTCATTGCTCTCTTTCGTATGTTCCTTTCCTTTATCTTTCTAGATAATTTTTAATGCACCGAGGGCCGGACATGTTAAAATATCTAGGGTTCCCCAACAGTCCTTGTGCCAGCATTGGCCGCTGACTCTCAGCGGTATGTTTTATCAACTATTCTAAATGAGCATCGCTCAGAGAAAATTTGATCAACAACAGGGCTCGAACTGGCGACACCCCGGTAGATGACAACCATGACTAGCGCACTAGTCTCCTAGACCACGTCGCCACAAATCCCGGGGTCTCTGGGGCCCTTAAAGTGCTCCATAATAATAATACTAATCCAGAGACACTGGCTCAAACATTAGCGCAGGCACGTTGAGATCTCAAAATTGCCAGGGTCATACCGCGGGGAGCGAGAGAAGCCCGTGCCGCAGCTTTCGCAAAGGCGTTGAATAATTTCAACTAAAAGCTGGATCCTGGAAGCTGGAATAGCCCTCCATCTTTGATGCTGACCTTACCACATAGAAAAAATCACGAAGCCACACTAACCAGAATATTAACAGACTATGTGTCAGTGCTCGAACAAAAGACTCTGGAAAGTCTCCTGCAGACAGTTAGAAAAGGCCCAATTAGAAAAATAATTAATAGACTAGACGGCTCAGCTGGAGACCGGCTGGCTTAAAGAAAACTAGCCGAGAGCGATGTACGCTCTGCCGCTAGAGTCCTGCTGTCATCAGACACATTGGCACCACGTAACTCTCGCACAGAGCGTGAATTAAGAAACAAACACCCGCCACCACCGGCCGCCTGTCAGGAGCGCTTAGAAACCCTCGAACAACCTACAGTTGGATACTGCGAGAGCGTCGAAAATTCGGCGATCTTAAAGGCAATTTGCTTATTCCCTGTTGCAAGCGGAGCCGGACTAGATGAACTGCGACTACGTCATCTGCGCGATATGTTGGATCAAACTGTTCCTTCGTCAGAATGCCTGCTAAACTATCTAAGCATATTCCTAGGCTGAGTGTTAAACGGCACTTTACATAAGTTTTGTCGGCCCATAGCTTGTAGATTGACTTTGCGTAGAATTGCTGCAAAGATAGCAATGGCGAGAAATAAAAAAGCAACTTAAACAGCGATCCTGGTATATCAGGTTAAAGTGGCTATTAAAGGCGGCGCAGAAGTACTCGTACATTCTACACGCGTCCTCTTGGAGACTGAGGCCCATGTAAAAGTTCTGGGTAAACTTGACCTCTGCAATGCATTTAATCTGTTAAAAAGGGACATGATACTGGATGCAGTGATGAATAAAAGTTCAAAGCTTTTGCCTATAGTGTGGCAAAGTTACAGAGATCCTTCACTCTTAACCTGGGGCACAACTTCAACAATGCGTTCGGAAGCAGGCATTCAGCAGGGTGACCCGAAAGGCCCTGCTCTATTTAGTCTCGGTATATCAGATCTAGTATCGCAACTACAGAGCCCTTTCAACGTGTGGTATCTAGATGACGCCACGCTTGCCGGCCCCGAAAGTGTCATCGCGACAGATTTGAGAAGAGTGCTGCAGTTTGAAGAAGACGGGGACTGACACTGAATGCTTCAAAATGTGAGATTAATGAGAGATAAAGCAATCCAGGGGAAATACTTCCTGATATCACGCGTGTAGAGCTAAACAATTAAGTATTTTTTGGAAGCCCACGTAAAGCAAGATAGAATTTCGCATAAACTCTCTAGGAAGAATAAAGCTCTTACCAAAATTCATCCACGACTAACACGCCTGCATCCTCAGGCTGCGCTGTGCATTTGGAGATATAGCCTAAGGTCTTCAGGGTTTAACTACTACTGCGTACATGTCCTGCTTTAGTGTGCTGAAGAATTAACCGCGTATGATGACGTCAGCAAATACATACTTAATGGAGTCCTAAACGTTAATTTAGAAGAGAACACCTGGCAGAGAGCAAGTCTTTCAATACGTGAAGGTGGTCTAGGATTGGGCAGTGCTATTGACCTAGCTCCTGTCTGCTACGCTGCTTCACTGGTCCGATTTGGTCTGGTCGCAGCCTCGTTAATGGAGGACGCAGTTCGACCACAAATAAAACATGAAACCAGTAAAGCACGGGACACTATTAGAACCATGCTGGAGCCGAACCCTTTACAAGAATATCCCAATCAATATAACTTCGATAAGCTCAAAAGCAAGAAAATGAGCAGAGATATTTTAGAGGGGCTTGTTTCCCAGAGAGACCGCGCCGTATTCTTAGCGGCACAAGATAACTTCAGTGGGGGTCGGCTTAAGGCCTTACCCTCGCCTCAGCTCGGCACCATGCTGGATCCCAACTTTTCCGGCATGATGTCAGCACTTAGAATCGGCGCTCCCGTCTGCAAGCCGTTTCAGTGCAAACTGTGTAAAGAGATGGTAGATTCCAGTGGCCTACACCTACTGAGTTGCCCGAAAAGCGCCGCTGTTAGATCGTCCAGACATGCTGAACTAAACAGTGTGATTATAAGGTCTCTTAGGAAAGACGGCATACCATCTACACTTAAACCGAGAGGATTAGTGTTCGGTGGCGAACACTAAATGATGAGGTGACCATTGCATTCTGGTGACATGGGAGGCCCCTAGATTGGGATGCAACGGTTTCGTGCACCACCGCGGCTTCCTATTTACATCACAGCTCAGTTGAGCCGTGGTAGCAGACGGACGCCAGAGAACGGGTGAAACACGCTACAGTATGTTACGCTGCTTCGTTGAACCAGTTTGGATCTCTGTCAGAATCGTTGGTAAGCCGCGACGTGCAACAGCTAATTCACAAACATAAAATGGAAGCTGAATGTAAAATCAGAATAAATTGGACCCCGGTCCTTTGGAAGAGCATCTATGTCAGCGCAAACTAGACGGATATAGTAGCAGAAAGCTAGCAAGAGATATCCACCGTGCTGGACCCAACCACTTTCCGCATGGCTGCCGCTATCAGAATAGGAGCTCCAGTTTGAGAACCGTTTCCTTGCGCAGCATGCGGAAATGATATATAATATATTATAATAACTTTAATGTTTTGTTTATTATATTTATTAATGGTGAATTTATGTATTGTCTGTTTAGAAGAGAAATACAGTTGTTCCCTCCTGAACGTGTCTAAAGTCTTCTTATAGTTCGCACGTTAACGTCAGCAGCAGAAGAGGACTCTGCTGGGATTCGCTCGAAATGTCCAATTTTATTGCTTCTGCCGCAAAAAGATTCCCGATCCCTTGGCAATGATAGATAGCTATCCCGCGATTATCGCGATGCGCCCACTTCAGACAATCGCGACGATATATATATATATATATGGCTTTGTTTACCATACATCTTTTCCAGGCGATCTTCGCTAATATATACTGGTTTGTGGAAGGCATCATATCTACGTATATAATAAAACCGTTGTTCATCGACCCCATAATGGACTACGTTTGCTTGAAGCGACAACAATATTCACCGTCCTCCGAGGAAATGTACGTTCCTATTCACTCTACCGAATTGGTCAGCAGCTATTGTTTTCTAGCACAAGTGCCATAGAGTATTTTTCCACAAAACTCTGAAAATTTCCAAGATTTGTGTTGAATAGTATAAACTAAATTAGTGGCCCGCTAAAAAGCTAATACTTGATTGAGGAAGTCCACAGGCTAGACCTTTTAAAATGTTTGCGCTGGAAATGTTAGTGAATAAGACGGTCGTCGCAAGTGTCAATAACAACTAGAACAATAATAACAGCGGCAGCAGAATAAAAACAACAGCGACAACAACCGATGGCTAATTAACAAGCTAACAAACATCTGGGTTACGGATGTTAAATCGTTTCGGATTGCGTGTCTTCTGTAATATTTAGCTAGACTTAAAAAAAATCTGCTTTATTGATATTATTTTGTAAGGTATGATTTCATCTCACACATTGCAGTGAAGCTGTACACAAGGCATTCGGCTCTGAGGAAGGCTGTGTTGTGTCACTTCGACGATTCTTCTGCATTTATCTACCGTCATCTTTCTGGCCGTGTTGCTTCTACCAGAAGATTCATCTGCCCAATCACATTATCTTTCGAGCTTGGCTTACAGACGGTATGAACGGCAAACACTAACAAAAATCAATAACAATATCAATATAACTAATCTAACCATATCGGCAATGCTAAATCCCTGACAAAATCTCTAGTTGAGGAAAGCAGACGATTGAAAACCAAAAATTCAAAATTATCTATTTTGTCATCACTAGATGGCATACTCACAAAGTATAACTACTTTCATGGTATTTCCAATTTTTGCACAGATATTTGTGATTTATTTAGTTGGGTTGCCTTCCATTCGTCACGAAGATGATGGTTGTTGGAGCTGCCGCAAATATCACAAAGTCAACTCGGCCCGCGCCCGTCACCAATAGCTTAAATTAATTGTTAAAGAATATGTTATTCCTCAGAATTAAGCTACCAGTTTCATATGTAATTTTTCACGAGTACCGTATCAGGTCAGTGCGGTATACCGATTAGCCTTGCGGATCACAAATTATTATTATTATTATTATTATTATTATTATTATTATTATTATTATTATTATTATTATTATTATTATTATTATTATTATTATTATTATTATTTACATGTTAAACAATGCTACAATTGTGAGGTCTGAACGTATTATTGCAAATTCTTTAAATAATTATTTCACTCTATGGCGCTTAAAATAGATGCCGCGTTTCCTCTGCAAACGGTCAAAGACAACGCTTGCCTCAAGAATTGATCCTCTCTTCGGTCGCTTGTGACCTCCTAAATTTGCTTACTCAAATCTTTAAGAAATGCTTCGGTTCCCTTGCTGATTGGCACTAGCGTCTCCATGGCACTAGGCAAAAAAGTATATCTTGTTTCCAGTCCAGCGTATTTAACGCGTTTTCTGGCGTCCGCGTGCTTTGCCACACACCCCGTCTCAACTGGGCTGTGGTGTAAATAGGAAGCCGCGGTGGTGCACGAAACCGTTGCATCCCAAGCAAGGGACTTCCCATGTGACCATAATGCAATGGTCACCCCATCAGGTCTTTCTTCGCCAGCGGACACTAAACCTCTTGGTTCAAGTGTAGATGGTATACCGGCTTTCCTAAGAGACCTTATAGTCACAGAGTTTAGTTCAGCATGTCTGGATGATCTACCGGCGCTCTTCGGGCAACTCAGTGGGTGCAGGCCACTGGAATCTACCATCTCTCCGCACAGTTTGCACTGAAACGGCTCGCAGACGGAAGTGCCGGGTCCAGCATGGTTCTAATAGTGTTCCGCGCTTTACTGGTTTCATGTTTTATTTGTGGTCGGACTGCCTCCTCCACTAACGAAGCTGCGACCGGACCAAATCGGATTAGTGAAGTAGCGTAGCACACAGGAGCTAGGTCAATAGCACGTCTTATCCCCAGACCACCTTCACCTATTGGAAGACTCGCTCTCTGCCAGGTGTTGTCTTCTAAATTGATGTTTCGGACTTTACTGCTGACGTCATCATACGCGGTTAATTCTTCAGAGCACACTTAGCAGGACATGTACGCAGTGTGTAGTTAAATTTTGAAGACCCCAGGCTATATCTCCAATTGCACAGCGCAGCCTGAGGATGCAAGTGTGTCAGTCGTAGAAGAATTTTAGTAAGGACTTCTTTCTTCCTAGAGAGTGCATGCGAAATTCCATCTTGCTTTACGGGGGCCCCTAAAACTTCTAAATTGTTAACCTCAACACGCGTGATGTCAGGAAGTATTTCTGTGATCTCCTGGATTGCTTCCTCTCTCTCCTGAAGCGAACCCCCGACAGCGATAATCTCACACTTTGAAGCATTCAGTGCCAGTCCCCCATCTTCTTCAAACTGCAGCACTCTTCTCAAAGCTGTCGCGATGATACTCGCGGGGCCGGCAAGCGTGGTGTCATCTAGATACCACACGTTGAAAGGGCTCTGTATTTGCGATACTAGATCTGATACACCGAGACTAAATAGAGCAGGACCTAGCGGGTCACCCTGTTGAATGCCTGCTTCCAAACGCAATGTTGAAGTTATGCCCCAGGTTAAGAGTGAAGGATCTCTGTAACTCTGGCGTACTTATTTTTGGCGTAGTTATTATTATTTATTATTATTATTATTATTATTATTATTATTGAAGGAGAACTCATCAACATTGTCGCAATGTACATACAACCGCCGAGCAGTGAGAGAGACGTCGAGCTTGAGGAGAAGCTCATCCGCTGCCTTCAATTGGTCTGCGACAAGGGCAACACTGTACTCGCAGGAGACTTTAACGTCCGCTACGACAACGCGGATGAGAGAAGAACTATCAGCTTTGTGGACACGCTCTTTGATTTCGGGCTGTGGATTGCGAACGACCCGAGTCAACGTACGTTTGAAGGACCGATGGGGTCGTCGACGATCGATCTATTCGCTACGAACCTCACGAGAGAGAAGGTTCGCGTTCGAGGGAGCAGCAACAGTCTGCGAGAGGGCAGACTTCTGACAAACCACATCCCGGTGAGCACTGAAATTTGCCTTCACCAGAGACTTCGGACTACGGCAAGAAGCCAGCCACCTTCACGGCGACTGAACATCGCGAAGGTCCTCGATGTTGCGACCACCGTAGCTCCGATTGGACCCAATGACGATCTCTCTGTCTACAGCGAACGGCTCACCGCAAGTCTGAGAGAATGCGCTGAGCCGTTTCTTCGAAGAGCCGGCCGACCTCAGTGGATACCAGCGTGGTCAGAAATGAAACGCAGACAGATCCAGGTGAAGATTCTGTGCAAGTTGCAACCCTACATGAGGTTTCTTCTGACCAGGGCGAAGGCTGCCTACCGCTCCACTCTGAGGTCAGCCAAGACGGAATTCCTGTCAAAGAAAGAACTGAAGCTCGTGTTGGAGGCCGAGAAGCATCCGTATGTCTGGCTTCGAGGATCAAGAGCGAGGAGAACGGCGTGCCCCGTACAGCAGAAAACCCTCTAGAATCACTTCAAGAATATCCTCGCCGCGGAGGATACGATCCTAAAGAGCATTCCCCAGGTAAAGAGTGGCCGGTTTGGATGTAAGAGTGGAGATTACTACTTCAGGCAGACTTCACAATCGCCGAGGTCTTCGAGGCAGCAATCCACCTCCCCCGCGGAAAAGCGTGTGGAATAGACGAAGTCTACAACGAATTCATCAGCGGCGCGACGGAACTCCTACCCCTCTGGACCGCCCTGTTCAACGAGTGTCTGAGAAGAGGGAAGATCCCGAAGAACTGGCGAGATTGTCTCTTGATTCTCATCCCGAAACAAAAAGGCTGCCCGTCTGACCCGAAATCCTGGCGGGGAATCGCCAAAAAGCCGTGCGTTTATAAACTTCTGTCAACTTCCTCACACGCCGACTCACCCCGTTTTCCGAGGCCTGCAACGTAATCCCTGACAAGCAACATGGTTTTAATGCTGAAAGATTTACGCAAACAGCTTGCAGAATACTCAAAGGCAAGGTCGAGAGAGTTCTTAGGAAATCCCGCCAGCCACTCTACGCACTCTTCGTCGACTTCAAGAGCGCATTTGACACCGGCTCAAGATCAATCGTTATCGAGAAGTTAGCCTCAAGTAGTGTCCCGACGAAGATCCGCGGCCTGATCGGTGCTATCTTACAGAAGAACGCGATTCTAACCGATGATGGCGTGGCTATCAAGGAGCCAATCGAGCAAACCACGGGCTTTGCCCAGGGTGATAATCTCTCACCCTTGCTATTTTCCGTCCTATCAATAAAGCACCCTCTTGTGGAGACGCTTATGTACGCCGACGACGTATGCGCCTACAGTACCAGCTGTTTCCATTTGTCTTAAGCGGCAAGAGCGCTGGAGAAGTACGCGAGCCGCGTAGGTCTGACCATAAATGATTCGAAAACCGAGGCTCTGAAACTCCGACGGGGTCTACCCTCTGACGGGAGAAAAGCGATTCGTGGAAGAGATCCAATAAAAGTTCAAGCTTAAAGAGACGACGGCCTTTGTGAACTTCAGGAACAGGAAAAGGGAGGAGATCAGCGGCGTGAGCCCACAGTTCTTCACTTCGCCAGCAATGACAGACGACACATGGAAGAATCCGGATCGGGCAAACAGGCACGTGGTAGTCAAATTCTCGACCCACCGCTATCTTTATGTGGTCTGTCGAACGGAGTGGTTTCACGAGCCAAACGAGTCTTGTATTTGTAAATATTGTGAAGCCCCTTGTGATCTGTACCATGCCCAAACTTGTGCATACCCGCAGTCCCTGAATCACCTCGAGAAACTTAAGAGTAAGCTGAGGGGACCTTCTTGAACAACCGGAGTACTTATGAACTCCTATTTTAACTAGATAGAGTATTACACAGACAGTGTGAATAAAATAAATTGAAATTGAAATTATTATTATTATTAACTCATGACATAGCATGTGTCATTTGTTGGCTTAAACTCCACGTTGCTGAAAATCGTACCATATGGCGGTTACCATCGAGTCTGTAGTCGTTTGTTTATTTCGAAAATGCAGGCAAAAAAACTGCACTTAGTTAGTGTGGAGCTTAGCCTAATGCCTTGCGTTCGCCCTAAGTCATAATCAAAATATCTAGAAACAAATTTCCCAAACTGAAAACGAAAAGTCTCGTTTGCAAGCCTTTTCTTTGCACATTCTGCGGAGGTACCGCAGAATTTGAGAAGCCAATCCCGCTAGGTTGCCGTATAAGCTTAGGTGAGATCAACAGTATGGAGAACCTCTAAAAAAACTCAAATCATCTTACACCACAGATCTGTCTGGATGGGTGGCCGAGCACGCCAAAGCTGAGAGCCGACGTAAATCAGGCCAGAATTTAGGTCTGCCGCAATGGAAACACTGTTACTGTTTATCACGTCGTCCCTAAATACCTTGGCAGCGCATATTAAAGCAATTATACAAAAAAAAACAGTTTCTTAGGTACATTACACTGCATCCACGGTGGCTGATATGTAAGCAAAGACCTTCTGTCATACAAAATCTATTGTCCACACGAATATAGCTTACATTTGTGAAATTAAATGAAACGAAAATAATAATAAAACGCCTTATTATTGACCATGGATTACAAACAAGGGTACACAAGCATCTCAAGACAGCATGATTCGCAGGCAAGTGTTAGCACTATTTAGAATTAATAACAACTATTACATGTACTATATTGCTGCGTTATGTCCAGATGCTATGTCCATCGCAATTACCGAACTGTACTTTGGTGATAAATGTATTTTAAGGCAGATGTATTTGAATGTATTCATAATTTATACTGTTATTACGTATCGTCGGTTTTTGTCGGTTTGTCGGATATGAGACAATAATACGTATCGGTGTCTAGGAATTGCTACGATAGTTGCGCTAGTTGCTGTGTTCCACACCTAATCTCAGGGTGACTCGGGGTACTTTTTTCTGTTTTGTTTATAACACTTGGCTTTGTTTATTTCTTGTGTTCTCGCTTGGTAATACCATGCGTCCATGTCACAGGGACGGCAGAGAACCAGCTGTTGAAGAATCTATTCTGCATCGTCCTATGTACAACGCTAAGCGCATCACTTTCGTACATCGTGCCCTTACCGGTTACAAAATGCGCCCTTATTGGAGCCGCCGCTTCGGGTCTGCTGGTCGCGCTGCCTTGGCTCCGGATGTACGCTATGCTGGCCGCACTTATGCTTTTCACAAGCGATGGTCGATTTCTACTTATCGCAATACTACACGCTCTTATACTTACGGGTAAGTTGTTGGACAAAATTGATTGAAAAAAAGGGTATCAGCAGTTGCTTTCGATGTTGTCTATTTGCTGACCTGATTCGTGCACTGTGCACTGGCAGGGATGCATCTGCCGTCAGGCAGCTAGCAGCGAATCTAGACTCGCTAATGATAACCTCGGTAATGCTAGACGGCCTTCTCAAAAACTTGTCCTCAGTGGCCTCAAACGACGGTGGGGTGAGACTTAGTGCACGGCAGCTTAGTACACGTCTGTACATATATGCTACAACGTATCGCTGATATCCAATGGATGTACGACGAATCTAGGTTTAGTTTAGCGCAAATCGATTTATTAGGCCGGCGGCAGCAGCAGCAATCTGAGCATAGATAAGCGAGAATCGGTCGAGATATGCTGTGCGACTGACAGGTATTTGTCTAGAGCAATGGCCATGGGGCAATGAAGAATAGGAAGGAAATCATGTACGTTAATCTGGCGTCAAGCGTATCCACAGGTCTGCTACCATGCAGACCATGTCAGCGAGTATTACTTCTCAATGTTGTTTGTTCGGATGTGCAGCTCCTCTAGTGAACATCATGCACAACTCGAACGCCGTTGAATCGTCGCTGACCTGCCTAGTATCGGCTATTGTTTCGCGAGCGAATGCTGGCCTAAAGGAAGGTATCGCCCCCTATCTCTCTCACCTCCACGAACTCGCAAATGGAATCCGCTCACTTGGTCGTCATCTCTTGAAGATGGCTGTGGTCGTTTTTAAGGTAAATCTTCAACAACTACACTTAAGCAGAAAAATGTAAGGCGATATATATATATATATATATATAAGTGGGCAACTATGTACTTTGCTAACACGATGCAAAGTGTTGGTGGCTTTGCATCGTGTTATGAACAAGTGGGTAACTATGTAGTAAAGTACATAGTTATTCACTTGTTTTGTTCGTTGGATGAATTCTGAGTCATAACAAGCATTTGTAGTTGTCTCCCCATTCGGTTCAAATCGAGCGTCAATAGGGATACTTGGCAAACTAACCAGAAATGGGTGGTTTGGAATTCGAACCTATGACCGTTTGGGTGTGAGACAATACGCATTGTTGCTCACTAAACATTTTTCTTTGCGGACATGTTTGCTGCAGCATAGATCTGACTACTAGCATGTGCCTGATTATCTTGTTGTGATTCAAATCGTTTGAAAAGTTTTACCGAATTGATGCATTACTACTGGTTGGTTTAACACGTATGTTTAAGAAGCAGTTCCAACATTAATAGCGTTATGCGAATGTTATTAAATCTATCTTATCTATCATCGTCGCCAGTTAGACCTTTAGGAAGTAAAGAGCAATGTTTCAAGGCAATCAAACCGACAATCGGCTGGACAGAGTTGAGCGTTTGGAGTTGCGACGTATGTGCACACGCCGGCTGTGAACCGGCAAAAACCGTGGAAACAATCAGAGTCGGGCAGAAATCACCGATTACCGAATCATTCCAGCACTTTTTTGGAGCGAATGGCAGGGAAAGGTTGCCGAAGCTTTAGCTAAGGTTGGACAGCTTGGCGTCTTTATTCTTTTTTGATAACTTAGAGGGGGAACAGGGAGCCGCATACTCTAGCCGTCACGTATACACAAGGCATATCGTGCACGGCTACCATCACCTTTTGTGCTCCACTCCAGGTTTTCAATAGCCATGTTACCAGTGCCAATGCCAGTTCTGCCCACAGGCTTGCGCGCTAGATTCCACGAACTGAACTGCCAGACGTCTTAGCAATCCCTGCACTACCTCGCAATATGAGTGGCCGTCACCAGGCCGTACCAGACCCACCTGTTGAGTCTCCTTGAAAAGGCGACAGCGATAGAGCCCGGCCCACGGGCAATGGGTCTGCGGAGGAGTCCTAACTGGAAATCTGTTCAAGAGCACACTTGCATGGCGAATGGGCTTTACCTCCTGGGTATCATAATTCATCACGCACCTGTAGCGCTGGCCGCGCAAGACATTCAGCCCGGAACGGCTACTTCGCACGCACGTTGAGAGCCTCAGGTTTTCCGTGCGTTCTTAGGTCATTCGGGCTATGCTCTGATGGCAATAGATGCTCGTGGTCATAAAAGAGTAAGACGCTGGTTTAGGACGTTACTGTAGCCCACTCCTTAGCTCCTTTGGGCCAGCCTGAGCAACACGATGGTCGGTCATCGTGCGTTTCAGGCTGATAAAAAAAATAGAGAAAATACCCATGTCTAAGAAAACCCGTGGAGTTTCGTTTTTTTGCATTTGATACAGTTGGGGGTCCTGGTCTATCAAATACCGGAACGATCAGCCACGTTCGCTATTCGAGCTGGGCAGGCGACGAGCGAGTTCAAGAATCTTTCATGCAGAGGTTTTTGCTTGACACTCTACAGACCGATCTTGTAGTACACTATTACATAGTCGAGGGCAGAGTTTTTCCAACGAAATTACGCTTTTTGATGCATAACGGATCTGATTATTAGGTTCGTTTTCTTTTCCAAACCGTTTTTTCCACTTTATTTAATTCTGCAATCTTTGCCTTGTAGTCGTAGCGTTCTATGCAGTTAAGTTTAAATCTGAACCTGAACAAGTTTCCCCGAAATTGCGCCTTACGTTCCCTAACTGCGCTGAATTGTGAATCCACATCTGACTGTAGGTGCACCTTTAATATTAAGGAGTATCGATAAAATCGAGATTACGCCAAAACGAAGAGGCTTACTTAAAACAAAAGTGCTTTTTAAACCGCATATAATTAAGTATGATTCCCAAAAGTTGCCTGCCGAGCACATGTAGTTAGTACAGATTATATAATCTCTGACCGTTTAAAACTAAAACGTAGACGATCGCATTTTTCTTTGCGACGTATTATAATTCTAATTTTAAGAGCGTTTGGTTTTTTAAACCTTTTGGGCTGACCATCAGCTAAAGTGTAACGTCCACCGTACTGCTTTTTGCATTGCTTTATAAACCCCCCCATAAATACAAATGTACATCGGTGGGGCTCGAGGTGCAGGCGAATGCACCCACCACGCCACCGAGCTCGACAAGAGCTTTTGTCTACAATATCTTATTGTGTTGTCTTACTTAATGTGTATTACAAAATTATGATCGTATAAAGTTCATAATGCTGAAAGCCCGCGTGCGCAGCGGGTAACTCACTGACTACTACGACGACGACGACGACGTCATTCAACTGCGTCCTGCATAGTGGAGTAGCAGTAAGTTTGGCAAGCCTTGCATACGCGTAGTAGTTTCGGTTTCGAACGAACCGGACGTGTTTGGTATAGCGGCTGTTTAAATTATAAAATTTAAGTGCAGTACTGGTGCCAACTCGACATTTCGACCCTGCGACAGCAACGGGCGGTGTGGTGCATACCTGAGCGTGCTCCGATCAAGGATTGAACGAAACAACAGTTGTTGCTGGCCTCGTTGGGTTCTCTTGCTCCTACGTGGTCTGCCGAGAAAGTGTAACAGCTGATTCGGCATATGTGGCGGCAAACACTGACCCGTGTGTGAGTTGGTGTTGTTGTTGCTGGTGTGGTTGTTGTTGCCGTCGTTGAGCAGCCAGTTAACACAAACGCCGTCTTTTATTCTAGCGACCCTATCGACTGTGTTGCCAGTGCTGGAGCAGTGGTCATCTTTAATATTGCCACAAGCCAGCTAGTGACTGATATTCGAACGCGACTGCCAGGCAGCGGACGTAGCCGAGTGGCATAGTCCCTGCCTTGAAAAGGCAGGCCCGTAGCGGAACCGGGTTCAAATCCCGTAGGCAACTTTTTTTTTTTTTTTTTTTTCAAAGTAGAGAGATTTAGGACAATATGGCCTCCCGGAAAGAACCGGACAAGGCCTGCACGCAGGACGCTGCAGCTGACCTACAGCATGAAGTTGCCTGCCAACCGAACCAGACGGGAGAGACAAGCACAGCTGCCGAAACCGACGCGGTGAACAAAAATGACTGCCATCTTGACGAAATAAGTCAGATTTCCGAGGACCTGTACGCGTTCATTCAAACTGCGAGGTGCGCGCATCTACCTATCCAGAAGATGGCGGACAAACTTCGAGCCGCGGGGAAGGAGGCCCGTAGAAGATGGCGGACAGCTCGACAAACGCCTAATCAGACCGCGCAATTGAAGGCACAAAAAGACATAGACCGTATTAACGGCCTCATAGACGGGCACCAAGATGAGGCGAACATTTCGTGTCTTATCAACCAGGACTGGCCGGATCCGGTGTACGAGAGGGTATCTGTCCTTAAAGCAAGCATTTTGAAGGACCACCCACTAAGAATCCTAATAGCCGACGAAGACGACTCTTCGGACAGCGTTACCTGGAGGAATATGGCTACACAATTCCGAGGCATCTCCGAGGATGCCGCCCCTCCAGTGGGCAAAGTATTTACTCGCCAGATACAGGAATCCGGTAATGACGGTCAGCTGGAAACGCGTGCGTTGATTGCGCTGCGGTACCCCAAGAAGTCAGACATGGAGCGTTCTTATGACTTCCTTGACCAAGTCGCGTCCAAGGCCTCTCTACTACGCAATCAGCTAAAACTTGCCAAGTCCACCCCTATACCCTGCTACATATCTAAACAGGGTGAAAGCCGGGGACATCGTAAGCTTCTTGAGTGTCTCGCGCGGAAGTATGATATTTACATTGCAGCAGGCCCGATCAAGCCCGCTCGAAGCGAGCATCTAGACAGTGCACCAAAGCGTGCTGGCAGTTCTACAACTTCTATCGTAATCAAGAAGACTGGGTCAGGGTCTTATGCAGACACGCTGAAAGACCTCGGCTCTAAAGTAAACCCAGAGCAATTTAAGGTTAAAATTGCACGGGTTCAGCAACTGCCTAGTGGGGATGTGCGGCTTTTAGTTGCAGAAGGACCGGAAGGGGGGACTACCTCTTTTCTTGAAGCTCTTAAGAACACCGGAGGAGCAGACTTCTCGCTAGACCGTTCTTCCCTAAAACGAGTAATTGTTCGTGACCTCGTCGAAGGCACCACAAGCGCCGATCTGGAAGCGGCCTTTCGACAGTCAGTCCCGCTCACAGGTCCTATCCACGTCAGCTCGCCCCAGATGGGTGCGACTGGACGATGGACCGCAATAGTGCGGCTTACTGCAGCAGACCACACCAGGGCCCTGCAAGCCAAGCGAATCCAGATCGGATGGTCAGCCTGCGTTATTTCAGACTGGATAACAGTCCCCACATGTCAACGTTGCCAAAGAGTGGGCCACACGGCACAACATTGCAACTTTGATCCTGTCACTGGGAAGCGCTGCCATAAGTGTGGCGGTCTTGGTCATACAGCGCAGGGCTGTAGCGCTGCGCTCTCCTGCTACAACTGCGGAACTCCAGGCCATGCAGCAAACTCAGCCGCCTGCCCTGCTTTCCGTCAGAAGATCGAGGAAGTCCGACGACAACGGTCGAGCAAAGCATCACCACAGAACACGGCGAGTTCTGTTGCAGATGGGAGCACACAGCCAATAACACATTCATCTTGTGATGCTAACACCGACGAAGACGGTTTTAGACCTTTGACCGGGAATGCGCGGAAAAGAGCCATCCGGTCCCCCGCAACTAACGAGAGAGCAGCCAAATCTTTTAACTCAAATGACCAGACATCTTAGAGTGGCCCAGCTAAATTGCAACAGAAGCAAACACGTCCATGACATGCTAGACATTTTATCATCCAGGAGACAAACGGATCTCTGCCTTCTTAGTGAACCGAACGTACAGCTTGTAGAACGTCGGGCCCCAGCGTGGGTTTCAGATTCAGACCACTCGACCTGCATAGTTCTTAACGACCATAGCCCTTTCCATGCTCGAGCGTCAGGCTCAGGAGATGGGTTCTCATGGATCGAAATTGAGGAGGTAGGCCGCTTTTATTCCTGTTATTCTAGCCCCAACAGATCCATAGATGATATTTTTAACCTACTTGACAATCTCTCTGCATCCCTCAGACAATGTGACGCCTCTTTTATAGTAATCACAGGCGATTTTAACGCAGCCTCAACAACTTGGGGATCCCCGGCAACCACAGCTCGTGGGACTGCCCTTTTAGAATGGCTCGCTACTGAGGACCTCGTCGTATGTAACACAGGAGACACGCCGACATTTCACGGAATCGGTAGGGGGTCCGTGATTGACATGACAATTTGCCGCAGTGGTCAAGCAGGCCGGCTAACAAGATGGACAGTTTTAGGTGATGAGGTAACCCTCAGTGACCACCACTGTCTGGAGTTTGACATCCTTCTTAATCCTGGCTTTTATTCAACGAATACGGCTTCATCTATACGGCCCGTGCTGAGACGACAAAGCCCAGATGAACTTGACCAAAGAATAAATGAGTTTATCTCTCAAAATGGGCCGCCAACTACAGCAGAAGGACTGCAGCGACTACTAGAGGCTGCGAGCGTAGTGCAAAGGCCTCAGTTCCTGCACCCACGCCGCAGACGCCCTGTTCAACCCAAGTACTGGTGGAACGAGACTGTTGCCGGCTGTAGTCGTGCATGCAACGGCGCTTGGCGCCAACTAACCCGGGCCAAACGTAGTCATGCACCGGAAGACAGAACAACCGAGCTCATAAAGAGATACAAGAAGACACGCGCGCTTCTGAAGAAAGAAATTGCTAGAAGCAAGGCCTTAGCTAGGAAGGCCTTGCTAGAAGAGATTGAAGACGACCCGTGGGGGCGCCCCTATCAGCTTATTAAAGGAATTCCAGGCCTTCGCAGAAAAGACACGCTTTCGGACGAGGAACGTGCAAGAACTATTTCAGCGTTATTTCCCAGCCACCCCACTTTCGATCGTTCTCGCTATCTGGGAGACACCACAGGCCATGTTCCGCCTGTCACCAAGCTGGAAATAATCAATGCTGCAGCACGGATCAAGGTGGGGAAAGCCCCCGGACCCGATGGCGTCCCGGCCGCGGCCACAAAGGCCCTCTTACTGAAGCTCTCAGAGAAGATTGCTGCTATTTTCACACAAATTATGCAGGAGGGGACCATTCCCGCCATGTGGAAGTCGGCCCGTGTCATACTTATTCCGAAAGGGAACGGTTCATATAGACCGATATGCCTACTTGGCACGTTGGCAAAGGCGTTTGAAGCGATCCTAGAACAGCGCCTTCGTGATTTTGCAGAGAAGCACGGGCTTCTCTCGGACTCGCAATACGGATTCCGACGGCGCCGTACAACTCTCGGAGCAATTAACAAGGTGCAATCTAAGGCCGAGATGCTGCAAAAGGTGGCGCCCAGGGCCCGCGGGCTTTTGCTCGCAGTTCTCTTAGACGTAAAAAACGCGTTTAATAGTCTGCCTTGGAGTACCATTCTTGAGGTACTCTACAAGCGCAAGGTACCAGCATATCTCCGTCGCCTTATATCTAATTACCTCGACGAGAGGACTATTACGTGTCAAGGCGTTGAATCCAGCATGACGGCTGGAGTTCCGCAAGGCTCTATCCTTGGGCCATTACTCTGGAACGTAACATACGATGAAGTGCTCCGTCTGCAAGGCCTCCCACCTGGAGTTGAGCTTCTTGCTTTTGCAGACGATCTTCTCGTTCTCATCCATGCAAGATCAGCTGACGAGCTGGAGCGGCATACAAACGAGGTCCTTGCGGACGTTGCAGACTGGATGAAATCAGCAGGACTGACCCTCGCGCCAGCGAAGAGTGAAGCAATACTTCTAGGACTTAAGCGCTGTAGACCCCTAAAAATCGCGCTAGAGGGGCATGCCATCAATGTTTCCAACTCCGTTCGTTACCTCGGGGTCGTCTTGGAGAAAAGCCTCAAGGGGCATGCTCTCCTACAGCATGCATGCGGGAAGGCCCTTAAGGCGGCCAACAACATCGGTCGCCTAATGCCCAATACATACGGCCCGCGCCAGTCAAAGCGCCGTCTCCTAATGTCGGTAGCCGAGTCCATCGTTTTGTACGGCGCTCCAGTCTGGCCAGAAGCCACGCTGGCAACGGCCTCGCGAAGACGCATGCTTAGAAGAGCGCAGCGGGTCCCGGCCCTGCGTATTATCAGCGCGTATCGAACTGTGAGCACGGAGGCGGCCCTGCTGCTAGCTGGCACCGTGCCATGGGATCTTAAAGCTGAGGAACGTCGCCGACTCTGGGAAGACCCGACGCGAAGCAAGGACGCCGAGCGTCAGAATACATTGGACCGCTGGCAGAACGAATGGAACAATATCCAGAGCGGATGCCCAGGCGCGCAAACAAAGGCCCTTCTCCCAGACATAAAGGCATGGCTTGGTCGCCCAGGAGGGGAAGTGGACTATCACATAACGCAAGTGCTCACGGGACACGGGGAGTTTCGGTCCTATCTCTACCGAATAGGCAAGGCAGGGAGTCCAACATGCCTCCACTGCAGCCAACTGGTGGACGACACGGCAGAACACACTGTTCTATTCTGCCCCGCCTGGGAAGCCCAGCGCGGACTCTTGCGGAACGTACCCGGCTGCACCTCGCCGAACTCACTCAGTCTTCCTGTCCTAGTCACACGGATGACGACCTCATTCGGTGACTGGCGCACAGTCGCAACCGTCATCAAAAGTGTTTTAGCTGAGAAGGAGCGAACTGTTCGCATGTCGACGCCCTCTCCGGAGAGCCTGCGCCACCAGTAAACCGAGACATCATACCCCCCCCTCAGTAGTTTGTAGTAATGCTAACAGCACTTCCCTGCTGGGGGGGGAAGGAGGACATGACTGGTTTTTAGTGGGTTGGAGCCCCACACTACCGGCCCACACTTGCAGGACAATCCTGCCGTGGTGCCCGCGTGTGCAATCCGCATTTCCCAGTTAGTCCTCTAAAAAAAAAAAAAAAAAAAAAAAGCCTTGCATACGCGCGGCTTCGGACGGAGTACGCAGTGTGTGCTGCTAGGTAGGTCGGCAAGCCAAGTTCACTGTTACGAGGTTAACTAGGCATACGCAATTGTGTTTTTTCCCCATAAACATATTTATTTTGAAGCCATAGGGGATCGCTTCAACCGTTGTAGTTACACCCAGCGTTACTCGTGATCGTTTCAGGAAGTCAGCGGTGTCATGAGCAGTCTACAGGAAACAGCAGAGACAATTCAGTTCTACTTTAGCCGAACCTGCGGTGTTCCGATCGACTGTCGGTCGCCAGAGATGCCGTGGTTGAAGCGTCTTCGTTGCTTTGTCAGACAGGACATCCTCAAGTACTGCTATACTGACAGGCAGGTCGTAAGCGTTATGAGATCATGTCGTAGAATTTCTTTGTTGTTGTTGTGTTGTTTAGCTTGTCTGTCGTGTCTTGTTTTTATGCAATAAAAGCGTACCTTACAAACAAAATGCGCAGCAGTAATAAGTGTATGTCTTCCACGGTAATGTACGGGTTACGTTAAGTTTGCTTTATAAACAATATGTATGTACATATACCTAATGTATTATACGGAAATAAACTTTATTTTATCTCCAACAATATGTATCGTATATGTATATATATATATATATATATATATATATATATATGTATATATATATATATATATATGTATATATATATATTTTTTTTTTTTATTTTTTTTCAATTTTTTTCAATTTCAAACGTGGTTTATTTACGGAACTGCATTTCACAACGCTTAAGTTCTCGGCAAATAAAAATAATAAATAAAATTTAAAAAAACATGATTCAAACAACTAAGTAGAAAATCACTCTCGACAAAGTTCAAGGAGTGCTTTTTATAAGCACTTTACACAATCGCCGTGGTTATTGAGTATCGCAAGAACACCAAAACAGCAGCTGGTATGTTTGATTGAGCACGAACAACATGTAAGGCTACACACTTTTAAATATTCGCACAAACGAAGTACACTTCACTAGTACAGCATCTTCAGAATTCACAACTATGGGTAAAAACAACGTATAAACACAACTATCTAAGCCAAGTGTGTGCCCCTATATACAAAGCACTACCATCCCAATTCCAAATTTACCTAGATTACAAGCCAGATTCTGACTGTGAAATTAAAAGCCACCGTTTCAGTTCACGAACGAAGAAATGTTTCCTTGTTAGGCATCTAATGTGTTTGGGAATGCACGTCCAGGTTTTCGGCAGACGGCATGCAAGTGCGTGCTGACTGGACTTCAGGGACACAGAGGGCACTGCAAAAGTTGTTGCACGCCTAGTTGATGTTCGGCTGAGGGTAGGGATTAGTGGAAATGCGACTTCCGAGGGCACAATACCTTGCGAAATGTTGTATGCTAACATCGAAACCCTTAGCGTGTAAATGCTTTCCACAGTAAGTAGATTAAAACGATTAAACAAGTCACGGAACGAATCCCTTCGCTTCCTTGAAAAAATTGCTCTAAGTGCATCATTCTGTATCACTTTAGCTCTCCGGAGAATTCCATCGTAGCCACCACCCCAGAGAAGAATACCATAGCATAGCACTGGTAAGAATACGGCTTTGTATACCATAAGTAGACCCTCTATGGGGACCCCAATCATTTTCATTCTACACAGCGCAGCTATTACTGCATAGCACTTAGGTGCAATATAATCCAGATGAGGATGCCACCTCATGTTTTCCTGGAGAACGAGCCCCAGGCACTTAGCGGTATGCGATAGCTCAATGTTTCGTGTCTTGAGTATTAAGTTGTCAGGTAATGCCAGTTGCCTTGGCGATGAACGAAAAATTATGTAATTCGTTTTACTAGCATTGACAACTAGTCCAAAGCTGTTAAAAATGCGAATTATGTTATCAACCTTTAAAAGCGACTGGTGCAAGTCCGTATTAAAATTTCGATGATTCACTCCGAACAGTAGCGTAGTGTCATCAGCAAAAGCAATAGTTGAGCCAAGGTTTTGCCGCTGGATGCTTAATAGAATGAAGTTCAGAAGAATAAGAAACATAAAAGGTCCAAGAACCGAGCCTTGAGGGGTGCCCATGTCAACCTGCTGCCAGGATGACTCCATTTGACCAGCTCGTACCACCTGTCTCCGTCCTGATAGATAGGATCTAACCCAGGCAACAGCCTGCGCGGAGCAACCCAGCTGAGCGAGCATTTGGAACAGAAGGGAATGATCAAGGCAGTTAAAAGCAGCCGACACGTCGAGAAAAACTGCGAGACAAAACTTATTTGCCTCAATCGAATTTGACACCCGCTGCCATAAGTGGGCCAGCGCGAGGTCAGTCGACCTACCCCTGCGAAAACCAAACTGGTTAGGCGAAAGGAATTTGATCGACTCTAAATATCGATCTAATCTAACCAACACCAGTTTCTCGATGACCTTTGAGATATAATCAACGACCGAGATCGGTCTATAATTGGCTGCGCGGTTTCGTTCACCCTTTTTTTAAATAAAGGAAACACCGCCGTATCCTTCAACCGTGATGGGAAGCTCCCAGATTCAAATGAACGATTTATAATGGCAGCTAGAGGTCCTGCAATTGATGGAGCTGCCAACTTTAACAGTTTTGCAGGCACTCCCATGACGCCTCGACTCCAGCTTGCTTTAAGATTAAGAAGGACACCAAGGACCTCAGGAACAGAAACAGCAGAAAATGAAAACACTCTGCCATTTTTTCCCCATACCTCGTCTAGCAAAGTTTCTATATCTCTGCTCTTTTCGAGGTGAGCGACCGTAGTATTTCCTAACGTGGCAAAGTGACGGTTTAGCTCGTCTGCAATTTCAACTGGGTTTTCTAGTGTTTTATTCTCGCCAACTAATAACGTGGACGGTAAATCCACTGATTCATGTCGCCTACCACAGATTCCGTTGATGAATCTCCAGAGTTGAGCGGAGTCATCGCGCAAGGAAGCAAAGCGATTGCGGTAGAATGCTGTCCTTGCGGCTCGAATTGCATTGAGGTAGCGGCGACGACTGTTTAAATAGGAAATCTTAGAATCTATCGAATTTATCTTAGGATGTCTGCAGTACAATTTATTAACTCTGCGACGCAGTCGTCGTAAACCTGGAGAGAAAGAAAATTGATTCCCCTTGCGGGAACTATCAGAAGCAAGGGGATCCACTAAATCAAATGACTTTTCGTACATAAGAAGCAGGATTTTACAGAACACATCGAAAGCCGAATTTACGTCTATTGCATCATAAACTGCTAACCACGAGACATCTTGTAAGCGATATAGAAACAAATCAATTTTAGCTCTATTGTGACTTCTACGTGGGTTTGGGACCAATTCGGACAACGGTTTAGCAGCGGCGGAGTTGGCAGAAAGAGATAAGAGAACCGGGTAATGATCAGAAAAAATAAGAGTTTCGAGAACCACAGGCTGGACAGTAGCAAATTTTGAGCAATTAGAAACAGCAATGTGGTCAATACACGTACGAGACGCGGGTCTGGTTGTGCGATCCACTACAAGTGAGAAGTCTCTTGCGGAAAAGAATGAAGTATAGTCACTGGGCTGCGGGCTTGAGAGAAGGTTGACATTCGCATCGCCCATAACAATGACAGGAGTAGAGGTACATTTTGGCAACATATCGTCTAGAGCATTCAATAGGGTGTCTTTACAAGACACATGGTTGGAATAAAAGCCTACAATAAAACATTCAAGATCGTCCCGTTTTTTCAAATGCAAACGTACCACCTGTACATTGCCATCAGAACTACAAACAGAGCGCGATGATAAAATACTACAGGTGGAACGCACATAGATGCCGACACCGCCGCCCAATCTCCCCAGGTCTCTGCCCGACGCAACCAATTCGAAACCGCTTATTGAGTGAGACGCCTGATCGCATTGCTTTAGCCACGTTTCACTAACCACTGCCGCATCAAATAGGGCTCCCTCATCGTTTAAAAAGTTATCTAATAACTCCAGCTGACCGGATTTCTTTAACCCTCCAGTCCCCGCGTTAAAATGGATAAAAGCTAAGCTACTCGGCTCAAGTCTGACGTCATTCGAGACTTGGCATGACTTCACATTACGTGTGCAGTTTTCATTTATATAATTTACACAATGCATTGATAAAAATAGGTAGTTGTGAGAACATCAAGATAGTAAAAACCCAAAAACAAGAAACCCTAGGATATAATATGATAACCCTATATATATGTATGTATGTATATATATATATATATATATATATATATATATATATTTATGTATGTATGATCTATATATCTATATATATATATATATTATATTACTCTCTACTATAATCATCTATATATATATTATCTTTTCTGATATATTGTCTCATATATCTCTATATATCTCTCCTATCTGTATTCTTCTATCTCTCTCTACTATGTCTCCTCTCTCTATCTATATCTCTATCTTCTATTATCTTCTGCTTCTTTCTATCTCTCTAGTATCTATCTGTATCTCTATCTCTCTATCCTCTCTCTCCTCTCCTCTCCTTCTCATCTACTCTCTCTCTCATCATCTTCTATCTCGTCTCCTCTCTATATCTATCTCTCATCTCTTCTCTCTCCTCTCTACTTTCTTGTGTTTTATGGTATTCAGATCCGCTATTAAACCAATGCCCAATAGGAGATTTGTCTATTGTGCATACATTTTAAACTGTTTCAATGTACGGCAAGGGCAGAAGTATCCGTTTTAGAGACTCATATAGTAGCACAGTTAGAATGAAATAGCTCTTGAGTGGATTTGACTTCCGCAGAATTTAAATTTTAAAGATTGTATTGACGCAGGCAGCTATTTTACGACATACTACACGTGTAAATAACCGATTGTGGTGTCCTTTTCAGAAACATCACCGCAGAAGTTATCCTAAAAACAGCTAAAGATCTGGAGGATTTGAAGCGTAATCTTTACGTCAATTTTGACATTCGGTGGCAGGTGTGTATTACTTTTACAGTAGGCTTTTTTAGTTATTTCGGATAAATTCCAACAAATAAGGGTCAAATCAGACAAAGAGGGATTCCAAAGAGTGGTGACCAGGGCGGACAAAACGCTGACAAAACGAGACGGAAGAAACTGAGCTGTCGCCCAGGCAGCCTGTAACAAAAACAGACAGCGAAAATGACCAGCCGAATTAACCTCATACAGATACACCGTAATCGAAGCCAGGCTGCCTACAGCCAACTAAAGAAAATTGCCTCTAGAAGAAATGCAGGGAATTTGTTAATGAGTGAGCCGAGCAAAACTATGGTGAGAATATGGGACGATAAAAAAGCGTGTCAAAAAAACATTCAAGTCACAGAAGGTGGAACGGAGAAGCGTTTCGCTGAAGGGCCACGGTGGATTTTATTGCTGCTACAGCAGTCCGAATAGTACATAAGAGGAGCTTGAACACTTGTTAGATGACTTCTCTAGGTCCGCGGAAGAGTACTGACCCATGCCGATTATTTCTTAAATGTCCAATGATCATCGGCATATTTAATTCACTCATATTGAGTATGCATATAACATAGACAACTATACAGATTATACAATTATACAGCCAGCTGCTTGCGGCATGTTATTCGAGAGAGGCAGTGCAGTGATCTCTTCGGAAGAGCCAAGAGACGCATGAAACTTCGTACACGCCTGAGAGCACAGTCGACAGACGCACTCGGTGTACTCCTCGTGGAAGCTCGTATTCGAACAAACCAGGCAATGAGAGCCATGAACTATGTATCTGGTATAGACGTGGCGATTTTCACATTCAAGACCAGACCAGAGGTGAGAGGAACTGAAAATATCCAGGTCTCCAACCTCTCGTCGGACATGTTCAACTTTATTTTCCCATTCCGAGATAAAGCTCTCGAATGGTTCAATCTCAATCGAATTATCTCAACAACCGGTGCACAGCCTGACATTAGGTACACAAAGCGGCTCCTTGCCCGCATTGACAGGCAAAGTACTTGCTTCATGTACATTGTAAAAACATTTAAACATTAATGCAACATTGGAAACCTGGGATGCTAAGAGCCAAAACAGTATGGTGGAGTGGACTCATCTTGGAGTGGATGGTAAAATATGATCTGGTTACGGTTAGCCAGGGCAACATGGCCACTTTCCACATAAACGGAAGTCCGATCGAGTCGCATATCGACCTTATTATCTGCCAGACCAAATGCGTAGACAGAGTTGAAAACCGGAAGGTTTTAGAGCAGGGGAGAGCCTAAGTGAGTGCGTACATCACAAGGGTAAAGAAAACCACTTAGAGAATCAATCAATATGGAAGCGAGAGCGTCGCGTTAAATACCCAGGAAACGAAAACACGAGAACATCACTAAATATTAATATTAAATGCATGATAAAAAGCATGCGGTCGTATGCTTGGCGCGAAGAGGCTTTAGGGAGCGCTAAGGGAAGCGCGCGAAAAGGCAATGCGGACGGTGTTCTTATATCCTGCGTAAAAGCGCCACGTGAAACCCAGACAATGGTGGAAAGCGGAAATTGCGGCAGCTAGACAAATATGTTCAGCAACTTGTCTCGCTCAGACAACTGGAAATATAAGAGACGACGGGCGTTGCTAAGCGAATCAAAATGAGCAAATACAAAAACATCGTAGCATAAGTTTGTAGAAGAGACAGAACAGCCCATGAGGAAAACAATACAAAATGGTTCGAAACAAATTTAAGGCAAGAAGACTGGAGGCGATCGAGAAGTAAGATCGAAGAATTATGATTTTCAAGTTGTTCACCTCAAAAAGCGTACCCGGAACGCTAGCATAAAAGGGGACAAGTGTGTAAAAACGAGGGGACTGCTCATGACTGTCCTGCTGGATGTATTGAGCGCATTCTATAGTCTCCCGTATAACGTCATCCCCACTACGTTAACAAGATAAAGAAGTACTAACATCTCTCATCAGGGTCATTTCGGACTTTCTAAACGAGCGAGCCATACAGTAGGATTTCAATGTAAGTGACAGCCGTCGAAACTTCTTGTATTATTCAGTGAGTCAGCAGTCAAAGGAGCACTGACGAAGGGTCTCAATATTAAGCTCCTTCGGAGAACCCCGATAGCTTGTTCGGAGTAATCTACAGTTTCGAAGAATCCAGGTACGGTTCTTGTTGAATCGTTCTTATGAACTCTCAAAACAAACGACAGAAGGAGACTTTGGGATAATTCTATTATGAACTAGAACGGCGCAAGGGAAAATACAATGACGAAACTGGCAAAACGAATAGGACATCCATGAAATTGATCGGGAGACCTGACTCCCCATATGACGCAAATTTCAACTAGGTACGGGTATTTTCAAGGGCACATTCTTTTAACTGGAAAAGCGGTATCCACTTAGCGGCCGGGGAGGAAGACAACACAAACCATACACTCTTTTTGACATCCACCGACCGTTTGAACGTGCATGTTGACTTTACAAGGAAAACCGAAATTAAAATTCCCTGTCTGGGATAAAGCGTGTCTAGGGTGGGAACTCGACGATCGATTATGGTCAAATGATCCAAACCACCTTTCCTGTCAGCCCGTAGTACTTTAATTAAAAACATTTTTTTAAGAAAATGGTTTTTAATTCGTGACTATCCTACATCACATATGCTTGGAGTTGCCGTGAGACAACTATTCAATGCATTGAGGGACAGATAAGTTGAAATATTTAGGGTTTCGCCAAGAGTCATTGTGTCACTAATTACATACATATTGTTTATTTCGCAACTTTGCATTTGAACATGGTACTTAAAAAAAAACACGTTCACATTGTGTCACTAATTGTCAGCGTGGCCGCTGGCTCTTAACGATATGGTTTATCATATACCTTTAATCGCCCAAAGAAGACTTATTAACAAAGTGTGTATATAAATTTATATATACAGAGCCAGGAAGTGTATGTTGGGCGTTGGTCTCCACGGAGCTAACACCAGCCGTCTAAATCGATTCCCACACTGCCACCAGACTGCGACAGTTCCTAGCTGCATGTTACTCTCCTTTCGCTCACATTGGAGCAGGATACTAGGAATTTGTCCTTTGAGGTAAAAGAAGTAAGTCAGGTGCTGCACTCTCTTCCAAGAGGAAAGCGTGCAGAACCAAGGAGCCCAGAAAAAGTGCAGGCCAGACCAGGTTTACTATGAGCACTGGGTGCAGTTTGAGCCACTCTTGGCAAACCATCATTGATTTCTTCAACGAAATCATAATGAGGCGACAAACGCCAAGAGCCTTACACATTTCAAGGCTTGCTCTATTATTTAACGGCAAGCATGGTGATGACAGACGAGACCCAAACTTATACCGCGGTACAGGTTCTAAAAGGACTCTGAAGAACATCTTATGCAAATTGATTTTAAAACGGATCAAGTACATGGTCGACTAAACCCTTCTGCCGAAGCAATTCGGCTTCCGGAAAGGTCGAGGAACGCGTGATGCAATCCACGTGCTTCAGTTAGAGATAGAGCGAGCCACGGCAACCTCCGGAGGCCATTTGTATGCAGTCTTTATAGACTGCGTGAAAGCCTTCGACAAGGCACCTCGAGATCTTCTAGTGAAGTCATTCAGAGAGGTGCAGGGGTTGGTGACTCTTTTCTGAGCGTAATTTCGAGCTTCTTTGATGAGGACACCTTACCGGTACAAGGTGAGCAGGAAGTGTTGCAGATAAGGCAAAATGTGGAAACCCCGCAAGGCGACCCATTGAGCTGCGTCGTCATCTCTCTGGCAGAGGTGTTCCTTGTCTCAAGGGGGCTGGAAATAAACGCCATGACGACCAAGGCTGTGAAATTCAGAAGAAAATGTCGATTGGCTGGCAAAAACGTTTTAAATTGTGGCGGCCAGTCTTTAAAATTCGTCAACTCTTTCCGGTATCTGGGGAATCAGCTCTAATCTCTTATTATGGAGAGGTAGGCGACGTCTGGCGACTGTCCGTCCCGACGGCAGTGGTCTCTTCTACCTCAAAACTGTTCCAAAGCTGATATATGATCATGACAGAGTATGGGAACATCTCACTCGGACAAACTTTGGTTTGCTTGAACGGAGTTTCATAATGTCCATCAAAGACGAGTAATGGGAACGTAAAGTTGAACACGTGCGACAAGGGGTTGGAGACCTAAATATTTTCAATGCCTCTCACCTCTGGTCTGGTCTTGCATCTGACAATCGCCACGTCTATACCAGTTACATAGTTCATGGCTGCCATCGCCTGGTTTGTTCGAATACGAGCTTTCACGAGGAGTACACCGAGTGCGCAACACGCCGCGAGCAGCTGGCTGTATAATTGTATAATCTGTATAATTGTCTATGTTATATGCACACTCAATATAGGTGAAATAAATATGATGATGATAGATTAAAATTTTAAGAAATAACCGGCACGGATCAGTACTCATCCGCGGACCTAGAGAAGTCCTCTAACAGGTGTTCAAGCTCCTCTATTGTACTATTCAAACTGCTGTTGCCGCGTGCATAACAGATACATAGTTTATGGCCATCATTTCCTGGTCGGTTTGAATACGAGCTTCTACGAGGAGTACACGGAGTGCATCTATCGACTACGCTCTGAGGCGTGCACGAAGTTTCATGAGTCTGCCTGCCTGGCGAAGAGATCATTGCACTGCCTCTCTCTCGAATAGCCTGCCGCGAGCAACTGACATCTGTCTACTTTTCTATGTTATATGCATACTCAATATGAGTGAAATTAATGTGATGACGATATTTTTCTGCAAACAAAGCACGACGGCCAAACTACCTAGTAAGTAACGTGCTGGTTTCGCACAGTGCTGCCCGGAATGCGCATAAAATCGGTAAATGAAGAGTAATTACTGAGCAAGATGGCTTAGTGGTGGCAAAAGCCTTTGCCTTGCATTCGGGAGGCCTGGGTTCGAGACCCAGACTGGCCACTCCTAAATTGGTTTTCATGGTTCCCAATTTTAACAAGGTGAATGCCGGAGTGGACTAATAATCGACCATGATTGGAAAAAAAACGGGGAGCACAGATGTCTCAAGAAAAAGAGATGGTGCGTTACCATTCAACCTCACATTAAGTAAAAAAAAAAAAATTCGATATGCTGTAGGTTCTTGGTTTAGAGAGAGAGAGTCTTCAAGTCTAAATGTTCTTCAAGTCTAAATGTTCCGTCGAATATCAGACATCAGCAGGTACTAGACTGTAGATAGAATAAACGTCTTGCACATATAGAAGTTTTAAAGCAGACGGTAGTTAAACGCAATCTGCCGCCGAAAAGGTCGTTCAATAAGTGTAATAATACGCTGGCAGGCAGGTTAGGCCAGCCTAGACTTGTTAGTGAATACTAGGAGATGCCTATCTATTTAGGTGGAGTCCGACCGGCCACAGCAGGCGTTTCAAGAGTCGCTCGACAAGATTATGGCAAAAATTCGAGGCAGAACTCGGGGTGTTCTCTACTTCATTGAGGGCGGCAACGAGCTGTACGTCGTATCGACAGCCAGCATTATCTGCATGGTATGGTTCTTTCATTTACTATGTTTGCATATAAATATATACAAATCTCTCTATCTCTATATTTATATATATTTACTTTTAATTTTTTAGAGATTATTTTGTAAATAGTACCCGGTAAGTATTATGGTTCAACTGTTTGTCTAGAAAAGCTTTGCTTTGGTGACATATATGTACAAGATTATATATATCTATATATATATATAGAAAATATTGTGATGATTTATTAATAATTTACACTACGTTTGCACACTCGGCAGAGCTCGCCTTAATAAAAATGGTGGTAAAAAGGTGTCACGTGAGGTTAAGAGTCAGCTGTCCGTGTCCTTGCTTGATGGTAGCCCCCGCTCTTATGGACCCGGTGCGTGCGGTATATCCTCAAGGTTCTTTGCAACGTTAAGACGGCAACATCCATCGTGATGCCGAGCCGCAAGAGCGTACTCGCAGATTCGGGGTCCCATACACCACTTATAGAGATAGTGATGGATCCGAATCGGCGAGGTTTTTGCGGGTCGGGGAGCGCCGCTCGTAGGAACTCGACGTCATATTTGATGATCTTGTCCTGCCGCGCATTTGCCAGGTCCCCGTTCGGGCCGCAAACCTCGGCATCTAAAACCCAGACCTCGGTAGGCGTTGTTATTACGAGGTCGGGCTTTAGACCCGGTGCGCCCGGTCGACGGAATACTCGCTCACGAACCACGATCTCATGATCCCTCTCGCGGAGAAGACGCGCCACGCGATCACAGACGTCGTCATGTTTCTTTATAGTGTGTTGTATCGCACATCTGAGCGACATGATCCAACGTCTTAGGCGCATGACACCCGTGCCTACAACGTTTGTGGTAGCCCGGGCGTCCCCCTGCCAATCTGGCACGCGTTGGTAGTGAGTTGATTCTGAGCTTTAGTAGGTTTAAATACTCCTTACCAGATAAATAGGGCATATCCTTAATCCAGTAATGTACAAAGGGCGTTTCGTGTGCTTTTTTAAAATGTGCGCCATCGAAAGTGTTGTGTAGTTGTTAAGACTGTAATCGGTCTCTTGTGTAGCGGTCTTAATGGAAATTCTCAAGCGCTCGCAAAGAAGTCTTGTTTTCGCAAGGTTCAGGAACGACTGCTGGCCTCCCCTCATCACCGGTGTTAGCCATGATCAATCCCATTTCAGCCATCCACTCTAACAACACCGATCCTTTTTTATTTATGAATTAACTCCCTCCCCGACGACACTTAAGGCGTTGAAGTCCACCGTAACCACTAAGGACTCATGGGGGTGGGCCAGTATCGAGGCGGTATTTGAGGCTAAAAAGCCTTCGAGCTCCGTCAGAGGTTTATTCGGCGAAAAGTAACAGCTATTAACGTCAATTGACCCAGGCTAAGTCTGGGCCTGAGCCGTGACCCGTAATTGCAAGAGCAATATCGAAAGCAGTCTACCAGATTATCGGCTGTGTTGTCTATGTACAGGTTTGGCGTCCGTCCGGTAAGGGTGACGTTTGGCTCTGTAAGGAGACACAGCCCTACGCGATGGGTACTAGAATAAGCGTCGATGAGGTCGTGGGCCATTCGACACCTACTTAGGTTTACCTGTAGAAAACTGGTCATTACTTAGCCGTGCCCTCCCCCAATACCTGCCAGTCAGCCCCCCACCGTTGGCGGGGATCTTAGACAGTTTCTTGCCGCGATTCCGTCTTGGAGGCCGCCGGCTACCAGGCCTTGTGAAGCGGCGCGTTCCGTCGGTCCGTCCGGATCCGGCGGGCTTATTAGCCGGCTTACCTATTATCGGTGTCTTGTTAGTGGCCTGCTTGATTGCAGTTTTCTTTTTGTCTTTCGCCTCCTGAAGTTCCCACCGAGCCTGCGGCACCTGACCACCACCGCTTTGTCCGCCGTGTACGCGTCTGCTATATGGCCAGGGGTTTGGCAGTGGTAGCACGTTGGCAACTGCAGCCACACGTCCGGACGGCACGCTCCATCACGTATCCTGATGTTCCGGTGGGCATGAAGCTGATTCGACACCGCAGACGGTGCTCGCACCACCACATACCATTTGGATGAGCCGCGGCCTTGCCAAGGCTCAGAAACCCTCACTGGGACATGCGCTGGAGCACTGCACAACTTCCTGAGCGAGGTCTCGATAAGAATTTCCGTCTGAAGGCGGTTAATTCCCCGCAGCGTCGTTTTTAGAATGTAATTAGCCGAGAGGCTGTCAGCCGCGTAACCCGTAGAGCCCGTGATGGCTAAGGCCATGCTCGCATCCCCGCCAGGAGCTATCTCACTGAGCCGGATGGCCAGGTAACTCTGGGTATCCTTGACTACTCCCTTCGCTGTGGCTCCACAGGCTTTACTGTGGCTTCCCGACCCGAACTCTGACTGTTGTCTGGGCGGTCAGGGCGGGACGGGAAGGCGCAAGATCGTTCGGGGGAAAGCCCTGCGAAACAGGAGAAGCCTCCTCGCATAAAGCGACGAGATCAGGCTGGGTTGCTTGCGCCACCAGCACCTCGAGGACGCACTGCAGGCCTTTCCCCCGTCGCTCGGGGAGCTACATAACAGAGGAGTCAAAGCGGAACCAGCAAGGGCTGCCAGCTATAGCGTCCGCTCTAGGACCAGCCACGAGGTGACGCTGGCCGCCCCGTAATTCGGAGGGATCATCGAGGCTCTCCCAAGCATCAGTAGGGTGCAGAACTGCACCTGTCCCGAGCGGCTGCTGTTTTACCAGTCCCGCCAGAGCCGCAACGTCCGAAGTAGTTCCTGCACCCATGGTCATCACTCACGCTGGTCGTGATCGGCGAGGCGCTCGCGGAGTATCTTCAGAGTGTCCGCGAAGGTGCGGCCCTTTCCCCTGACTGAGATCTGTCCATCCAAAGACGATATCTGCAGCCATTGCGTACTCCACGCTGTCGTAACTCACACTTCATTTGGCCGGGTTCCAGGTTATCAGATGCCAAATGCACGCTGCTACTCCCCTTTTCTCCACCGCAATCACAACCACCCCCCCCCCCAGTTGGCGCTGTTAAACGCATTCTTTACATTTAAAAATACTAGAAGGCAAATATTACGAACTCTGGCTTTTTTGTCTCTCCGCTTTGACCTCGGCAAGTACATTTCTGCTGATAAAAATAAAAGTTACGGCTCGAATTAGATCGGGAATCAGCTGAGCGGTCATCGCGCTCGACGAGATTTTCAATCTAGTACATCCCATACGCGGCTTTATATGTACGAAATGAGTTCCCGTATGTTAATGAACTTTTTCGAATATACAGGTAGTTCAATAAGTTCTTAGAATGAAAACCGAGAATTTTCCAAATCATGTTTTTAAATTTTTCTTATTCGATATACTCCCCGAGAAGCTCAATACACTTTTCCCACCGAGATTTCAGAGCTTTCATACCTCTTGAGTAGAATTCCGCGTCGTTAGACTGAAAATAGGCATTGACAGCAGCCTTAACCTCTTCATTGCTGAAAAAACGCTTTCCACCGAGACTATTCTTCAAATGTCCGAAGAGGAAATAATCAGAGGGGGCCAGGTCTGGAGAATAGGAGGGTTGTTCAATAAGTTCGAATCTCAGTTGGGCCAGTTTTGCCGATGCTTGCCGGGACTTGTGTGCAGGAGCATTGCCCTGGTGAAACGGGACAACCTTCTTCTGCAAAGCGGGCCGTTTCACGATGAGTTCTTGCTAACGGCAGTCCAACAGTCTTGCATAATATTCTCCTGTGATCGTTTTACAGCTCTCAAGGTAGTCGACCAGCATTATTCTACGTTGGTCTTAAAAAACTGTAGCCATCACATTTCCGGTCAATGCCGTTGTCCGCACCCTCTTCGGAGATCCTTCATCAGGTGCACACCATTGGCAAGATGCTTCTTGGGTCTCGGGAGTGTAGTGATGAACCCGGCTTTCATCGACGGTCATGAATCTGCACCAAAAATCCGACAGATTGTTCGACATCTTGGCCAAATTTCGCTGTAAAGCTAAAACAGGCGCGTCTTTTTGGCCTTGGTTGAGCAAATGCGGCAGTCATTTTGCTCTAAGCTCTTTCATCTTCAAGTTTTCGTGTAGGATCAAATGCACACTGCCTAAACTAATCCCTAATGCCTCCGCTATTTCCTTAATGTTCATTCGCTTATCTGTGCCAAGAATTTTTTGCACTTTCTCTACGTTTTCCTCATCAGTTGCCGTTTTTTGGCCTCCTGGACGTAGTTCATCCTCGGTGCTCCTGCGACCCTCTTTTTAACGCATTAATCCAGTTGGAAACAGTGGCAAAACATGGCGCAGAGTCACTGTACGTCTCGCCTAACTCAATTTTTACTTGGGTCGCATTCCAACCTTTGAAATAAAAATGCTTGATAACCACTCGAAACTCTTTTTTCTCCATTTTTAAAAATCACGCCGATATGTTGCACGGGAAAAGCTATCAAACGAATTCGCAACGGCCAATCACCATAATATATTGAGTGCTAGCAGTCGAAAAGTTGCAGTTCCTATTAGCGGTGAAAGCGTGCCAAAATTCGAATTCTAAAAAGCTCATTCTAAGAACTTATTGAACTACCTGTATTTTACCTCTTGTTTAGGTAACTTTATTGTTTAGAGCTTGCAGAAAAGGAAAAAATAAGAGTTTCTGCGCGGCTCTTTTTAAATCTCGTGAGTTTCACCACATAAAGTTTCTTCTAACGCACTCCGACTTCGTAGTGCGTGAGTCTCTCTGTTGCATCTGCTGTTAACATATTGACGCGTCGGCGGCAAGCCTATAATAAATTGTATTACTGCACTTCAAACTCAGGCAGTGAACTAGCTACGCGTTCCACGTCTGGGCCGTTTTCAACTAATACTGTACTTTACTCACGTATAACTAAGGCGATTAAATTTCGTCGCGAAGCCCATTTAGCTGCAAACGACATAATTCGTTGCTGCGGGAGGCCATTAGTTTCCCATACTTGGGTCTCCTGATTTACTACAGGAGAACGTCGTTCACTGCCCACATCGAGGACAATGTTAACTCGGCATTGGCAGCTCTCTACGGAGGGGTCGAAGACGTACGGCAACTGTTTGTCGGTAGGACAGTGCGTTTGTTTATGCTAAGGACTCTGCCAATGTTGGTGTATATTTTAAACAGAGTGTGGCAACACCTATCTCAGGCGAACTTTAATCAGCTTGAATAGTGTTTACACTATACATGAAGCGAGTACTTTGCCTTTCAATTCAAGACGAGGAGCCGCTTCATCCATGTATTGTCGGCAGCGACGGCGGTACAACCGCTCGACGTCCTTAGGTTTCCTTTAGATTGTGGACCGGGGTGGCCTGCGATGACAGGCATGCACCCTGGTCCGCCAGGTACATTTTCCATGGGTTTCGTCACCTCGTATGCTTGTCGGTTCAGCACTGCAACGAAGACCTCTGCACTTCTTCTCTCGGTGGAACGGCAGGACAACAAATAATTACGTTAAATAATAAGATGAACCATTTCGTACATACCTTATTTAAGTGAAATAAATATGATTGATTGAATACTATATTTTACTTTTGTATATATATATATATATTGACGGTATGTTGGTCGCAACGGAATATAGCATTTTGCAACAAGTACGACAGAACGTTTTTAAATAAAAGCAATATCATACAATAGTTTTATATGATTGATTAAACGCTAGAAATCATTGGCCAATTGTAAATCGATTTAGGTAGTTTTGGGCTTGTACGCTGCAGTGTACTTAAAACTTTCTCTATAAAATAAATAGAATATACAGTTATTGTTAAATTGAAAGGACCAAAAGAGAAGGTAAAAAATGCACTTGAACCCGGACGGTGATTTGAACACTGCAAACCTTCTGATCTGGAGTAGAGGACGCGCTGTGCCGTTGCGCCACCAGGCCACGATTGGATGACCAGGCCAGCATGTGCAATACCCGGTCAACTTTATTTAGTTGGTGTTATCTATACTCTTTAAAATTGACCTATTCAGCAGCATTGTCTTATGTATATTAGATATATATATATAGTTAAATATAATATATATATATATTATATATATATATAGATTATATATATATATATATTAAATATATATAGATATAATATATATATATAAATAGAATATATATAGATATAGCTATATTTACATGATATTATATATATATATATAGGTATATTTAAATATACATATAATAATATATATATATATACTATCTATACTAGATATATAAGTTTACATATACCTATATATAGATCTCTAGATATATATAGTAATCTATATATTCCCTCTCCTATATTAAATATCTATTTTTTTTTTTTTGCGTTTGATTTGCCAGAGTGTGGTCGTGTTTTTGTCGGTGTCTATGAAGGCTTGACTTCGACTTTTGCAGTGATAATTGCATCAACGATTGTGTGCGTAGTGAGTGAGCGACGGGTGCATAGTCCACGTTCGGAGACAGTTTGGTTGCGTCTCTGAGAAATCGGATTCCTCTCGGGCCCTCCGGCCGACCGAGTTCAACTTGCTCGTCATCGCAGATTATAGGTTTACACATTGTTGCGGCCGAAGACGTGGTAGTTAGGAGTTTATTAAGATACGGGTCTATTGGCCTATTGGCAGTGCCACCGACTATCACTCAACGGGACAGGGTTCGATACCCAAGTTGGGACGCGCGTTTTTTTTATTATTATTTTTTTGGTTTTTATTACCCAAAGTCGTACTGCAATGTCGGGTAAGGCCAATCGAAGGAAGCCCCCAGATAGCCTAGATATATCCAGGATGCGGTGTAATTCAGGCTGCGGTGTGGTCGGTAACACCGTGTCATGTAGTAGGTCAACTGTCGCTGGGCATGTGGATGACTCTAGCTCCAGCGCGACGATGGAGGCTTCGGAAAATGGTGGTGAGTTGGCTTTCGGGTGTCTCCGGGTTACCAGCCGCGCTAGACGCTCCTCCTAGAAGCAATACTGCCTCTGGCACCAAACGGAGAAAATGTTCGCTCACCGAGGCCAGCAACGACGAACAGCCGGAGACTCACCCTGAAGATGGTTTTTTTGTGGTGATCTCACGCAGGATGAAGAATGCAATTTTCCGCGAGCAGCGTCAATTAAAGAAACTTAAAAGCAACATTTAATTAGGGTCTATTAATACCTTCAAGGCTATTATCCGCAAGAGCTGCCCAGACGGTTTAAGATCCAGTCACTTTGCGGAAGGCTCGATGCTGCGTCTCTTCAAAGAGATATACGTTATCTCACCGGGAAGCAAGATCTCAAAGGGGAACGGCGGAATTCTCGTGTGGGTTAGCAGTGTGGAAGCCGCCAAAAGTCTGTTGCAATTGACAGTTCTTGGTGAAGTTTCCGTATCCGCCTTGACGAGTTTCAGAGCAAGGATCCAAGGCTTAAACGTGGCAAAGACGAGATACGAGATGAATTAAGTAGTGCTGGGGTTACCGCCGTACGGCGCCTCTACCACTCAACGCAGGAGGGTAAAATACTGCTCAGTAGGGTGATTCTAACATTTTGCCGTCAACCACCAGCATCATGGTTTCAAGGTTCATCCGGTGACACTTGAACCAGACCAGCCAAAGCTGTGCTTTAACTGTCAAAGAGCGGGCCAGTTTGCTGATAGATGCACTCTGTGAAGAGCTTGCAAAAAGTGTGGCAAGTCAGACCACCTGGCAGCGGAATGTGCCAATCCTTCGAGCTGTGTCAACTGCAACGGAACTCACGCGGCTGATTTCCCCTCTTGTCCACGTTTAGCCTTTTGTGAGAAGAACGGAATTATCATATAAGCTAGGACCCTTCGACCTTAGCTACCTTTGTGAGAAGAACCGAATTATCATGGAAGCTAGGACCCTTCGACAGGTGCAGACGGTTAATCCCTCAGCAGTCATCACAGAAGAAGCTTAGTGCCCGGTTCCGGTTCCTGTAGGATACTCTGGACGTCACGGATGACAGACCGTCGTACGTTGCAGTCTTGCGGGGAATCTCATCGACCCAGGACGAAAGCGCTCTACACGTTCTTCTGCCCAGACCTTGGCACGTCCTCGACGCAAGCCCACTAGAAATAGTAGAGTAAGCTCGGTTACCCGACCGCGTCCTTTGACACGGAGGGTTCGGAAGAGTACCTAGCAAAAGTACTCCAGGGTATGAGTCCTGACCTGGCAGCCACACTTACGACGATTGCCGAAGCACTAAAGCCGTTATTAGCTTTGCTGCCGGTAGTCGATAAGCTAAAGAACTTTTATTTATAATGGAAGATTACAGCTCTACCATCATCTTAGCGATGCCACAAAACGTTTCGGATGATTTTGGAGAGGACCCTAACAGGATGGCCTGCCCTGTGTGCAATAACAGATACACAAGAAGAGGACTTTCTAAACACAAGTCCGCCAGACACCCCGGCGTCAGAGGCATAGAAGTAACGCCAACTACTGGCGCATCAGCCACCTCGGAGGAACTTATCGGACACATTCAGAATACCATGCGACATGCAAGGCTAGTCTGCGTGTTGCCTAAGGCTGTCAGGGCCAAAAGTTTTATTAAAGGTCGCGTCGAACAACGACATGGAGACCTGGCACTCATTGTTTTCTTTCGCACCGGTAGTGCTGCGCCTTCCACGGATTCGGAATGACCCGCGTTCTCTTACAGTTATTATCAAAAATAACCTTCATGACTTTGTGCAGGGTTTAAGGATTGAGAACGCTGAACATCATGAAACTAGAATAAATACCAGAAGGGACCCTGATGATGAGATTTGTAGACGCGCCATAGTCAAGCTCTCCGAAGGAGATGTCTCAGACACCGCCAGGCTTATTGGCTCCACGGACACATTTATATCTCAGTCCGAAAGCCTTGAATCTCTCCGAGAGAAACATCCACAGGCCCTCTCGGACCTTTGCTTGCCATCTCGTCTTCCGATTATACTGCCATCTACTACCTCCAGCGACGAAGTGCGTTTGGCCGTGAGATCCTTCCCCAAGAGCTTTGCCGCTGGTCTTGACTTCCTTAGGCCTCGACTTCTTCAGAACTTGTTGTCCGCGGTCTTAGGGTCCGTCGCTGACAGACTAGCAGATGCACTGGCAAAGGTTGTAGACATTCTCCGGTGGGGGTCTCCCCCTGTAGCCCTTCAACCTATTATATTTGGGGGCTCGACTATTTGCTCTCAAGAAGAAAGACGGCTCTCTCCGCCCGATAGCATGCTCGTCTACACTCCGAAGGTTGGCTTCAAAAATTGGGCGCGCTGCCAACAAAGCTCAAATATGATCAACAATTGGTTCTCATCAGCTGGGCTTTGCAACTACAGGCGGTACGGAGATCGGAATTCACACCTCCCGCGTAAACTCCCGCAGTGGCCCAATTGTTCTGGTTAAATTAGATTTTGATGTTTGTTTATTCACCATTATTGGTAGATTCTCACAATATTTACGGGCTATTCCGCTCAAGTACGTCAATTACAGCAGCTGTTAATGAGCTGGTGTTCAGTTCTATATATTTCATAACGTGATATCGGTCGATTTCAATTTCACCACAATATTTACAAACACATTCGTTGATTTGGAAACATTTTTCCCTTTAGGCAGAGGTATTGGTGGTATCCGTGCCAACTTATTTTGCAAATTATTGCTCTGTTCTGTTGCAGATCTTTTTTTCATCTGTTGCTAAGAAAAGCGGGTCCATCTGTAAAATTGTTGATTACAAAGTTCCAGTTTTGCCGTTCTCTGTGTTCCTTGTATGCCTCAAGCGCTTCGGGATTAAATTGGTAATTACGGTGCTCTAGGTCTTCTATTAATGTGGACTCATTGCACATTTGCAGCACCAGCGCAGACAAGGCAGTTTTTGATTAGCCAAGCGCTTTTTTAAGAAACATAGTTTTAATCTTGTCGATATTCTTGAGGTTGTCTAATGTTAACTTGGAGGATATAGGTCTGAGGCAATATGATACTGTGGAAAAGATCTTGAGCTTAAATATAGTGAGTACAGTCTTAAAGTCAACTTGCCGGAGATCCTTCAACATCATGGTTAAGGACACCGACTTTACTCTAATTTCTTGAATATGTCTAGTAAAACACAGTTTGGGCGTCAGTGTTACTCCCAAATATCTGAAGTTGTTGACCAACTCTAGTGCATGCCCACTTATCTTTATGTTATAGTCATCTTGAGCATATGCTCCTCCTCTGCTAAAACGCATCACTTTTGTTTTCGACACGTTGATGTTCAGCTTATTTTCGCAACACCATCGTGCAGTCTCATTCAAGTAAAATTGGAGGTGCTGTCTCGATTTTCCCATAATAACTAAATCGTGGTGAGCTTTTACTTCTCGGAGGCACTTTCCAAGGCCAGCTGCGTACAGTATGAATAAAAATGGGCTAGCTGTATCACCCTGTGGCACGCCAATTGTTTGAGAGACCTCCTTGGCAATTGCGAGAGCTTCGTTTAAAATTGTGATACGTTGGCCGGCTAAAATATCTCGGATAAGATTATACATTCGGCCTTTAATATTAAAATTTTCACGCAGAGTGAGTAAAAGCCGATATCTCGGTACTGCATCAAAAGCTGTTTTAAAATCAATAAAAGCCGCGTAAGTCACATCTTGTTTTCGAGTCTCTAGGTGTTCTATTACATCCGTAAGTGCTCCTTCAACCGAACGCCCTGGAAGAAATCCACTTTGCTCTGCCGGTAAATCTTTGAAACATTCTAGAAAGAGCTTTTTGGGAAGGAGCGATGTAAGAACCTTGTACACTACGCTGGTTAATGCTATGCCGCGGTAGTTTTCTGGCTTTGTATTATTCCCTTCCCCTTAAAAATTGGTTGCAGAAGACTTTTCTCGTTTCTCCCCACTGGTTTGGGATTACACCTTGTCTAAGACAGCTGTTGTACATTACTGTGAGGGCAGGGACGGTCACTGAAATCGCAGCTTTAAGATGTTCGTAGACAATCTGGTCAGGTCCGGCAGACTTTCCATCTTTTCTTGTCATGATACCCTGAAGGACCTCTTCCTCTGTGAAGTCACTCCACGGTCCGTCGCTTTCATGTTCTTCTTTTTCCGGCAGGTCACAGTCGCGGGTGTAAATTCCCGTAAAGTATTCTAGCCACTCATCGTCGTTAATTATTGGGTTTGGTTCTTTGGGGCGTGTTGGAAAAAGAAGCCAAGGTCGGTTATTAGATTTTAGGAATGCCTTTAACAGCGTCAGAGACCACTTGCTGAACGTGGTGAAATGCTACGCTCCGCAAATGTTTCATTAGGTACATGCGGCTTACGCCCAACCATCGCATTTGGTCTTGCCGCACGCCACTATATCTTCGCAGTCCGGCCTTCAACAAGGAGACCCTAGTGACCTAGCTACAGTAACCGGTGATTTTCGCAGAGTCCGGGACTTTGAGAGGGTGAGTGGTCTATCCCTAAGTCCCGCGAAATGCGAGGTCTACGTTACGGGGCCCGAGGATATGATCTTGCCGGATATATCGGAGCTATGCCATCTCTTTCCCGGTTGCAAGGTCGTCCAAAAGAGCGACAGTGAGCTCCTCGGGGTTCCCCTCTGTTAAGAGGGATTACCAGGGGCTTTAGGCACGTGGAGAGAGAAGCTTGAAGTTGCCGCCAGCCGTCTTCCATCGCTGGGATCTTATCGCGGAATATTCCTACTAAGATCATGCTTTTCGGCGGCCCGGATAACGCACCTGCTTAGAGGGGCCAATTGTTTCGACTTGACCGAGAACCTTCGAGAATTCAACGAGTAGACCTTGAAAACACTGGAGGTGCTCCTGAACGTACGCCTTTCACCCAATGCAGGCTTGCAGGCTCTGCTTCCCATATCCTTAGGTGGACTGGGAATGCCTTATGCTGTAGCATTGGCTGGGCCTGCCATAGTCTCCTCTATGTCCCAGGCATCGGAAAAAGCTAAACGGTTGCTGGACAACGTAGGCAAAAGTGACTTTCGGCAGCCTTAATCGAGAGATTAGCGTCTCTGTCCGGTGTCATAGACACGGACACTCTTTCCCAGAAAGCTGGTCGACCCCACTGCAGGTGAAGACATTTGTGCATCTACTTGAGCAAGGCCCCCACTACGACTGACAAGGCCAGCCTACGGGCAGTTTCTGCAAAAAGTGCCGGGGCCTGTTACAGGCGCTTTCCAGTGTGCACTTAGGAAACTCTACTAGATGACGACACTGTTCGAATTAGTGCGGGGCTACGCCTGGACACAGTTCTTGTTTTCCCGCACCAATGTAGATGCGGCCGATCAAGTGGGGCCACAGGCACACCATGGTCTCTCTTGTGCTCTAAGCTCAGGTCTACGAGCCCGGCACGCAGCACTTAACGGGACATTTAGCCGAGCCTTGAGGTCTGCTGGTTTTCCTTGCATTATCGAGCCTCCTGGCCTCTGCAGGAATGATGGAAAACGACCGGACGGACTGACACTAACGTCCTTTGAGCTGGGTCGCATGCTGGTATGGGATGCAACCGTTACTGACTTATTAGCCCCTTTAGTGGTCAGTGCGGGAGCAAAACATGCTGGTCACGCATCTATGTTGGCTGAGGCGAATAAGTGCTGAAAGTATGCCAGTATTACCTACCCCCACGATTTTCGCCCGCTGGCATTCGAGACACTGGGGGGACCCCGGCCCGAAGACGCACAAACTCATTCAACGGTCGGCAAGGCGCTCAATCGTTCGACAGGGGACCCTAGAGCTGTCGAGTACCTGCACCAGAGACTATCGCTGGCATTCAGTGGGGTAAACGCACGCCTCTGTGCGTGGAACTCAGCTAGACTGGACACGCCCGAACCTGGAGGATATGTGACATTTTCACTTATTTTAGCCGGCTATATATAGGGCTACAAAAAGTTTTTCCGGTTTTGTCCGTAAAGAATCATTATAAATTCGAAAACACTCTTTTGTAGTCCCAATATATATATATATATAATATATATTATATATATATATTAGGTAAGTCAAAAAGTTCGTCGGCTTTCTGGGACCACATTTTTGAAATTCCCGCGCTCTGCAGCAGGGCCGCCTGAGAGTGCGGCTGGGTGTTTACATTCAGGAGCAGACCCGTGGCGGCGCGACGGTATACCGGTTCCAACTTTACCGTTTCGTTTGCGGAATTGGCAGCTGTTTGCAATGGAGGACAAAAATACGCATTTTCGACACATTATGTTGTTCTCCTACCGTGAAGGCATAAGTGCAGCGCAAACAACCCGGAGGATATGTGCAGTCTACGGCGAAAACGCAGTACACAAATCCACAGTCGAAAAGCGATTCGCCCGTTTCAAAGCTGGAAACTTCAATCTCGAAGATGAACCGAGGTCAGGACGACCCAATGTTGTGGAGACCGACGAAGTCATAAGCCTGGTTACTTCGAACCCAGGTTTGACCATAAAAGAAATTGAAGATGTAACGGGAGTCTCCCACGGAACCGTTTGGAATCGCCTCCATGATGCAGGTTTCTCGTGCAAGCGGAATATCTGGCTACCACACGACCTCAATGATAGGCAGCTTGAAGGGCGAGTCGATACCTGTCACGCACTCCTCCGGAAGAACTCGAATGAGCCATTTCTGAGGAGATTGATAACCGGCGATGAAAAATGGATACTCTACAGAAACGTAACACAGAAAAGAAGTTGGGTCCCCAGAGGTTCTCAGGCCGCAGCTATCCCTAAACCCGAAATTCATCAGAAGAAGGTTATGCTGTGCTGCTGGTGGGACTGTAAGGGCGTCGTGTATTTTGAGCTGCTTCCAATGGGTCAGACGATCAACTCCGTCGTCTACTGCAGACAACTCGAAGATTTGAAGGCTGCAGTAGCAACGAAGCGCCCGGAATTGTCAAACAGGTGGGGCGTCACTTTTCAACATGATAAGGCGACACCACACAAAAGTTTGGCCACCCGGCAAAAATTGGCGGAGTTTGACTGGGATGTGCTGCCGCACCCAGCTTATAGTCCCGACCTCGCACCATCTGATTATCACTTGTTCAGGTCTCTCCAGAACTCCCTTGATGGCACAACATTTGAATCTTTGGAGGCTATAAAAAATCACCTCACTCAGTATTTCGACGAGAAGGACAAGACGTTCTGGGAGAAAGGAATCATGGATCTACCGAGGCGATGGGCGAAGGTTATCGAACAAAACGGTCAATATATCATTGAATAAAAATACTGTTGTCTGCATAAATAAGGCTCTTTAAAATCGGGTAAAAAAGCCGACGAACTTTTTGACTTACCTAATATATATATATATATATATATATAATATATCTATAAATATATATATATATATATATATATATATTATCTATATATATATCAGGGTGTTGCAGGAATATTTGAAGCGCGATATGCAGAATTGTAGAGCTCGTTAAAGCAAATATTTTTCCAATGGAACATGGTCTTTGGAAGAAGTCTTGTTTCGGAGTGAAGGTGAAATTACTACAATTTGTGAACACTGGTGTGTTTGCCCGACATAGAGCACAAAATGTGCTGTTGCAAGACAACCAGTTTTCCTAGACAACAGAAACTAAGCACACCATCGTGTCCGTGATAAAATTCTGCTCCATCTGAAGAATATGCAAGGCCGGTCAGAAGACGCGACATGATCGCTTAGAAGAGAATCGCCAAAAATAAAGTTCTTTATTAGCGTTTACGCCAAATACTTTAGAATCATAACCCTACAACCACTCACACGCGTTCAAAACGGACATATTCAGCCAATGCGCAATTCATGGCGATCATTTTGGTACCAATAATATATGTTCATGCGAGCTGTGGTTGCGGAGTATTACGATTTTTCGGCGGGATGTCCAGATTGAGTGCATGTAAAATGACTGTGTGGCGACGTTCACTACCGCCGACGTGTCGCGCGACAGCCGCAGCGCGTCATTTTCATGCACTTAATCTGGAACATCCCGCCGAAAAATCGTAATTACTCCGCAACCACAGCTCGCATGGACATATATTATTGGTACCAAATGATCTCTATGAATTGCGCATTGGCTGAATATGTTCCGTTTTGAGCAGCTGTGAGAGGTTGTAGGGTTATGATTCTAAAGTATTTGGCGTGAACGCTAATAAAGAACTTTATTTTGGCGAATTCTCTTCTAAGCGACCATGTCGCGTCTTCTGACCGGCCTTGCATATTCAGATGGAGCAGAATTTATCGTTTCTGTCTAGGAAGACTGGTTGTCTTGCAACAGCACATTTGCGCTCCTATGTCGGGCAAAAACACCAGTGTCACAAATTGTAGTATTATAATTTCACTCTCACTTCGAACAAGACTCTCAGAGGCCATGTTTCATTGGAAAAAACATTTGCTTTAACAAGTTCTACAATTCTGTATATCGCGCTTCAAATATTCCTGCAACACCTTGTATATGCATACATACATACATATAAACCCTTAGTACACTGTAGACGGTCTGTTGGGCACAGGACATTGCCTATAAGCGCAAAGAATACAACACAGCCAGAAAAACACTGAAGCACACTCACCGAGAGCGTAATGCAGACACTACTAGATATAGGACCAGCAGAGCAATCCTCAAGCGCGCCATTGCTGACAGCAAGACCAAGTGCTGGCAGGAGCTTCTAGAGCACGTCCAGAGGAACACTAAGGAAAAGCATACAGAATTGTACGCTGTAGAGGAAAACCGATCTCACGGGATCCTTGACGAACAGAAAACAGCCGAAATTTTTGCTAAGCTTTTTCCGACTCACGACTCTCTGAGAGATACATTCCAAGCAGGCTGTTTTCGGAGGAGCGTGAACTCTTGACACCGGCACAATGTGGCTTCCGTAAATATAGATCTGTCCTAACAACAGCAATTCACAGGGGTTTCAGAAGGGCTGGACAGGTTTGTAGACCCACTATCTGTCCTAGACATGATCACCCTCTATAGTCTACATTTGACAGTTGGCAGGTGTGGTCGCGTCTTGGTTCGCTCCGTGAAAGTTAGCTAAAAAGTGCGGGAACCCAGAGCCCATAACAAGTTGAATAATCGCACTTTGCTCTGAATGAGGTATGTCCGTGCAGCGGAGGTTTCGGGAATGCATGATGCACATGCGCCACTACAGCCTGCGTGACTAGTGTGAGACTCGCAAACCCACTAAACCCGGATTCCTCCCCACCCCCCAGGCTCGGTATTACTTTGGCATAACATCGAAGCCGTGGGAGAGGCGTATCTGCCGTTCTCCTTCAATCAGCTCTATCCCTGACTATCATCCCGCATGTCTACCTGCGGTTGGATAGGGGGATGCCATTTTGTAATCCGTCCTGTGAGGGTGCGTCGAGACCATGAGGGCCTAGCTGGTCCCACCCCCTCCCCTCC
>QVRM01003491.1:47500-104456 GCA_003439945.1 Dermanyssus gallinae | reverse complement strand
TAGTATATATATATATATATATATATATATATATATATATATATAACCCCGAATGCGCTTTCCATGCACTTTGCCTTTGCCGTTTATTGTTGCTCGCTCTGATGCGGAGTTTGTTTTGTCGTCATTGTTTCACTTGCCTCTCTTATCTCATATTCTTCTCCTTTTTATTTTATATTTATTTTCTTATTTCGCTTTCTTTTCTGTAGCTCAAGGTGTACAATTGTATGCGAGTTTTTCTCACATTATTCTTCACAAGCGACGCTGGCGTACGTGTGAGAATTGTGCTACTCTTATTGACCTGTTCCGCCTCAATCTCTCGTTCGCTCTTTCTTTTCCTCACGGCCTCGCTGTCTTCTGCTCCACATTGCCTGTTTTCTTTCTCTATGTTGTCATCACCTCGACTATTATGGCATTAAGATCGTGGCCAGCTAAATTTTAACCACAACAACTACGTATCACAGATTGTACCCCCTTTACAGTACAAGACAGACCACGAAACACTAAAGGTCCGCTGTGCTTTTGGCCATAGTATCGAAGCCAGCGACGAGACTAGAACGAGCGCATGTAGTTGAGCACGATCGACCGTTCTATTTATAAGATTATCATCTATCTCACGATAACCTATGTTGATATCCGAGTGGTAAGATCCGCAAGGAACGCTGCCTCCTTCCACGCGTTGAGACGTAAGAATTGGTGGAAGGTAGAATTACCTAACCTTGTTACCTCTACACTATCCAATGATAGTAGCGTGTTCTGCTAAGCGCCTAGAAGGGAAGTGCTTATTTTGTTTACAACCATACGATGTAATTCAGTATATCCTCACTAGAAAATTCCATAATTCAAATAATTGTAACCATTCAGGGTCTTTTGCAGAATATCGCCCGCGTATATATATATATATATATATATATATATATATATATATAATATATAGATATATATATATAGTATATATATTATCTATATATATATATATATATATATATATATATATATATATAATATTATATATATATACACATATATATATATATATATATATATGTATATCAAGAAAGTGGATCAAAATACCCAACGTCATCGAAAAGCCGACACCTCTTGTTTAAAAGGCTAGTTCTATACGTCTTCTCAAATAGAGTAACCTGAGCAAATAGTAGACGACCGTGTATATCAAAACAGCTCCTGTTTGTACCGGGCTATATGCGGCTGGCCCGCCGCATGACTGATTTAGCCCCGGTTCAGACCAGGCCTCAAAGACCTTTTCGTTGACTCACGATGCCAGTAATCTCATGGGCAATGCCTGGTATGCGTTGGTGATGTTCGCTTGACTCTGCAGGGATACTCAGACGATACCCAGCCCTTACTTAGAAAGCTGCTTAGGGTTCGCGCTACGCCAATTTACTGTATCGATAAGCAAGACAGAGGGCCGCTTTCGCTCGATATCAAGCGCAACATATCATAGATACAGATAGGCGCCCCGAATGAATCAAGAAGTTGCGCGACCTATTTTACGTGCATTTACTAACCATGATCGTATATATATATATATATATATATAAGCATTCGAAGTAAAATCACATGAGCATATATATATATATATATATATATATATATATATATATATATATATATATATATATAATATGCATATATATATAAACACCCGAGTTGTAACTATTGGAGACTTTCAGAAGAGGCCTGAGATTATAACCTAAGAATCGCTAGCTATGTACAGTTAAGTTTAACATACATTTGTTGAACTGCTGTTAATATTATGGCACGTATGTCGCCATCGCTATGTATAAACTCATTGTTAGCGCTTCACGGCAGTATTTTACGCCGGTCCGTACATTACGGCATTTATGCTACGTATCTCTAGTTTGATTTTCTGTTTTATTTGCTAGTAGCAGATCAACTATTTTCAGGGATTCTGATATTGAGGCCAACAGCGCGGATTACTTCTACGTCGTTGGCAGCAGTCAAGTTTGGCGCTGTCAGTATAATGCATGCTCTATGATATATATATATACACATATATATATATATATATATATATATATATATAGATGGAGTAAGCGCGTGCGAGATAAAGATCATTGAGCGTTGACTCGAGAAAACTACACGATTTGCGACAAGCACCGAACGAAAGTTAACTTAACGAATAGTGGGGTGTCTCAGCGTCTTCTTACGATCGTCATCGATTTGAGTGAGTAGGTGAGTAAGTTCTGAATGCGCATCGTCGAAAACGAGCTCGAGCTTCTTCGGCGAATACTACTAGCTCTCGTCAAGCAGGCAGCAAATGGATGCCTGGACCAAAGCGAAACGGTATCAGTTTGTCGAGCTGCTCGACGACTTTACGAGACGATCTCTTTAGAAACGCCATTATTATTACTACATTATGCTGACACGGGCCGCCGCTACATCAGCCAATATCGTTTGTGTCACCATCATTGAAGATTGGGTTCAACAACGACGACGACGATGATGATGACGCCGAAGCTCCTGTCGCTGCTGCTGCTGATGACGACGATTTCATAGTGTTCATTTATCGACCGACAACTTTGTTAACTTCACTAACCTTATCATCAGCATCGCCATCCTCATCATCATAATCACTACCACCACCACCACCATCTCCACTACCACCACCATGTTTAACCTCATACTTGTCGTCGTTCTCATTGTCATCGTATACCAGTCAAAGCCGCCTCGGAATAACGATGGCTTTACTCCGTGGCGTGATGGATCGCAGAGCGTGCACTATCAGACGAAGTTCGACCAAGCCGAATATCTATCTATAGGCGTATGTATATAATATATATATATATATATATATATATATATATAAATATATATATATAAGCAAGCGACCCCTGCTTGACGATCTGTTGACCCTGCTCGGGTCTCGTGTGGCTTTGGACCGCCTGAATGGACGACAAATCTACGGCGGCGGTGCGCTGCGGCGTCATCCCGACCGAGATCGGCTGCGTCTAAATATCGGCCGTCTCATCTGCCTCATCAGCGTCTTCAAATTGCAGTTTTCGTTCTGGCCGCTTGTTGCATCTTTCGTGGTTCATCAACGAATCGAAGAAGAAGATGAAGAAGAAGAAAAGGAGAAAAAGAAGCAGCCGCGGCAGTAACAGCAAGAGCAGCAGTGGCAGCAGCAGCAGCAGCAGAAAATGAAGTAGAAACAGCAAAAGAAAACGAGAAAGAATCAGTTAAGAAAAAAAGAAGAGAAAGAAAACAAGGTAGAAAAAAGGGAAAAAATAGAAAACGACGACCGAATGATTGTACCAATGAAGCATTAGCAAAGTTACTTAGCAATGTAACCGACAAACTACCATCTTCTGCTGAGGTTGCTTTTGCGGTAGCTGCGGCTTCGGTTGCTGATATTGGTGTGGGTTTTGGTGCTGTCGTCGTTGTTGTTATTGTTATTGTTGTTGTCGGTGTTGTTGTTGTTGTTGTTGTTGTTGCAGTTTCTAAAGTTGCTGAACATGGTGGTTACTGCTGTCGTCATTGTTGTTGTTGTTGTTGCTGTTTCTAACGTTGCTGAACATGGCGGTCATTGCTGCTGTTTTTGCTGTTTCTAATGTTGCGCGACATGGCGGTTATTGCCGTTGTTGTTGCTGCTGAACATGGCGGTTATTGCCGTTGTTGTTGTTGTTGTTGTTGCTGAACATGACGGTGGCTGCCCTTGTAGTTGTTGTTGTTGTTGTTGTTGTTGTTGCTGCTGCTGTGATCTCTAATGTTGTTAAACATGGTGGTTACTATTCTTATTGTTGTTGTTATTGATGGTGGTGGTGGTGGTGGTGATGGTAGTGGTAATGCTCACTGCAAGTTAGAAATGTAGAAGAGTTCTTAATTCCGGACGACGACCGTCGCCTTTTTCTGAGTTGCGACGGACTGACTGAGTGACTGACAATCGCTGCATGAGCGAGAGAGAGAGAGATACAGAGATTCTGTCGGCCAAGAAGAACCCGGATGGCGATGACAACGATGGCCAAGAAGACGTGGAACGTGAGCAGTTTTTTTCATTATCAGCAGCAGCAGCTGTAGTAGCAGCACTTCGTTCGTTTATTTTTTTTTTATATTGTTCGTTTACCTGTTTGCGTGTTGCTGAAGAATCGTCATTGTTATTGCTGTTGTTGTTGCTGTTGTAGAAGGCCAAGGCTTCATCACCAGTAACAGCAACAACGACATGGGGCAGCTGGAGCGACGGGAACAACAATGAGGAATGGCAGCGACGTTGAAATTAACAACAACCACAGTAAAATAACCAACAGCAATCAGAGCACAATTTACTCTCTATCGAGTAGTAATGTAAAGTTATACATTTAACAGGGGAAATTCTTTTGCCCCTCCTCCTCCCTCAGAATCAGTTACATGTGGCTATTATATATATATGTATATATATATTTATATTTATATATATATATATATATATATATATATATATATATATATATATATATATATATATATATATATATATATATATATATATATATGTATATGTACGATTACGACAACGTGTTTAACGACGTTCTCTTTAAATAGTGGCCGATATTTGAGGACGATGCCAACGTCGGCGGCTGTGACAGTATGTGGCCATGTCTAGCTTCTTAACCACGACGATCTCTCTCTCTTCCCCGCTCTCTCTCTCTTGAGGATAGAGCGAGAGAGAGAGACCCTGCCGAAATGTTTCTCTCTCTCTCCCTCTTTGCATGGTTCGTTTTCCGGGCGCGGTCTCGGTTAGCGCCAGCAGCAGCAATGGCAACCGGTTAACCATTAAACCTCTGTCTCTCACTCCTTAGTCTCCCCTCTCTCTCCCTCTCTCTCTCTCTCTATATATATATATCTATATATATATATATATATATATATATATATATATATGTATATATAACTCACTACATCTATGAGACCACAGCCGCCTCTGTGTTGTTCTCTGTATTCAGCGGCAGGCGTCCCTCCGTCCGTCAGCAGTCTAACTGCCTCTGCCTAACGGCCTACTCCTACTTGTATCTCCCTCGTAGCTAGGTAGGTAGGTAGATAGGTAGGTAGGAATGTCTGTACTGTGTGTATGTATATATGTACTCGTATGTATATCATCCATCTTCGCACTTTGCCGCTCGTCACCGCCGTCAGTAGCCGCATCTGGGAGACAGCCGCGCTCTACGATTGACAAACGTCACTAGCCTCATCATCGTTATCATTATCGTCATCATCATCATCATCATCATCATCGTCGTCACTATCACCATCATAATCATCACCGCCATCACCACCGCCACCACCACCACCACCATCGGTAGTACAAGTGGCTGGATGCCACCGCAGCGCTCGTTTAAAACTCGTTAATGTACGCAATATAGCAGCCGGAACGCAGCCGACAGTAAGTGTTCGACTGCGCGGTCGTGGTACTTACAGGTACTACTACTACTACTACTACTACTACTACTACGGGTTGGTGCTGTGAGTATAGGAATGTAGCAACGACAACGGTGAAGAAATGACGAGATGAGGATCGATGACGGTGACGACGGTCTACACCTCGAGAGCAACAGCAACAGTAACAACAACAACTACAACAATAACATAAGCTACAGCAGTAACAACAGCTACTACTACAATAAAAATAACAACAATAACAACAACAGAAACAACAACAATAACAACAACAGAAACAACAACAATAACCACAACAGAAACAACAACAACAACAGTATTACATTACGACGTTCATGGTGGATTCCGACCGTGTCTGATATCTGCTGTCCTTTCCAAACCCCAACCCCAATATCGTTGTTGTTGTTGTTGTTGTTGTTGTTGTTGTTGTTGTTGTTGTTGTTGCTGCTGCTGTTGTTGTTGTGGTTGCTGCTGCTGCTGGTGTTGTTGTTGCTGCTGTTGGTGTTGCTGTTGTTGTTTTTGTTGTTGTTGTTGCTGCTGTTGTTGTTGTGGTTGCTGCTGCTGCTGGTGTTGTTGTTGCTGTTGTTGTTATTGTTGTTGTTGTTGGTGTGGTTGTTGATACACGAGCGAGCCGAACTTGGCTGGTCTGTAGTGTGTGTGTGTGTATGGGTGAATATGTGGGCGTGCGCATATACATTCCTCCACTACTGGAACACACAGGAAAAGGGACATACTAAAGGAACAGGTCGAGTGAGTGTGGGTGTGGACGTGGGGTTGTGTGAGTACCAGCTGCTGCTGCCGCCGCCGCCGCTGTGACGCAACTACGCAGTCGTCGTGCAACAAACACAATGACGAGGGAATCACCGCTGCTGCTGCGGCTGTGTCTTTTCTGATTTGCGTGCGAGACCACCTCAACTGCCATCACCACCACAACCACCACTACCAACATCATCATCATCATAATGATAGTAGTCAGCTGAGAGACGAATTACAGGACATGCTGCAACACCAACAACAACAACAGCAACAACAGCAGCAGCAGCAACAACGACGACGACGACGAGAACAACAGCAGCAGCAGCTACGGCGCGTTAAAAGTCACCGAGCGCAAACGATGTTATCTTACCCTAATGTGCTCTTTTAATTACCTACAAAGTTAGACCGGTAACCCATGTTACCCCTGCGCTTTCGGCTTTCGGTAGATCTATCTTTCAACCCACATCTATACGTATATGTATATATATGTATGTATATATATATATATATATATATATATATATAAAGCCTATGTGGTGGCGACAAAGAGATCTATATAGCAAACGAGACGCGAACAACAGTTAGCAGTCCTTCGCCATGACAATCGTCACTTTCACCCGCGCCAGTTTGTTTCAGAACATCTTTGGTTCAAAGAAAATGCTTTCGTTTTATGAACTTCAACCTGTTTCGCCTTCCAAGTGCAAATAAAATTATGTGCGGATCCGCTTGTCGAATATACAGGCGATACGTTTTACAATTACGACGATTTTTTACATACGCCGCGATGCACGGTTTTGCTAAGCGTGCACTACGTTCTACGATTTGTTAGTTGGATTCCTTTCCTTTGAATCAAATGGTAGTAACTCCCGAGTGTATTTTCAAACAATGAAGGCACAGATAAAAACTAGGGCTTCGTGACGTGCACTAGAGCGCGTCTCCGTGTGGAAAATGAAGTGATTCAACGTACTGCTTGTAAAGGTATTGCACAAACATAATTTTTCCCATATTACTAGACCACTTTAATTTGAAAATATACCTATCGCAGGCGCTTGTTTCCTGTACGTCTTTTGCATATTGTCTTTATTAACTCTCCTTAATTTTAAGCCCTATTTTCATCGAGTCGGCAATAAAAGTAAAGTTTTCGGGCAATACGCGCGGCATTCTTTCTATACGCCGCGAGCACTTCATCTTCTAGTAAAAATGGAAGATCACGTTCCAGTGTAGAAAGAAACTGTATTAAGGCAAGCCACTAACGATGGCATCAGTATAGGTTATTATGACTTTGTACATCTGTTTGTATTTGCTAACGTTGAAGGTTTAGCTCATTACTATAACTTACAAGCGTTTGCGTATAAAAATATTAATCGTTTTACCGCAAAGTGTAACGTCCGCGCACTCAGGTCTAACCGAAGAAAGTTCAGATGCCCGTAGAGATGTCAGTATTTATCGAAGCTATCCTCCGTGTTAATGACTCAGATGACAATCTTTACAGATGAGATGAAAACTTGACTTTTTGTGCACAAATGTTTTAAAGGTAAGCTGTGCAAGCATTGCTTTGTATAGCATATATATATATATATATATATATATATATATATATATATATATATATTACATGCAGATGCCTTAAAGTACGCTATACAAGTCTCTTTAGTATATGTATATACGTCATACAGTGGTCTAGTACTAGCGGCGTTTTCATTATTGATTCCTTCGGAAAAACTAGGAAGTGAGGCAAGACTGGCGAATGACCCACTATACACACAAACAGGGTGCGTAAAAGCACGGCATTAAGTAGACGATGCTCGAGTAGAGCTTTGGAGATAGCTATTGCAGCATGGTCACGTTGTTGTTGTTGTTGTTGTTGTTGCTGCTGTCCGTGCTCCTGGCATTACTGTTGGTGTCATTTGTTGTTGTTGTTGATGTTGTTGTTGTTACAGCGGCCGCTACTACGCATTTCGGAGCGGCCGCGTGATTCCTTGATTCCTCGTTCCTTCGGGGCTGTGGCGATCGCTGTGGCAGCGGGGCCACAGAAATTGTCAATCTTTCGACCGGCCAACAGAGGGCGCGTTTACCGGGTGCCACCCTATCTTCCATTATCCCCCTCAGCCCCGCCGTTACCCCCGCCCCCCCCTCCCCCCTGTCCGCCTCACCCCGGGAGGCGCCACCAGTGTCATCATCGCGTCGGCGCGACCCGACACGCTGCACAGTCGGCTCCAGCGGTTCGTGTTAATGTTGCTTCTGTTGCTGTCGCTGCTTAGGTTGTTGTTGTTATTATTGTTGTTGTTGTTGTTGTTGTTGCTGCTATCTTTGCCTCGTCGCTTTCCCAGTTGCCATCGTTGCGCTGCCGGCTGTTCGCCCGACACCAAGAGACGGGAACTTGTGCCAACATCTGACAACCAGGCTGAACACGATGGGCAAGGGAATGGATCAGGCTGCTCGTGAACCTCGATCGCTGGTAGCTGTAGTTGCTGTTGCTCCTGCTTCTGATACTGTGCTGATGATGTTGTTGTTGTTGTTGCTGCTGCGATACATGCTGATAGTCCTGGGCATGAGATCAGCACGCCCCACACGTCGGCCGCGCGATGTCATAGTCGTCATGTTGTTGTTGTTGCTGTTGCTTCGGTTGTTGTTGTTCCCGTTGTTGTTGTTGCTGCTGCTTCGGTTGTTGCTGTTGTTGTTCTCGTTGTTGTTGCTGTTGTTGTCGTCGTCGTCGGCTTCTTTTTCTTGCTCCGTTTCGTCGTTGTCACGTTCGTGGCCGCAACGGCAACCACAAGTCACCGACGCTGCAGAGTTTTGTGAGCAGGTTTGTGTGAGATGGCGACGCATCCAACACCGTTAGCGTCGTCTACAGGGACGAAGCTGGTGCTTCTGCTGCTGATGCTGCTGCTACTGCCACCACCACTGCCATGACTGCTATCATATGGGGCTCCTTCGGGTTCTAGCCGTTTATTTTCTTTCGCTTGTCTTTTCCTCGTTTCTTCGTCCTTTTTTCTTGTTCTCCGTCGTTGTCGCTGTCCTTTCTTTCGTTTTTTTTCTGCTGTTTTTTAGCCGGCTTAGGGACATAGATGGAGTCAGGATGCTAAAGAACCAAATACTCGAGACGACATACGACAACGATGAGGATGATGAAGACGCGATGACGACGACGACAACGATGAAGACGACGATAAGGATGAGGAGAATGAAGGCGACAAGGATGAAGAGAATGAAGACGATGATGAGAAGGATGAAAACGATCATGAGGATGAAGACGATGATGAGGATGATGGCGATGACGACCGGTCGAAGAGGTCGATTAAAATGTCTACTTTAAGGAGGATGATGATTATGATCAGAATAGAGATGATGATGGCAACGATAAGGATGAAGACAATGACAACAATGAGGATGAGAACGACGACGACGACGACATCAACGATGAGAATGAAGATGAGGACAACGATACGGATGAAGATGAAGACAACGATGAGGATGAAGATGAGGACAACGATACGGATGAAGATGAAGACAACGATGAGGATGAAGATGAGGACAACGATGAGGATGAAGATGAGCAGAACGATACGGATGAAGATTGTTGCCATCAGATGAAGATGAGGATGGCAACGGCGACCACGATGAGGTTAAGGATGAGGATGAAAATGACGTCAATGACAACAATGAAAAAGAACGTGACGGATGAAGGATGAGAATGAAAGAATAAAGCGGACGACGACCGTGAGGGTAAGGACGAAAACGACGACGATAGAGAGATGAATATAACAACAATGAGGATAGCGAAGATGACGACAACTATGAAAAAAAATGAGGATGAAGATGACATCGATGAGGGCAAAAATAAAGACGACGACGGCAATAGAGAGAGGTGAAAATGATGATGACGACGATGAGGAGGAGGATGGAGATAGATGACGACGACCAGAATAAATTTGAAGACAATGACTATCAGAATGATGATGATGATGATGCCTAGGAGGGTGAAAATAAAAACAACAAACAGACCGAGTATTACGGCAATACGAATGAAAATTATGACGACGACGACGATGATGATTAGTAAACTAAAGACGACAACGAGGAATCAGAATCAGGATCAAAATAAAGTTGTTGTTGTTGACGACGACGATGAGAAGGAGAAGGATAAAGATGATGATAACGACAACGATGAGGTCGTCCGTTGCCTTCACGTAGTGCAGAGTGAAACACATTTTTCAGAAAACGTTTTTAGTTCTAGTATATCCATTGTCGATTCCTTGGATGGCTTGGAATCGCCGTAAGGCATCTTCTCAGTGCAGCGAGGGTCAGACATGTTGATGTAATCTCTCGCATTGCCCCAATATACAAAAGTTGTGGCGGCATGGCTGGCCGACTTTCAGCGGTATATGGTTTCTTATCCGGATCACACCTCCAGCTTCACGTGGTCTGGTTGCCAGCAACCAGTTTCGGTCGTCTGAAACTGTGTGGTCGCCCTCAACAGCCACACTATGGTGCACTTCCCTTGGTCCTGCTGGAAGTCATGGAGAACATGAGCAGGGTTTAAGCTTGGCCACCTAAAGCCGTCACGTCAAGGCTGTGCTTGTATGCTTGTGTATGTATCATCAGATGTAGCTCTTTTTTGTGTAGTAGTAGTAGTAGCTGTTGTTGTAACAGAAGGAGTGCAGTACCAGTAATAGAAGCAGTAGTAAAAAACACAGTGAAAATAGCCACATCAAGCAGCGGCAATCAAGGCGAAGGTCGACGCGGAACGACGTCCAACGTCACCTGATGGTTTAGCCTTCTGCATCCGTACGAAGACGCATCTTGTTCCATCCACGTTGATATCCGCTGCTGTGGCCAGAGCCCCTAGAGTTCCCTTGGCCCTTTTGCCCCCATCTTCTGCTGCTGCTACTGTCGACATTGCCACCATTGACCTTATGGCCATCAGTGAGCCAACAGTAAAAGAGCCACCAACGAACGGCATTGTTCCATCAAAGCCAACCTGTTCTTTATAACATTTTTTTACTATCTCTTTCTCAGTATATATGTATATATATATATATATATATATATATATATATATATATATATATATATATATATATATGAGAACGTGTTTATATATATATATATACTTGGTATAAACATACTAAAGCATGTTTATAAGTTTAAAATATAACACAAAGTTCTGGGGTCTACTAGCAAAAAAAGTGTAACAGAGAAACCCTTTTTTTGCGTATACGACGATGAAAGAGTAACTTAAGAGGCAGACCAAGAGATGATCTTCGATTTATTTGAAACACGGCAAGTTTGAAAATTGACTTTAATTAACTGCCACCTAGAAAAGCGCATGCCCATTGGACAGCGCACAGAGCCCCTAGTTGATTCCAGACGACGCCCAGCAGAGATAGGGCAAGGTAGAGAGATATTTAGACCGAGGTGCGTTTATATAATAATACTTTTATAGCAATTTGATATTATTTTCTTTGTCTTCTTGTTGTGTTTTCTGCCATGCCATGTCTTTTCTAGACCTTGTATCTGCCCACTTAACTATTTACTTATCAGTATATTATGTATTTTAAAGATATTTGCAATAGATCTCACGTGTGACCAGCTTTAATACAACGTTACTGCTACTTCTGCTACCGGCATTTCGAAATCGGCATCTTTTTACGTTTTCTTCGTTTCTTTTTTCTATGTATGCCTCGCTTTGTGTATGTCTCTCTCTCTCGTTCTCTGATTGGCTCTTTGAAGGCGCAAAGATCTAGAGCTTCAAGATAAGTCCGCTTTTCCCACCGCACAGGGTGCGGTTGCCCTGGTAGCGCGGTATGCGGTGGCGCTAAGTTGAAACGGCCTGATAGTTTCGTACGGCGCAATGCTTTCCCTGAGCTCTCCACTTGAGCAATTGCGAGCGCCGTTCTCTTCGGCTGTGACGGTTTGAGGGTGCTGGAAGTACAATGGGCGAGGAGGGGCGTGATGTACCTGAGCCTTAACACGAATCAGAGCACAATCGTACCGACCCTCTGTATCTTTCTCTATCTCTTTTCCATTATCTTTGTTCCCTTCTTGTTTTCTCTGTCGCCGGCTTCCGCATTCGTATCTGCATTTTTTTCTATCGCTGCGTTCTTTCGCTTTATTCTTGGCATCTATATCTCTCTCTCTCGCTCTGTTTGTTTGCTCTTCCCTTCTTATCTCGTTCCCTATTTTTCTGTTACTAGCGTTCCCTTTGACTTTGTTCCTTTTATCTTCATATTATTATTATCGTCACCATCATCAGCACCAGCATCTTCATCATCCCTCTTATCTCTGCTTATCTGCGTAAGTTCCTAAATTCTTTATACTCCCCGTTCTTTTTCGTCAATTTTTACAACTCTTCCCGCTGGCTAGTGATTCTTCTGCTTCTTCTACTACTACCACTACCACCACTACAAATATTACTATTATTACTACTCACTTCTATAGCATCGTCCCACCCCCTCCTCTATGGACGGGTAGGTCGGTAAGTGTTGTTACGTGGTTGGCTGCCCGGTTAGTTATTGCGAATTTGCTCGCTTTGTTGCAGCATATCCCGCAACTATGCACCGAGGATCGGACATATTACGTCTAGAGTTTCCCCCGCAAAGTTGACAATAACCATGCGTACGAGTGGACCACAGTAGCCCTCCTGAACCCCAGCTGCCACTACCAGCACTACTACGCCTAGCACTAATGTTGCTAACAGAAATGGGCAATGAATTGCAATCGGCGTCCAGCTACTCACTATCCGGCCCATCACTGGTGCCCCACCTCTAATTCCAATGTTGCCCTGGTCCTGCCCACCCGGTCTTGGGCCAGGTATGTTCGGCCAGGACCGGGTAAATAACCCATCAGCGAGAGAAAACGAGAGAGTGTATGTGTATGTATACAATTTGTGTGAGTTTGCCTGTGTGGAAGGAAGCGGAGAGAGAGAGAGAGAGAAAGAGATATGGCGAGACATAAAAGAAAGTGAGCAAGAAATATGGAGAGAGGGAGAGGGGCAACACGACCCGAGGCGGCTGTGGCAGCGGCGGCAACAATCTTTAAACTGTTTGTACCTTGCGCCAGGCTTGCATCCGGTCCCACAGTTACCGCCGCCGCTGCAGCTGCTGTGTTACTTACACCGGACACTGTAACAGTGGTTGTATTCGTTGTGAGTGTTGTGGTTGTTGTGGTGTTGAACACCAGCAGCAGCCTGATACGGGTCTCTTGATTCTGGAAGTTTGGCCACTCAGATAGTGGTGGTGGTGGTGGTGGCGGGCGGGTGGGTGGGCGGTTCTTTCTATCCTGGTCGAGTAGCCTCTCGGGCGAGGCAGGAACGGATGTCAGAAAAGCGAACGCTGGCGCCAGATACTCATACTGGAGGCAAGTACCAGACAACCAAGCGGCCAGGCACAAATAGAGAATGACAGAGGGAGCGTGAGAGAGAGAGGGCGCGCGCGCGATGGAGGAAGAGGGGGTAACAAGAAATGGAGAGAGAGAGAGGGGGGGGGGGCAAAAAGCAACGTATGTGATAGGGAAAATATTAAAAGAGAGACAAAGCAATAGATGGAGGGAGGGAGGGAAGGAGTAAGGTAGCAAAAGGGAGAAACGAAACGGCAATGCACGTTGAAGTAGGAGAGATGGAGAGATCACACACAACAGGGCCGGCCAGCCAGCCTCTTCGTCAGTCGTTTGGGCCCTCGGGGCTGTGCGCGGAAGACGACGAGACCGACGAGACGGTGGCGACAAAGGTGGCGGGGCGTCCGCGGCTACGACACCGACAACTCGTAAAGAGCGATAAGGGACTTCTTGTAAATACGGCGCTGTGGCTAGGCCAGCCCAGCCCAGCCACGCCACCACCACTCCACCAAGCAGCAGCAGCAGCAACAACAACAACGACAAAGAAGAAGAAGGAGAAAAAGAAGAAAAGGAGGCAGTTGTAGTCGTAGTAGCAGCAGCAGAACCCGTGGTTCCTGCCGTACACACTTTTTCCACCACTACGTCTACTAAAAGAACCCTCTTCCTCCTCTTACTACGACTCCGCTGTACTAGCGCTAGTATTACGACTAGGGATCTGCTGCTAGGACAACCCCAGGCAAGAGACTAGAAACGAGCCGGTTGGGCCCCAACGGGACTCAGTGGAGAAGATCGACGCTCCCACCATGCCACACACCGTCTGTGGTGGCAGGCGGTCAAAGCAGTCGAAACGCTCGTTGTAGTATTAGCAGTCGTACTAGTTCCCCCTCGAACACTTGCTCTTTCTCTCTCGCTTTCTTTTTCTCTCTCTCTCTATTCCTGTGGCGTTTGTCTGTATGTATGTAGGTATGCCGAAGAAGAAACTGATCCTGCTGCTGCTGCTGCTTCTACTTCCTTCCACAACTTTTAGCTCGGCGGCCCAGTCAGACATGGTTCCTCCTAGCTGGTCTCCTCAGCAAGCCTCAGGGAATCGTTGTCGCTGTGTTGTGTATTGTTGTTGTTGTTGCTGCTGCTGCTGCCGCTGCCCTGATCGTCACCATCATCATGATCATCATCGTCATCGTCATCATGATCGTTATCGCAGCCCCATCTGCTTCTGTTTTCCCTGTAAGTCCAAACAGTCCTGCGTGGTATTTTTACGCCGCCTCGTCCTGCCCACAAGCGTCGGCCCGTTTTGCCCGCGCACGTCCCGCCGCTATACCACTACCATTCCCACTGCCGGCCGTGGGTTGCCCTCTCGATCGGCCTATCGTTCTCTTTCCTGCTCGATCCTCGACGAAAAACGTCGGCGAACGACGGCACGACGAAGCCCGTTCGTTGCCTTTTTTGGGTTGCCTCACCTGGTAGCCAGGCGATTGTAGTTGTACCAGTGCTGGGGCGATAGCAGCAGTAGCAGCCCGAGCAGCCCGAGCAGCCGTCGCCGACGCCACCGCAGCAGAGTAATGGTAGCCGGCTAGGCCGGCAGTCGCAAATAGTGGTCGCTGGTACCTGTGAGGCAGCAATGTACCAGTCGTAAGGGTAAGCCTTCGTCGTTATCGCGGTAGTCGAGCAGAGCACGTTTGCGTTCCCTCAGCAGAGTGAGTGACAGCCGCCGCCGCTGCCGCCGCCGCCGTTGTTGTTGCGGCCGTCATTGTCATTGAGCTGCTGAATCTGGCTGTATATGTGCGGCCACGTCGGCCCCATCTGCCGTCAATGACCGACCGACCAAGCGACCGGCGGGCGCGCCAGTTTCCCGTTGCCACCGTCATCGTCGTCGTCAGCGGAGAGCCGACTCCTACCTCCTTGGTGGTGGTGGTGGGCTAAGCAAAAGCTGTTAGCTGCGTGCAGACATGCAGACCGGCAAGCTGAGAGGCTGGCAGCTCCTGTTTCCGAGCCGGGAGACCAGCCAGCGGCCAACCAGGCGACCGACCGACCGACACACCGATCAGGCGATTACCGCACACACGGCGGCTTCCGTCCACATCCGGACCAACATCCTGCCCTACTACCATCGCCACAGCCACATCAACCAGCATGCCCGTGGCGGCCACGACTGCCATCATCACCATCAACATATAGCCCCCATGAACATCACCTCATCACACAACCCCTATCATCAACATCATCCCATCACGCATCACCACCACCATCCCATCAACATTACCCCCATCAATATCACTACTATCAACACCACCACCACCACCACCATCAACACCATCGATCTCACCACTAGCAATACCACCGCCATCGATCGAACACCACCATCAACATCAAGACCCGCGACGTCACGAGCACGACCATCAACAACGTCACGACCAACAACGTCTACAGCTATAGTATCAGCACGACGACCACACATACGTACACATGCGTCTAAGAATAACGATACACATATATATATATATATATATATATATATATGTATATGCATGCATACATAAACACCTACATACAAGGGACGAAGCACATACTTGCCACTGCCTGGCTTCCTCTTTTCCTTGTGATGTGCATTCCCCTACGTTTTCGACGTCATCCTATGGCGTTGCCCTCGTATGAGCCATATACACTCTACATTTGTTCGTACGGGCTTATATCATACAACAGCACATACATACATGCATGCATTCTTTTATACAAACATACGCATACCAACATACACACGCATATATATATATATATATATATATATATATATATATATATATGCGTACATATGTAATACAATATATATATATATATGCGACCATGACCATGGGGACCAACGGCAGCGACATCAGGAAAAGCCCACAGCACCACCAGGCCTACCGTAGCTGCGTTCCACAGGCGTAGCAGAAATGCTTGCTTGCAGCCAGCCCAGCATATACGCACCTCATCATCGTCCTCATGGCGGTGGTCGTTGTAGTCGTGTAGTCGAAGTAGTAGTAGAAGTAGTAGTAGTATATACGCCGCCTCGTGTGCCGTCTGTGCAATGTTGGCCTAGCTAAGATCGTAGTGGGCTAAGAACGGGCGTGTGTATTGGGGCGGATGTGCATACCCCAAGCTGCCCCGCACCTTAGCCCGTCCTCTACGACGTGGCCGTTATGGCCTTCGTTGCTGTTGTTGTGGTTGTTATTGCAGTGTTGTTGTTGTTGTTGTTGTTGCTGTAGTACTAGTAGTAGTAAGTTGTTGTTGTTGTTGTTGTTGTTGTTGTTGTTTCTGTTGTTGTTTTTGTTGTTGTTGTTGTTGCCGTAGTAGTAAGTTGTTGTTGTTGTTGTTGTTGACGTCATCGTTGTCTTCGGAGTGCTCGTCGTTGTCCGCATTTGCGTTTTCCAACCGACTCAACCAAACCAAACAGCACCCCCGTCATCATCGTCGCCGTCGCCACGACAGCCACCGACCGCCTCACCACCACTACCACCACCATCGCCACTACCACCACCACCACCACCATCATCGCCATAAAGGTTTTCCGGTCGGGAGTAAAAGGAATGAAAGGAAAGGCCCGAGGAATGAAGGAAAGCAGCCCCACAATTGCCATGGTAGCCAGGCCTGCCGCTGCCGCCTCCGCCGCAGGAGGAGGAGACCACGACTTCGGCAGTGGCGGCGCAGAATAGTGATGCAAGCCTGAGCAAAAAAAAGCCGAGAAATTAACTGCGGAATGGTGCAGATCGAGGGTGGCGGGCTAGGTGCTGCAGAGCGGGCGACTGGGTCGTTGCGTGTCTGGGAGGAAACGGCCGGGCCAGACGCCAGCGCACAGGAAGGAGGCGGCGGCGGCACATTCTTGCATGCAAACCTACCCTACATGATGTGAAACCGCGTCCTGTAGCAGAGAGTTTAACAGCGCAACGACGCAAAGTCGCCGGCTCGACCGTTGGTAGTCATGCATGCCCACAGCCACACAGCACATACACCCATAGCAGCAGGCCGGTAAGGCGGTAAACGCGCATAGAAACAACGGCCCGAATTGCACAGGAGAGCCTTTTTGTGGGTGTCTTTATACATGTACGCGCCTAAGTACACACAAAGACTTAAATATATATATATATATATATATATATATATATATATATATATATATATATATATATGTCTAAATAACCTTTTGTTTAACGTCATGCTCGGCCACAACGGTGGAAATTCGGTTGTTGATCTACCCGAATAGGCTGGACGGATCTTCGTTGCTGAGGGTTGGCAAACTGGCCGTAAACCCAACGCGGTGTCAAGATCTATCGTTGACGTCGACCGTCAAACTTGTTGATCAGGAACGAAACAGATGTCCATGACACCTGACGAGTGGCAGCTTCTTAATGTCGATGTTACAGCCAACGAATGACTAAATAGCCAGGTAGCCAATTGATGAAAGCCACAGACAAATTAGAACTGGTCTACTGTTTGTGATTGCTCTTTGAAACGGTGTGGTGTCGCCCAAGCCACTGCCGCTACAACTCTCTAGTATTGTGTAACTGTCTAGCCATGCTGAGCCATCTTAGCAGCCAACGGCTGCATAACAGTCTGCATACAAAGGTAACTAAATGTATTGCATGAAGTTATGGGTCGAATCTAAATATTTTGAAATTTCTAGACAATCATCTAGAAAACATTGCTCTCTTCGATCGCCGAAACACAAAGACCCTAAAAGGGCGCTAAAAGGGCCCTCTGTCGCAAGCAAATATCTTCATAGTATAAAAAACGAACATGCACATGTAAACAATATGCTTACTTGGTGGACACAGCGGCGACTTCACACAAAAATGCACGGGACTACAACAGGACACACATTCAGATAATACCCTACGCCTTAACCGCCTTATCAAGCATTGTCACAAGAGTCGAAGACTCACTGCTGCCCGAAACAAAAATGGTAGAATTTAGAAGCGTCTACCGGCGGGATCACTGGTAAGTCGTAGTAGTTAGTAAACTCTAGTAGAGCTGCAGGCGTTGCCCCGGCTGTAGCCTTAATAATCAAGAAGACATCATTATTATCAAATCGTCGAGATACCTCGACCGAGATTTCCCACGCGACAAACAAAAGCGCTTGAGACCGACAATGACTTTGCACGCCTCGTGCTTATTATATTTGTGCCCCGGCACTTCAGGCGTCGCATCACTATGTCCGTGGCTGTGTTAGTGGCTTTGGCGCGGCGTTCCGGCAGTCCGGTAACATCCCCTGACTGAAGCTCGCCAAGCAAAAAGGTTATCTGGGGCCTGAAAACGGAAGAGCGCCACTGTTTGTGAGAAGACCTTACACGTAGGAAGACGAGCGACAGCGTACCATTACCCTATGTCAGGATTAATAGGAAGACTTTAGGATATTCTGCCAATTCTACTTGCTTCTTTAAAATCGGGAGGCTTCCAGCCCTAGGTGCGTTCACTGCGACGATGTACTTGAGGACAGCTCAAAACACGCGGTCCGCAGGTGTCCAGCGTGGGCGGAGTAGCGCACATCTGCAACGGCCTTAACGAGGACAACATCGGACACACCGACCGACACAGACCTATCCAGCCTCTGCACGCTTATGTTAGAGCCCCGTCCCAATGGCAAGAGGCGACAAAGATTTCTAGAAGCATACTCACGGTTAAGACTATGGGTAACATCTCCTCTTCTTGCCGATACGCCTCTTCTTGGCTTCAGGGCAAAGAGCTAACTGCGAGCAGATTGGCGACCTTCCTCCGATTGTTAAAGGTCATGCTTATGAACGGTTGGTGTCATGTGTACGGAAACACGCATCCGCCTCGGTAGCGCAGTAGGCAGCGCGTCAGTCTCATAATCTGAAGGTCGTGAGTTCGATCCTCACCCGGGGCAAGGCGGAAATGTTTTTTGGTGTTATGTGTGCGTGGGGTTTTGTGACAAGTTTTGTGTGCGCCTGAGCCCCACACCTGAGGCCCATAATTGGCAATTGACTGTGGAATTGCGGTCGTGTTCACGTAAGCACACCGCACTTTTCAGTTTAGCTTGTATGAAAAAAGGGTTGGCTAGTAAATGTAGTATTTTTACATGCTTAAATGTTGTTTACGTGCTTACATATAATTATTACAAATATTACAAAATTATCTTCGCTCAGATAGCCTCCAGAGTCCAATTCGCATCCATTAACACGCAATTAAAAGGTCTATCTTAACGAGAATTCATTTGGTTCGCGTTGTGGGTAACACTTTTCAGCTTGCCGTATACCCTTGCAGTATGTTTATCGAAGTTGTTCATTAAACTCAAATTTGTTTCATTTTTACCTGTGTGCAAAACATTCAGGGTATTTTTGGCCGAATCAGCGGTTACTTCATTGAGGTTTGCTCATGAAATAATCACGGGCTCGATTATTAAGTTTAGGTCATCTCAGCTAATCGAGCCGGAGGGTGTTCTGTGTGTTAAGCCTCACTTAAGTGACATTATATATATATATATATATATATATATATATATATAGAAAATAAATTCCATCTGTTTATTTTTCGTATATTACAATATGTATGTGGGCACATATTACGGAAGATATATATATATATAGTTTATATATTGTGTTTTATGTAAAGCTAAATTACAAGTTACTATATCTTCGTGAGGATTGCTTTTTCCCTTGTCGCTTTCTATGACACGTGCGTAACATTGCTCTGTCTGATATCTTTGGGAGCTCTCAGCTGTATGCGTCATCCACGTATAAATAGCCAGAGCGAACGCTCCTAATGCGCGTATAACATTCTGTACACCCAGCACGGAAACAAACTTTAGAGCAAGCCGGTTGCAGATATCCACCCGCCCTAATGGTAGCACTTTGCTATAGCAAAATATCGCGTTGGCTGTTGTTGCTGTTGTTGTTGTCCTGTCGACTTTGTTGTTGCTGCTGCGGCGTCCGCAGTTGTTCTGTACCGACAGTTAGCCCGACCCCGTTTATGTATTGAATGTGCTTTCTCTCGCTCTCGTTTTGTCACTCTTTGGCTTTCTTTCTCTCGAATTGTCTCAATAACCTCAAGTCTTAACCATCTTTGCGTCTTATTGCCTACGTCTTGCGTCCCTTGCCTCCGCTTGTGTGTGCCTCTTTCCACTACTCCAATCCATCCAACAGCCTCTGATGCCCCTCACACACTCTACGAGGAGTTGCTTACCTTTCAATGCGGGTTATTCGCTAGGCTGGACTAGTTGTTGCGAGCGGTTTGGAGCCCTAGGCGATTGGGAAAGGCAGCAACAACGAATCGACGCACACCAATAGCAGCGCGCTGCAAAATGAGCTGTTAGACCTCTTACCGCACAGCGCAGTTCTAGACGCACCCTATGTGCCCCTCAATACATTTCTTTATATATATATATATATATATATATATATATATATATATATATATATATGTGCACACGTTCTCAGGAGACAATTGTCGCTCCATTTGTATTTTTAATAAAGAATATATATATATATATATATATATATATATATGCGTGCGTTTTCCCCTCCACTATATCCAGAGCTTCTAGGGCAGCCATTCTAGGATTTTGTGTTGTACTAAATGCATAAAACAGCAAGCAATGAATGCATTATTTTTTGTATACATTAACTAAGAAGCCCGCGATTGACAAATTACTATTTAAAGGACAAATTGATGGTAATCCAGAAACCGCCTAAGTGTTTCTGCTTTTACGCTGCTAATGTTTTATCGTCAATTAGTATCATGATCTTTGATAAGTTGACAGAAAGGGAACACTTGCGGGCCAATTTAAGCAAAAGTTCCTGCTTGTGCGGAACGAAGATACAAGTTAAGGACTTCGATCTTTATGGCGTAGGCAAACCAAGCTGGCGTCAAATATCTATGTACATCTGAAAGACCTAAATAAAATATGTTTTACATGCAAAAAATACAAACAAAAAGTCTGGGAATAGCAAAAGACTTTATAAATAAAAAGTACGCAAACACATCAGTATACAAACTTACATTTTGTTTACTGTTATGTTCATGTTTATTGCAATTACAAGATACAAAGTCATGTCTCGTAATTGTCAATATGCGTATGCCTGAAGAACACCGCAATTGGAAACTAAAACTATAAATCTACAATAAGCAAGCTTGTCATGCAACTCAAATTCTACACAATTAAGGCTGCTTTTGTTTCTATTTAGCGATGATCCGAGCTGTGTCCCCAGGCACAAAATGCCGCTAGCCTGTGAATACGTACTTATTGGCCATCGACGGGCCTTCGAGAGCGTGTCTTTTTCGCCGAGAGCACTCGTGGAATTTAATGCAACACCACTGAAGAGCCTGGTCCCTGCAGGGCATTTATATATATATATATATATATATATAAATGAACAGTGACCATTCAACGGCACTACGCATATAATCAGATGATCCGCACTGAATGCTGCGATTTGCATCAGCGATCCCAGCCGCTATAATCCCAACGTACTGCTCATTGTCCTAGTTTGTACCTATGAGTTTTTGTATGTGTACGGGCTTTGTTTGTGTGGATATTAAGAATGTAGAGAGGCGATTGTTGCGACACCTAAATACGAGCGAGCTGATTTAGTTTGGGGCCATAAGAAACAGGTTCTCGCGGTTTGCGCTTTCGCCGTGACCACGAAGCCCGAGTCGAAGCCGGAGACCTACTTACTACACAAACGCTCACACACATAGACACATATGCGGCCAGCTTTGCGGCTACCACCACCGTGTATCGATCGAATCATTTTACTGTTATCGCCATCGTCGAAGCCAGCCAGAGAGAACGGACGGTACCACCCTTGAGAGGAGCAGGCAGCACAGGAGATGATATCTGGTTTGACGTTTTTTCTTTCTTTCTCTTGCTTGTTTCCGTATCAATAATCGCTCGCGTTCCTGCCAATAGATGATACCTCCTGGATGCAACGCTGGGAAGCGTTTCGTTGTTGACATCGTTAATATTGATTTGTGCGAAGTCATGGCTGAGGCATCGCTTAGAATCGGCTGCATTCGTTCATTCGTCGCGTTATTGCGAGCAGAATGTATTCCAATGCTTGTTTTTGTGGGCAACTTTTGGTGGTCGGCCGAAACGAGAGAACACTTATCGACGGCCTTTGAAATTGTCCCAGTTTATCTTGCACCATTCTTGGCTTAACAATGTCACACGTCCAAACGTGTTGATGGCTATTATTATTGTCGATTGAACACACCCGAGCTAATCAATCCGAATGTTTTTTAAAAGTCAGAAATCGGCAAGGATCACCTTACATTAATAAGAAAACGGGCTGTTTTTAGGGGCTTTGTATTTCCTTAGCGGGGGATGCCTTCAAGCCCTGGATGGATAGGTCGCATAACACGCAGATTCGGAAAAGCGAAGAAAGTGTCACAGTGCTGTCGAGGAGATACCACTTCATGCCTATTTATTATTTGGATACACTGTGTCCTATAAGGCGCCATAGGTAAATACGAAATTAACTGATAACAGTAAAGTCTACATTCAACACAATTGTAAGAATTAAATACTGAAATATAAATATTGTAATAATAGTGAAATACATAAAATACTGTTATTATTATTATTATTAATCGCGCTGCGGTTGCCGTCGTTGTTGTCGTCATCTTTCCGTGACTCATGTATTTGTAACCATTTATGATATTAATTGACAATGAATGGTTGAATTGCCTATTGCTTTGGAGACGCTGTGTCCTATAAGGCGCCATGGGTAAATACGAAATTAACGGATAACAGTTAATGCTACATTCAACACAATTGTAAGAATTAAATACTGAAATAGAAATATTGTAATAATAGTAAAATACATAAAATAATGTCAAATATTTTGATTATATTATTATTATTATTATAAATCGCGCTGCTATTGCCGTCGTTGTTGTCGTCATCTTTCCGTAACTCATGTACTTGTAACCATGTATGATATTAATTCACAATGAATGGTTGAATTGCGAGCCACTCGAATGTATTACTCGAATGAATCAATCGAATACAAAATATGTACCTCTATAAATATGATTGTTGGCTTTTGCTCCGTCCACTTCTACGGCAACCAGCAAACGTTGAAGCGACGCACGGAGATCACGTGGACAGACTTTCTTGTTCAGGTTGTCACTGACGGGCGATGGCCCGGCGACACGCTCTAACCAGAGAGGGCGCGCGGAGAGTCATTTTTCCGGTGGTCAGCTACCCTTCTATGCGAGAGCAGCGTTGCCGATGCTTCTACGTGAAGTCGCCGCCGCCGCTGCCGGCACTGCCGAACGTGGTGGTGTTCGTAAAATGATGACGGACGAATCAGCTGTATTGAGGCTGCTGCTTTTACGATCTTAGCAGCAGCAACATCATCAGCAGCAGCAGCAGCAGCAATAGCAACAACAACAACACAGCAACAAGAACTACTGCAACGACCACAACAACAGCAGCAGCAGCAACAACAAGAACAACAACAACAACAACAATATCAGTACGCTGATTCGTTCGCCAACAAGTGGTCGTCACCGGATGCTGGACCATTGCGCGGCGCGATCCACTAGCTGTGCCAGTTCCTCTTCTTTTGCCTCGCATACTTCCACAACATCAGCAGCAGCAGCAGCAGCAGTTACTGTAGTAGTAAGGGTTCTACCTCATTGTAGTTAGTGGTGCTGCATATATATATATATATATATATATATATATATATACATGTATATATATACACACATATAAATATATATATATAAATATATATATACATGTATATGTATATATATAAAAGTGTGTGTTCGTCGTAATAGTCGTTGTCCAGTAGTGTGCGCAGTAAGCGTAGTGGCGCAGCTAGCGGCGGCAGCAGCACCAGGATTTTTGATTCTCCTTCGCTCCTCTTACTCTCTCTCTCTCTCTCTCTCTATATATATATATATATAAATATATCTGTGTGTCTAGCTCTCCTCCCGTATCGCCTCAAGCGGGGCAGGCATCCGTCGTCCACTTGATAGACGGCGACGGCGGCAGTGGCGGCAGAGGCGGTGGCTGGAACGACGGCTGGGCAACTCAACGGACAACCGTCTGTCTGTCCGTCTGTCCGACTCTCTGTAGGTAGTTGCTCTTGTTGACTGTATGGCTGGCTTCCACTATTCCCTTAGCGTTATCGTCGGCGGGGTTCGTATAGATGGCGGCAGTCGTGGTGACGGTCCTCGACCGTCAGGCCAAGCCAAGCGAGCAAGCCAGAAAAACAGCAGCAGTGGCGCCATCGGCTTGAAAGTTCCACTGAAACTGTGCTTCTCTCTCTCTCTCTCTCTCTTTATATATATATATATATATATATATATATATATATATATATATATATATATATACATATATATATATATATATATATATATATATATATATACATATATATATATATATATATATACATAGATATATATATATGTATATATGTATATATATATATATATACATATATATACATATATATATATATATATATGTGTATACATATATAAATATATATAGGCGCGTATGTAAGAGTATTTCTCGCGCGCTGCAAGTCGCGTTCCCGTGCATGCGTGGGTGAATTTGTCTCTTAGTGGGCGAGCGTATTATGAGTGTCTGGGCGTGCGTAAGTCTGGGGGGACCGGCCGGGGCGGGGGGGGAGGGGGCGGGGTAATGTATGTCTCTGCACGTATCTCTATGTCTATGTAAGTGTATGTGTCTGTATAACTGAGTGAGTGACTGACTCGGTCAGTCACCCAGTCACCCACCACCACCTAACTGATTGACCACCAACCGTTCGTTGTCCGTCGTCCTGCCGTTATAAACACCATTTGCTTGTAGTTGTCGTCGCCATACTCGTGGCTGGCAGCGTTTTCGTCTTCGCGGTTGTTGTTGTTGGTGGTGGTGCAGTTGTTGTTATTGTCGTCGCTGTCATCCTCGTTATCATCATCATCATCATGCTTGTCGTTGGTTGTTGTTGTTGCTGTTGTTGTTGTTGTTGTTGTTGTTGTTGTCGTCGTTAGGCGTCGAGAGGACGCCGTAGCCGCCGCCACCGCCGCGTTCTTTGCTAGGATTGCTGCTGTCCTGCGTACGTATGCGGAACACGGGACACGCGGGCGGGGGTGGAGAGGAAAAACGAAGGGAACAAGAGGGCCGGGAGCAAACAGCAGAGAAAGTGAGCTGCCGACGACAGGAATCGAGCTTGTGGCGCAGGCAGCGGGGCGCAACAGCCGTCTCGAATCCGTCGTCGTTGTTGTTCTTGCCGCCACTGCTGCTGCTGATGTTGATGCCAATGTTGTTGGCACGGCATTTGCGGTGGCTGATAGCAAACGCCACACCAACAGCAGTAATGGCGGCTGCTGCCGGTGTCGCCGTCTCTGCTGCTGCTGCTGTTGTTGCTAGGTCAAGAGGAGAGTTTGTATTCGTTCTACCGTTCAACCATTCGCTGGCTCGCACGCTGTAAGTCTGTCGTCATCGTCGCCCTTCTGGCCGGTTTTGGTCGGTTTTGGCGGGCGGTGGGCTACACAGTGCGCCAGACGGCCGACCGGCCGCACGAACTCGCGTAGAAAGCACACACGCAGATAGACAGGCAGGCAAGCACTCAGCAATCTAGCCGTTCTAGCAGAGCTGGTGTACAACGCCGGTACCTGCCGAGTCTCGTCTCCCAACCACCTCGTCGTTGCTAACTCGCTCGCCCTAAGCTCTGCGACCGTTGCCGTTGACTGACTGGATCTAGCCTAGCCGCTGCTTTGGTTGGTTCTTGGGTGAGCCCCACAGCCAGACAGAGCATGTGCATGACCGATCGATGAGCCGTGCCGCGATTGCCTGACGCCTATGGACGCGTCGCGTTTCGGGCTCATCGTCATCGCCTTTACTCCTGCGTCTCCTTCTTTGCTGTGTTCTTTTCTCTCTTTGTCTCTCTCTCTCTCTCGTTTCTCTGCCAGGATCGATCTCCAAACCGTCACCGACAACGACGACGCCGCCGACCATAACAACAGCCAAAGAAAGGCCTAGAAGTCGTCGTAGTAGAGGTCGTGGAAGATCGTTCCGAGCTACTACAATTGTAGCAGACGACAACGACGGTGACAGACGACAATAGCATTGGCGGCGGCGGCAGCAGCAGCGGCCGCCGCCAAGTCGCGCTCGCACCAATGGCGGGTCATCATCCATGGATGGTCCGGCTGGCGTTCAACGTGTCGCGTTGGAGTCCAACACGCGACGAGTGGATGCTGGCCAACGCGCTCGTACACCGCTCCGAAACCGAGCGAGTGGCGGCGTTCGTTTTCAAGCGTGACGCGAAGGCCGCCATGGCTGGCCGCCTGCTGATTCGTCGCTGTGTCGTCGATTCGCTGGGCTGGAGCAACGCGGCGCTGAACATCGGCCGAACCTCGGAAGGCCGGCCACGGATCATGTGGCCGGATGACGCGGGCACGGATGCGGACGATGGCCGCCCCCACCACCACTTCGACTTCAACGTGTCACATCAAGGCCACTACAGCGTGCTGGCAGCTTCGCCGCACTGCCAGCGGATCGGCATCGACGTCATGCAAAGACGCTACACCGGCGGACGGCCGATCGCCGAGTTCTTTCGCCTGATGCGGCGCCAGTTCACGCCGGACGAATGGCGCTATATCGAAGCGCCTGATGAGATCCGGCGGCAGGTGGCGCGTTTCTACCGGCTGTGGACGCTCAAAGAGAGTTACGTCAAGGCGGTCGGCGTCGGACTCGCCATGGACCTGCAGCGGATCAACTTTCGCGTCTGCGATGAACTGCGCCCCCCGCCCCCCGTCCTCGAGCTGACTTCGACACGGCTTGAGCTGGATGGTCAGCCCGCCGACGAGTGGACCTTCCACGAATGCCTGCTCGACAGCGAACACTGCGTGGCTATTGCGTCGTCCGGCAGACTGCAACAGCGCCGGGACGACGAAGGAATAACGACGACAACAACAACAACAACAGCAGCAACAACAACAATGACTACAACGACAACAATGACAACAAAAACAACGGCCGAGCCACACACGGCAGGCCATTCCCCTGCGAGTGCACTCGGTCCTTACACGCAGCTGGACTTCAGCCAACTCGTAGCCGGCCTCGAACGCCGAGACGAGCTCAACTCGAGTGAGCTCACGGAACTGTGGGAGCAGTTTTGCGTTAAAAAAGAGCGCCCACAATGTGGGTGACGGCCACGAGAATGACGTCCATGGTTCACGATCAGGGAGACTCTGGGCATCGATGTATGTATGTATATATATATATATATATATATATATACGTTGTTTTTACGGTCAGTCTTATTGAAATCCTTCACCGATGTCACAAAGAGGCAGGAGGTACGCGGAAGCTGCCGTCGCACATCGACTTGCTGGGGGTACATGTTTAATACAAACGACGGGATGTCGTTTACTGTTGTTGTTATTGTTGAAAGCCAACGCAGACATCCGAAAAAAACTACTACCGCCCACTTATGCGATGGCTGGGAAAATCACTGGTATTGCTGTTGTTATTATTAGTAATGCAATCAGGTATATCGTTTGCACTTTCGTTTTTGCCGTGATCTCATCAGGTAATTTATAGAAATGCACACATTATATGCTTACTATATATATATATATATATATATATATATATATATATATATATATATTTCGCGTATAGTGTTGAGGTACATGAGAAAGTGAAACTACGGTATATTGCAGGCCGTCTAACTGTCTTCATAATAATATCACAATAACAATAAAATATTCTACGTTGAACTTGGATGCTGGCGTGTAGAGGATGCTACAATGTGCCACGGCATAGAATTGAAGACATTGTGTTAGGAGCACCCATTGCTGCAACTAGGCAAAACGAAATACTTGAAACCGACAAGGCAATTGAGGCGGCATTAGAGTATATTGTGTGCTTACGTAGGATTCCGCAATTGCAGCAAATACACATATGAATAACACACAACGTAAATACTGGTAGCCATATCTATCTCATGGACCGGATGTAACTAATTTATGTACACTACGCATTTGGATAAGCCGACCTTGTTATTACTAGCCGTGGGCTCCACACTACACGCTGAAATATTTTCTGAAATCATCTTGAAAAACCCGTAATTGGCACGCGACTATGCGCACAAAAGCATACATTTAATAGTATATTCTGTTAGAATGTTATGGGAAAATGGAGCTAGTTATATATATATATATATATATATATATATATATATATATATATATATATATATGTGTGTGACCAATATATACTAAATACATGTTTACAATTTTAAAAACATGCTTATATACTAAATGTATTTGATGCTTAAAACGCTCTAAGGCAAATTTGTATTATTGTTGCCGACAGCAGTCAATTAATTCGAAAAAATAAAGAATACACGTTTTTTGCCCGTTTAAATGTATATGTGTGCATACGCCTTTTTGCATATAATCGGGTGGCACTTTTAGGTTCTACTTCATTCGTGGTCACATTCTACTCCAAAGCTGTGGTTCTGTCTGCTCATTAACTAACTCCGCCGCGGTTGTATTGATACCAAAGCGTTAGGTTGTCCCGAACATATCTGCGCGCTTTTATTAACTTCTAAGTTGGTTGCCTTGAGCACACCAGAATGAGTTCGTGGCGTCATAGGGTAGTTGTTTACAGTAATAACCTATCGTAAATTTGTCAGAGTTGTCAGATCTTCTGCGCAGCATACATCGTACTCCCCTGAAGTTGCACCATCGAATATGACTTGCACAAATCACTTTAAAAGGATCTAACGGGAAAAACCTTTTTTTAGTATATACACCTATATGGTAAAAAAAACGTTCTGCTTCTAAGGACTAAAAGTTGTTTGGAATGAGAAAGTTGCCCAGTTGGTGGCGGAGTGTACCAAACCTGTCGGCCAGCCAGATACTTTAAAAAACTTTGAAGCTTTTTCACTTGGTCAACAGGAGGCGCCCGGAACAATCGCCCCCCGTACATTGAATTCCCTCCTTCGTCTCTCCCCGTACCCTTATAGGGTGATCTGCATCCGACCATCAGCTGATTGCAACCACGCGCGTAAGCCTCGCCAGAGTCTTTGGCACCCCCGACAGAGTGACGAGGCGCGTTCTATATGTGCATGCCACGGTCGTTGCCGCCGTTGCTCACATTGCACGGCCAGTCAAACGATCTTTGTACAGAAGGGACATTGCAGACATTACACTCCGCTACCGCTGCTGCTCCTGCTTCCACTGTTGTTTCTCCACGGGCCGTCCTTTCCTGCACATACGCACATCCACATACCGCTACAGAGACTCTTTGATGATCCCAGAACCCCTATAGCCCATCCCAGAACCCGCGTGGTCCGTCGCTGAATCTCTATGGCTCGTCGCTGGACTCCTATGGTTTGTTCCTCAACCTGCACGGTCGCCGCATAGCCGTACTACCCCCGCCCAACTCGTACACCGGTTGGGTTGGCAGCAGACGCGGTCCAATAGTTGGTGGACGGGAGGGGGGGGACCTGGAACGGGTTGCGCGGGGGTTTTCTTCCACACCCTCGCGCGCTCAGCCCGGCCGTCCCGCAAGACAGCGACCGACCGACCGACCGCGGCATTGACGGCTAGGCCAGCAGCACCTTACCACCAACCGCTACGGCCAACGCGCCCATTGCCGTCGCAGTTACTACCAACAATGCCCTTCGACGCCACCAACACCACGACGACGACGACCACCACCATCACTACCAATTCGGACTGCAGCGCACTACGGCTCCCCTTTTCCAATGAAGGGAACAGGAAAACAGGAGAAGTAGGGGGGCAAGAAGAAAACGAACGAACGAGGGGGAAAAGTAGAGGAAGAAGGGATCTGCTCTGTGGCGGAGGTTGCTGGCTGCTGGCTCTGTTCTTTGTGTGTCGCGGCGGCGGAGGCCGGCGGGGTGGCGGAATGAGGGGTCTTATGGCCGCTAGGCAAGGGATATAGAGCGTATGGGTTGAGCAGGGAGTGGGGTTGGGGTGGTATCGGGGGTATGGAGCAAGCAAGCAAGCAACCAAGCAGGCAGACAGACAGGCAAGCAGACGCGCAAGAGCAGCGCTCCACCCCCGGCCGGGAAGGTTGTTGTTGTTGTTGCCCAGACTGCTCAGCCTCTGCCTTTGCTGTGCCTGCTACTGCTGCTGCTGCTGGATGATGTTACTGATGGGGGCGGCCATGATGTTGATGATGATGTTTATGCTGGCGATAGTGGCCGTGCTGCTGCCGCTGCCTCTGCCTCTGGTGGTGCTGATGGCGATGGCGCAGCGATACTTCTACTTCGGTCGTCCGGTCCGTGGGCCGGTCGTGCCGGCAAGCTTTATTTCATTAAATTTTACCTCACATTCCTTATCGCGTCGTTCGGTTGGCGGTATCGTCGTTCCGCTCCTCGTCGTTGTTGTTGCTGTTGTTGTTGTCTTTGTCGTCGTCGTTGTCGTCGTCGCCGCTGCCGCCGCCGCCGTTCTGGAGCCGTTCAGTCTCCTATTTCGCTTTGCAGCTATACACAAACCCGCGCGCTGTACTCGTTGTTGGTGGCGACCAGACCAGGCCAGGCCAGCATGAGCCATGGCTGGGTGGCTGTTTCGCGGGCCGGCCGGGCGCAGCTGCAACGGCCAGAGAACGGAGAGTAGTAGTTCCTCGAGGCTGGGCTGTTCGAACGAGGCTGGTCGTCGACGAGGCTGGCTCCTGCAGCAGGCTCCTGCACATATCCGTCCGTCCGTTTCCTTGCCCGCTCGCTTGCCCGTCCGCCGTGTACAGTGCTGCTGCTGCTCATACACGACGACGGACATGATGCTGCTGCTGGCTGCAATTCTACCACCGCCACTACCACCATCGCCACCGTCGCTTTCCTCCTGCAGCCCAAGGCGGCGTACTTGCTGCTGTTGCCTTTCCCACATGCAGCAACGGGCCGCACAGTATTTGATCGGTCCTGGTGGTCGGAGACCTGGTCGGTCTCTGCCGGGAGGGAATTTGCCGCTACTACCTAGCGGTAGTCGCTGGCTGGCTGCCTCGTGTTGTTGTCGCCACGGCCACTGCCGCCATCGCTTGTCTGGTTGCTTGCCTGGTCGGTCGGTCGGTCGGTGGGTTGGTCCGCGCGCAATCGCATACCACCATCGTGGACCGCTCGTTGTCCTTGTTTCGAACGAGCGTTGTCAAAGACTCCAAAGATGCTGCTACTGCTGCTGCTGATGTTACTACTACGCTAGAAGCTGGCAGTTGGTTGGCGGTTCTAGGCTAATAGCCCCATTATCATCATCGCCCCCATCGTCATCATCATCATCGGCCTCATCATCATCACCATCGCCCCATCATCATCATCACCATCGCCCCATCATCATCATCACCATCGCCCCCATCATCATCGTCATTATCAGCATCATTATTAGCGGCAGCGGCAGCAGCATTATCATCCTCATCAGCATCATCGTTACCTCGCCATGACGCCATGGTGGCGCGCACTGCCAGATAGTGCTCTAACGAGAAGCCGCCACAGCGTCATCTACCAGATGCTTTCAGCTCTGCTGGTGAACTGCTTTAGTTATTTGTCTTGTTTTCAACCTGCTACGACGCCTTATCAGGAGGTGAACGTCTGTATTATTGAGACGCCGATGCCAATGATGATTATGGTGTTGATGCTGGTGATCGAGAGAACACACACATTCGTGTCTGCCGCCGTATAATGCACGCAGACTAGAGAAGGCCGTGGACGGGCGGTATATGCGCGTATATATGTGTGTGTGCACGCATGCACAATATGTAGGCATCTATGTATATTGTAAACTTTCTGGTTCTGCCAATCCTGTCCGGGAGCGTACGACGTTACGTCCGCGTATACTTCCACATGCGTACAACGACATACGTGTGTGGATAAAATTAACGCACGGCTTCCCACGAGGCGCCGTGTTGTCCAAAAAAGCAGCTCAGTTGCTTCGTAGGGCGAGCAACTTCTCTTTAAAGCGGAAGGCGACATGCGCAGAGCTTCCGGATGCGCGGTCTACGAGCCAGGCGAGTCGTGTCCAGGCCGGGTGCCTAAAAAGACGTGCATTTCACCGCACCAACCACCGCGTCCAGCCCACTGGTATGTGGGCCAAAATGAGAGGTCTTCATCGGTGCTGAGGCTTGACGCTCTTGTTTTATGCATGCGGCTTACGGTGTATGGATGCGGCTTATGGTGGAGGAAATAGCAAGAAAAAGAAGAAGGAGAAGAAGAAGACAAAGAAGAAGAAGAAGAAAAGAATGACGACAAACAAGAGAGGAACAGTAAAAGCGAGCACTGCTGCTAACTTCAAGGCTAGGAGATTGGTTGTGTTCTGTACTTGATATGGTTGGTCGCCGCTGCCGCCTCCGCCACCACGTAAGGGTCGAGGCATTGTTTTGCCGCAAAGCGTGTTTTTCATTCAATTTTGACCGGGCTATGCAGCGACAGCAGCAGCAGTCGCCGGCAGCGGCCCGTCGTCCAACGTTCGCTGTCCAACGTTGATTTTTCTTAGCGCCGTTCCATGCAAGCGAACGCGGTATCTCTCCGTCTAGCAGCAGTTGCTTAGACCTAGCTTCTCAGGCGGCTTGTTTAGCAATAGCGGCGGCGAACGGCATGCAGGCCTGTCCATAGTCCATAGCGGGTGGGTGTTTGGAAGGAGACCGACGAGGACGGCTGACCCGGCTGTGTCACAGGCTGTACGAGGCACAGCGGCCTCGAGGTTGTGGGCATAGAGAGAGGAATAGCACAGAGTCGTCTACGGACATTAAGCCTCCTCTCGCTGCCTGCTTCCCTTCGTCCATCCATCCACCCATCCATTCCTACCTCGCTCCATACTTCCCTCCCGTACTCCGGCTCTTGCAAGTGCGGCTGAAAATTATCTTCATTCCGGACGGAAGCCAGCCCCATTTCTCGTTGTGCGTTTTCCTGCCAATGCGAAGCATCCTTGGCACCGGAAGTGAGATGTTGTTTAGCTGCTACTGCTGCTGCTGCTGCAGTTTCCGGTTTGCTGGGACGACTGGGGATGAAAACCGAGGGGGGCGGTAGTCGGACATAGTCGGGGATGGAGACTGGGGTGTGTGTGACAAAGACCGGGGGTGGGGCATGCTGCCTAGCTAGACGAAGCTGAGAATCATAGCAATAGCGACACGGGTGGGCCAGGCAAGGCAGGGAGCACGTCAGGTTTGAGATGCGACTGGCTGTTTCTCTTGCTGCGAGATGAGCGAAAATCCGGGGCAAGAGACGGAAAAGCAGGAGAGAGAGTTCAAGGGAAATCTCATGAACCTCTGCTAGTTCGTGCTGCTACTCTTGGGGTTAGGCACGCATTGCGTCCGCTGCTGTTGCCCTCAGCGAGCTCTCTGAGCCTCGCATCGAGCAGTACCGCTCAGATCTATGTAGGTTTGGATTGGGGAAAGAACTCCATCATCGGTTGATTTTTCGCAGCCCGGAGTCCATTGCAACGGTTGGGCGATATGCCTGAAGCGCGTGCGTTCGTTCAACCACCCCAGTAGTTGCAGTAAAATGAGTCCTGGTCAAAAGGGCCTGCGGAAACGGTGCTACCCGATACTCAGTTAGAGACTACTATCTGACTTCAGTTTGCAAGAATTATTAAATCTGTGCTGACTCCTAACAACAGTCGTATGTTTAGCCTGACTGCTATGCATTTAAGTTCACGAAATTCGAGCGTTCTATCTATACGGTGTTCTAAATTAGTTGCATTTTTGTTTAGTCCTTTCTGACCATGAATCGTTGTCGTCCGTTAGATGTACATACTAGCTATCGAGCCCATGTAGCGTGCTGAATTCGCGTGCGCCCTGCGACCGTAGTTGACACAAGGGTGCACGGGTTCGATCTCCACCGCTGCACATTTGTATTTATTGGGATCCGTCCTATGAAGCAATGCAAGAGCGGTTCCGTTGACGTTAAATGTTGGCTAAGAGTCAGCCCCAAAAAAGTTATATCGTACTAGCTGTTTAAATTATTTTTTGGGGTGAAGGTAGGTATTTTGTTCATGTCGATATTCCTCTCTGGTCGCGTCGCGTCACGCACCTGCACCATGTTCAAGCTTCTGCAGACAACATTTTTCATCCATCCGTGACTTGAGATTGGCTGTTAGGCTGCGGAACCAACAATGAAGCGCGCGCTTTCTTTACAAAGGAAAACTTGTGAAATTTGTGCTTGCAAAGCATTACCCGCTATAACTTTGTGTATGTCAGTTCACTAGTTGGTCCCATTCGTTCGACGAACGGAATAGAACTTAACTTGAAGCATGGTTGAAGTTGACAACTCGCTCGGCGTGCGAAAACAGCCTATGTGCTGAGAGGCCTGACTAATGCCGTTTATCAGTGTACTGGGTAAATATGACGCTGACCAGAAATGTACGGTACGATTTATTGACACAAGTCAACGATCAGCGCTGTAAAAATGTACAGCCAAATAATTTTTGGTTGACAGTGATGTGTGGTAACCTGGTCAACTCGCAGCACTTCTATTGAGGTTTTAGAATGTTCTACTTGTTTACCATGCTACTATCATCATATATTTATTGCACCATAGGTATGGTATGTATATTACTTATAAACATGTTTACGCTATGACTTACTTTCAAGTCGTATTTTCAATACTTTCTGCCTTGAAACGCATTCAATAATGTTAAGTGAAAGTCCTCCAATGAACGATACCTTATTTAAGTGGTGGACCATTATTAGAAATATCTTTAAACAATTTGCACAAAAAACGTACATATCCTTGTGAACATCAAAGGTGGCTAATCGTCATTCGGACAGTGCACAATAAATAGCAGGGCTGCCCCAGATTTGCTCTTACTCTGATGAAATCTAGACAGTCCGAACCTCCGTTAAACGTTTAGACACCGACAATACTTCTTTTTATCGGAAAAGGTTTTTATTGGCTCAAATCAGCCTTCGGTCAGGTTAGGTAGGATCAAATACGCTTTTTTGCGGAGCATTCATAACTATGTATTCATAGTGATTTCCTTGACGGAAAAGTGGGTCCGGTACGTCGGCTTCAATGAGAAACTTTGAGCTCTTCCGAAGCAGGGCTCCGCAGTACGACCAGTCCCGCGAAAGAACACTGCGACGCATTTGTACTAACATGTGAACGCGAAACAATAGTTTTATGTTAGTACAGCAAAACGATGCTGGGAGTAGGCTAACTGTTCACTGAGAGTAATCCTTGCCATATTGCGTCGCCCGCGTAATCAACCCAGTCGTTGCAATGCATTAATGTACGCTGCTAGTAACTACAAATGTTTTTCGTTATCAATTTTGTGGCCATCCCTTTTCACTACAATTATTCTGTTATCCATATGCCATATGCCAAACGAAACTTTTATGGAGTCTTATTTGTTGCGTACTCACTTTACTTTGCACGTATTATATAACCGGTGTCATTTGGCACATTTTACGAATACAAAACTATCACCTTTTAATACGTTGTTCACATTACTCTTTAGAAGGAAGTCTACTAGCAAAGACGCAATAACGACAAACGTATTCCAATAAGAACATTTTACCTATTCCTGGCTTTAACCAACGGTGGGTGGAGGAACACTTATTTCTGCATCATTTATTTTCCTTCACCGCTTCTGCACCTCCCCCATGTCTGCATTGAAGCACGAGGCGAGCAGCGATAGCTGGTCCGTGTGGATCCCCATGTGAAATTTGCAGTGTGCGTATAAAAGCTACATGATTATTGTACGTATAATAATTACACTTGGGTGCGCCTCACGTGTCGCCGTGATTCGGATCATAATTGCGATTGTTACAAATCACAAACTCAAGCGTCAAACCTCCATCTATATGGAGATAGTCTGGAGAGTGATGCAGATTGCGCAGATAACAGCGATCCTATGTGACTGGAGTCAGTTTGCTCCACTCATCGGCAAATGTAAGACCTGATAGTCCCCACCGACATTAACAGCGGTAGCCGGGTAAGGGCGCAAACATCATTAGGCACTCTAACTCCTCGTGCCCGGTAAAAGATCAGGTGCTTCTCCGACCATAAATCTACTTCAATATGCGTATAGGCGATGCATATGCCAAACCTTCTCTCGACAAATAACGTCATGATCATGGCCATCGTCATCATCGTCATCACCGTCACCATTATCATCTTCATAACCATTTGAACGCAGTAGTTCTGAGCAGTTTGCTGCCAAGCTCAGTGCGGCACAAATTATTACAAGTGTGTATTTCCTATTGGTAACAAAGCTGGCAATTAGTATTCTAATTGGCAGACGGCAGCCCGACCCCAAAACGAGAACAGGGCCAGATCCACGATGATATCATTGGACCAACTGGAATCGTTGATCGGTAGTTTGTTATTTTCACTCCGCGCCTGCCTCGACTTCTTCCTACGCCCTAAGCCCCACCTTACCACCGTGAGTATACACCGCCATAACTATTACCAAAAGAGACTTCGTCACTGGTTAGGTGCCTGCCTAACAAACGGATACTCTAGCTAACCGATGACGCTCGCTGCGTAAACAAATGTTGTTTACACTCAAACGTATAGCAGGTAGCACATACGTTGAGCCGTAGTCCTCGAAGCCAAGTCGTCTCTCGCAAAACATCTCGGCAACATCTCTCGGGCGCGCGCGTAACGCAGATTGTTTGTTGTTGGGTCTGCGAGATTCGTTCAGCAAAAGTTGTTCGTCGTCCATTCGTTGCCCGCGACGTGCCTCGAGTGCATAGGCCTCGTGCTCGTCGTGAAGGCGCTTCACGTCTCTCTCAGAACGGAGAGCTAACGCCCCGTCGTGCATAGATCGGCCAGCAGCAGCACAGTACCGCCGTCGCCCAGCGGTGTACAAGTTCTTCGCAGCAAGCTCCAGGCGGCGCGCGTTCAGCCGCCCACCGGCGGTTCAGTCGGCCCAAGTGAAGGCCCCAAGGACTGGGACGCCGGAGGAACGCCATCTCTATCTCTTTCTCTATCTCTCTCTGTTCGCATCATAATTCCACGTTATGATGCGACCGCAGCGGCGGCGGCAGCAGCAGCGTCGCTCGTTGAAGTGTATTGAGGTGTTACGGTGTCTTCACAGTGACGCCGCCATCAACCACTCAGCCGAACGATGAGACATGGCGCACATCATACGGCGCACAGCATGCAGACAACACATGCATGCGCAGAACTTTCCCGCATGGGGAATGCCTGCCTGCCTGCCGCCTGCTCCGGCTGAACATGGATAGCATGGAAGCATGGAGGAGTTCCGCGTGAGCCCCGACCCCCAACCGTCCTCCCGCACGCCAAAGCTTGCTGCTTTCCGATGCGTCGCCATCGTCAACGTTGCTGCTGTTGTTGTTGTTGTTGTCGTCGTCGTCGTGGTGGTGGTTCGTTCCTTATTCCCGTTCTTCCCACCCATCTCCCATCGCCCCCCCCCCCCTTCCCTGTTCTTCTCGTTCTCGAACTCCGCTTCTTCGCTTCCCGATGATATGAGCTCCCGATGTTAATAATGCAACAGTTGTCTGTCCGTCTTGCTGAATACTCCTTCCACGACCGGCCGCGCCACAACTGCAAACGCCGGTGTGCAGACGCTGTGCTGTGTCTCGTCGTCGCGTCCTATCAGGGGGGTTGTGGAGGTGAGCGCGGGGGGGGGGGGGAGACGGGGTGATACCTCGGCGCTTTTCCGGCCTGATTCACACACGAGCGGTCGGCCGTCGTTGTCGACGACCCCGTACCTCTCTTTGCCCCCTTCCCTCCCCCCCCCCTGCGCCCGTTTCCGCCTGTCTCTCCGTTCGTCCGTCTGTCCGTTCGACCGACCGCCAACCTCAAATGGAACAACGACGAACTACTGGCAGCGCTTCGACTACGATCACTTCTACTACTACTACTACTACGACTACCAGAACCACTACTGCTAATAGTAATAATAGTAATGCTGCTACTACTATCAGCGGCACCACTAACACCACAACCAGTTGTTGTAGTCGACGTAGAAGACGTAGTCAAAGTAGTAGCAGTAGTAGTAGAAGACGTAGTCAAAGTAGTAGTAGTAGTATTAGCCGTCGTGTCGTTGTTGTTGTTGCTGCCGATTGTTGTTGTGGTGGTGCGAAGATTACGACCACTCCAGCATTCGGCCGAACGCCGTGTACTGTGTACGAGGTGGTACGAGGCGGCAATCGGCGGAACTGTGTAGAATGTCCTGTGTGGGATCGCGAGGTAAGATGCAGCCCGCGCGAGGATACAGGAAATCTTGCAATGTACATGTGTAAGGTGGCGGCGTATATATATATATATATATATATATATATGAAGTATAAAGTCACAGGTGTTTACGCTCAGTGTCTTTTTACTTAACTCACGACATATACATATATAAACTCACGATCATAGTGCCACGATCAGTGACCACTATTTTCCCTTGACACGCTGCTTTTGCTTATTGTGGAGTTTTGGGGGAGCCTCTGTTTAAGCGAATTAGTGGATTTCTATTTGCTATTTACAGGAATGAACCGATTATGGACGCGGCGTTTCCGCGTTGAATTTCAACTGATATTCTTTGTAGCAAAAACTGCCATGACCTTCTATCACCGGTTGATGCAGCAACTCTAGATCCCAGCTCCGCCAGAAAGCTCCTTGTGATTTTTCCCATTGGGCCTAAAGTCTCGAAGGCAATTGGTTGAACGATAAAGTTTTGTTCCAGTTCACGATATTTTGCCAACTTGCGATCTTCGGCAAGGTGAGCGGCTGCTCCGACCTCCCTGCTGGTATGGCGAGTATAAGAAGCGGCCAACGTGCAAGACACGGTGACGTCGTACACAAGGCAGCGACCTTCACTCCATGGAACTAGAGTCAGGCCGTCCGGACGCAGTTGGCTGTTGGCTGACAGTCCGACCGGCTCCTTGACTGCCGGTATGTGGGCAGACTGCATTGCTCGGTGTATTAGGTCGATTAAAGCTGAATGTCTTGAGAACCTACCGGCGCTCCTCTTGCAAGCGAGAGCATGCTCACCCGTAGAAGACACCGGTAGGTCACATCTTGCACAGTTATGTGCGAAGCAGACTGATTCCCCCAGGCGCAGGCCGGAGACGATGCGGAGTGTGGTATTGTCCAGCATCGTCCCCAGCTGCGGTGAGGGAATGGCCTGAAGCCACTTTCCGCTCATCGGATCTATCACGGCTTTCAATCGCGCCTGCTCTTTAACGTTGTTTGCCTGGGTCATTAACCGCTCCTGGATCTACTGAACTACTTGCAAGTCTAAAGTCGATTGTGAAATGCGTTCGGGCAATGGACCCCACTTTTCTGCGTAGTAGCGGCGAGCTTGTTCAAGTTGAGTGATAAAGCTGGTGTAGGCATCCGGTGGTGTGATCCCTGACACTAAAGTCTCAGTGTTTTTTAGAGACCCGAGGTGAGCAGACAAGGCAACTTGCGAAGCCATGCGAATCCCCATTCCTCCTGCGGAAGTTGGAAGCGAAGCTTGTAACCACGAGGTTTGCCTAAGCTGAACGTTTAAGATTCCCTGAAGGGTACTTCGCAAGGTTTCGTCGAACGATTGAAGCAGTTCTGGTTCAGCATAGGCTTGTGAGCATCGTAAGAGGTACATCAGCCTCGGCGTTGACAAACTCGCGCGAAGCAGGTAGAGGGCTGGGTGAGCGTCCAATAGTCGCAGTCTAGAGCACCAGCGAACAAGGTCGGAGCCTTTTTTAGCTAAAGATAAGCCAATCGATTCGGTCAGAATTGGCGCTCCTAGAAGCTCGAATTCGTTATCGGGAATTAACCTCGCAGCTGGCAGAAGATCGCGGACCATTTGAAGCATGGAGCCGAGTTGAGGGTCCTGTTGAAAGGGGAAAAATATTTCGCACTTGGCGTCGTTCAGCTTGAGCCCCGAGACCGCCTCGAAGTCTTTTACCTGGGCAATGTCTCTCTGGACCGCCGAGACGTCTCCAGCGAGAGTGCCGTCGTCCAGAAACCAAGGTCGGAGTTCGGAAGTAAGGCGCGTTTGAAGTTCGTGAATAGCAATGCAAAATAAAGCGGGGCCACAGGGGTCACCTTGCTGGACGCCGGAGCACGACTCAATAAACTCTCCCTGCCAAATTAACTTGCTCGGAAGTCTATACATCTGGTATACCAGCGGGTAAAGTTGGGGAAGGTGAGTGCGAACAGCTTTAAGCAGGTGGTCTCGTCTGAGCGTGTTAAAGGCATTTTTGAAATCTAACTTGACGAGAACCTTCTCTGGGGCACTCCTGTTATGGTCTACAAACGCCCGTGTTGCATGCACGGCCTCTTCCGCACCTCCTCTGATTCCGCAGCCGAGCTGATGCGGAGAGACCATTGCGACGATGTCCGGCATGCTCTTCCTGGTTATGATCTTTCCGACTAAGCGGCGCAGAGTCAGGCCAACGGCAATGGGTCTAATGCCACCATCTTTTTTGCGCAAAGCAATAAGCGAGGCGCCGTAGAAGACAGGGAGCACGAAATCAGGCAACTTTCCATTAATAGCAAGGTTTACAAAGCGTACTAGACTTAAGAGCAGTCGGTTCTCCTCGCCGTCTCTGCCGATAAGGTCCTTCAGATGACGTGGTCGTAGACCATCAGGGCCGCCGCCTGAGCTATTGGCAAAGCTCCGGATGGCGTTGATGACATCCATTGCAGACACGGTGATCTCATGGGTCTCTCCGGCAGACACAGGCGGCGGAGAAAAGGATAGATCAGGTGGAGTAGGCGGATGTTTGCCCAGGAGCGCCAGTTTTGTTTCGGCAGACAGCGGCGCTACTGTGTCGGTGGATAAAAAAACCCTTGCCGCAGAGGAAACGTCGCCGAGAGCGAGTTTCCCCTGAACAACACGAATCATCGCAGAGTTGTTGCGCGACGAACTTTCTTGCCGACTAGATAATGATGAACCATATGGGTTCGTTTCAGGACCGTTTCCCGCCCGGAATCGGTTAAGATTCTCGCGTAGTACCGATGTGAGGGTTCGGCCGCGTTCCTTTTGGGATGGTATGCAGAATACTGCAGTTGGAAATTGCAGTAGTCTTTTATATGAATCTCTGCTTGCTGTTGAGCAGACCTCATTGATCAGAGTTGCAAGCTCCGAAGACATGCTGTCGCGAATACCCCGGGGTAAACAGGAAATCATCTTAGATGCGCTCTTGATTTTCGACGTTTTGAGGATAACGTCTTGCAGTGAGACCTGCGCCGGTGTACTTGTTACAGAGTATATTATATGTATATGGGATGGAATGACAGAGACAACCGGCCACTCTGGCATTAAAGTTGCGGGTTCAATCCCGACGCGACACATACCCCCATGTCGATGCAATACTTCTTAAGATTTGCGATTCGATCAGGTTGACACGACTGACGCAAATAAATCAAATTGATAGAATGTATATGTGCAGAAAACGTGCAAAATCACGTTGTAGCGTACAGGTGGGTGCCCGTACATACACACAGACACACCTGCATATAAATTTATATATATATGTATATATATATATATATGTGTGTGCCTGGTGCAGTTCGCACACAATCGTGCTGTTTTAAATCTTAATGTTCGCTATAACTACTATAGCTGCACATAAACGCATGAATTGCATCTTTCTCCCTCTCTGTCTATATATATATATATATATATAAATATATATATATATATATATATATATATATATATATATATATATATATAGGTAAGCATTATTTACTGAACTTACAATAAGGTGTAAACAATTGTTTATATATATATATATATATATATATATATATATATATATATATATATATATAGGTAAGCATTATTTACTGAACTTACAATAAGGTGTAAACAATTGTTTATATATATATATATATATATATATAAACCTAGAAGTTGAAAGCACTTGTTTTACTTTGCCAGATTACCTACATTTACGCCTGCATTTTCGTTAAGCAGACGACGTCGAGCGACGTTTGCATCGCCTTATCGGTTGGTATCTTGATACAGTTTTGTCTTTGGCTGCAATACCTACCTGTCTGCCTGCTTGGTTGTCCCCGATCGACTGACATTTGCGCCCGTCCATTGCTCTCGTTATTTCGCACGGGCGCGCTAATGGTTAATGTAAGACACTAATTACCAGGGGAGCAGCACACGCCACATCATAACTAACCGTATTCTTCTTCTGTGTTAATATTGTCGTTGATGTTGTTGTTGTTGCTGCTCTTGTTTGTACTGTTTCTGCTGCTGCTGCTGTTTTGGCTATCGTTAGTACTGTTGTTGCAGTTGCTGCTCTGACAGTTTTTGTTATCGTTGATGCTGTTGTTACTGTTCATATTGCTGCGTACGTAATAAACGTAACACAGACATATATTGATAATGGCCCAGCTCTTTAAGGTCAATTTGCCCAGCGGTTTTCACGGTATTTGCGCATCGTTGCGTTATTGTAGCACATTGGTTCAATTTTCACGCCGGTATTGTACCACGTACATTGGCACAATTGTCTTGCGTACTTAAGGTATACCGCATTGCGCTTAGGGCCTTTCTCTTTAAAGCAGATGATAACTAAGTACTCAGAAATCGGCAACTAGGCTATATAAAGCACTATTTTACAATCGAGTCTTGTCGTCTGAGGTTACTGCATGACGTTAGGTAGACCTAACGCTATGCCTAGTATACCGTTATTTGCATGTGCTTGAGAGACGAACTTCTTTTTGACCACTAAAAGTCAGACGTTTACAGAAGCAGGAAGACCGGCGGCGCGTAATGTTAACAAAAAAGCAACTGCGATTCGCGAAACTTCGCAGTGATTTAATCTACCAAGAGGAGCGACCATCTAAGGTACCCCAGCAGATTAATGTTAAAGAACTGTTGCATATCTGACCACTTCTAGCGGACTGTCGTTTAACCGTAAATCATTATGTTTAATGCGTATACGAAAATGTGGAGCCTTAAATACAACTAGTTGTATTTTAGGGCATATTACGGTTTAGACCAAGCGATAAGAAGGCCGCCGATGTTCTATGCAAGGATCCATTAATGCTACGCAGTCATCGAAATATGTATCTTTCGAGACTTGAAACAACATTGGCATATCATCGACAAACGTAGCAGTTCTATGTTCAACGTTTTCTACGAATAATCGAACTAATTTTGTTGAAGAGAACTTCTAGTAGTCATCACAGTTCATACAGCTTACAGGAAATTAGTGGTCAAAGCGATCAGCTTACAGTATACATACCTGGGTTACCTTACACTAAGGAATAATTACGTAGCTCGACTTAACTAACGATGTCGTCTGCAAAAATGTACAACTGTTTTTAGATGCATATTTTAACTTTAGGTTTGCTATGCTACTCCGGCATGACATGCACGTCTTGTGCAAGCATCGCTAGAAATATTTCCTGCAAACATTTTCGCCTGGTCATGTATTCTAGGTTTAAAAACGATTTAGTCAGAATTCATGCTGAAGTACTCAACCGATTCAATCAGATTTCATGCTGAAGCACTCGTCGTTCATAATAGCCGACACACGACCAGCAGTAGAGATGATATATATCTGATAGTTTTTCTTCCACCTATGTCCTTCATTAAGGCAAAGTTACGACCCGACGAATTAAGTTTCTCTTACATAATTAAAAAATGCAAAAAAAGATGGCCCTTTATACAGAGTACGTGATAATCGTATTGCAAATAATGCATATAGTTCATAGTGGCCAATCTCCGAACAGCAGACTTATTTGGTACGCCTCCATTTGAAATATACTGCACTCCCAGATGATACTTTCCAAGTAGAACAGTGAAGTCTGGTAATTAGATACCCCGTTCTTGGGGTTAAGGTGACGATCGGTATGGGCTTGATTTAGGCTGTCATTTATTTTCTCTTCACAATTCAACGTTCTCTATAAGCTGTCCGATGATCTCTTTGTTAGGACGCCGGGCGACAAGCACCGGCTCACCTTCTAACGTGTTCCGGCCTATGCGGTTGTGCATATAGCAGATGTAAAACGCTGTATTCTAATATGACTAGTTAGTAGGTAGTAATGCTTTATAGAAGGAGCAGAATTATTATTATTATTATTATTATTATTATTATTATTATTATTATTATTATTATTATTATTATTATTATTATTATTATTATTATTATTATTTTGTTTTAGATTTCCCGTGAGGCAATTGCCCGTGTACGGTTTTTTCATGTCATGGCTAATTTTACTCCACTTCGGCATTTACCTTGTTTAAATTGGAAACCATGCAAACCAATTTAAGAGTGGCCGGTCTGGGTCTCGAACGCAGTCCTCCCGAATGCAAGGCAAAGGCTTTGCCACTAAGCCATCTTGCTCGGTAGAAGCAGAATTATCAAGGAATAAACGCACAAACAACAATTATACCCTACAAAACTTAAGGTACTGGAGGGTTTTTGCCGACATTTGGCTGCATGCAATAATAGCCTTCATGTCCACACTCTATCGTATTAAAGTATATACATAGTATTTTCTCTATAGATCTTAAGATACTGGAGATACGTCGAAGACATGGAGTTTTGGTGACACGTGGCCACGTGCTAGAACAGCCTACATTGCACAAATTCTATAGTAGCAAAAAATATATACGCATACAATTTCCTTGTAAATGTCCGAGCATTTCGAACCCTAACCCAACACTCTGCCCAAATCTGCAGAAATGTCGCTTCAAAAGGCGGATATGCGTCGCCGTGCCGGGCTATATACATACATACATGCATGCATATATCTATCTATCTGTCTGTCTGTCTGTCTACAATAGAGTTTGTGCGAATCGAGAGACACAAACTGTACTAGAAGAAGAAAAAAGAAGAAAAAGAAGTAGAAGAAGAATACAACTGGTGCGCAGCCTCCGAAGAATCTCCTCCGGTGAAGGAACCGGTTTGGTGCTCGCGCTAAGCAAAAGCAATCATTGGCGGTCGCAGCGCCGGTTGATCCAACCTCCACCATCACCGTCGCCCCACCAGCAGCAGCGGCAACCTTCATTTCAGCTCGGCATTTTAACAGTAACTTGTCTGCTTCGTGTCCTCCTCCTATATTTCTCTCTCGTCTGTGTGGTGCGGCCGTCCGTTCATCGGTTCTGTCTACTACTACTACACTACTACTACTACTACTAGGACTCGTCGAAGGTCTTTCTTTGGCCTTTCTTCTTCGTCGAGATCTTCGGAATTCGGGCAACCTAGCCAGACGTACGGGTCCTATTTACCGAACCCGCTGCTGTGGCCGCCGCTGCCGCTGCGCGATGTTCATCGTCGTCGTCGTCGTCGTCGTATAGAGTGGTAGTGGTGGCACAATTTCGCGCGATCTTCGTCTAACGCTATCCAGCATACGCAACATACGCCGTTAGCGACCAGCAGCCATGATGTGGTCGTTGGGTACGCTTGTATACGAACGCACATGCATTTATGTATGCGTCTGTATATATGTATATATATGCATATATATATATATGCATATGTATATATACATATATATATATATATATATATATATATATATATATATATATATATATATATATATATATAGGTCGTCGGTCGTTCCACTGATGGCAGAGGCCGCTGTCAGTTCAAGATCGGATTCAGGTAGACGAGGAGTACGACGACAACAGCAGCAGCAACAACAACAGCAGAAGATTGCAAACGCTCTATCTAACTCGCTCGTCAATCCGATGGCATTCGACAGGGAAGAGAATCCGAAACGAAGAGTCGAACCGGGGTGTGGGGTGATCGGGTGGGGTTTCGGGGCTGAAAGAAGGCGAACGCCATAAGCGCGAGCATTGCGAGGACGAGGACGACGACGACAACAAGAACAACAACAGCAACAGCAATAATAACAATAGCAGCAACGATGACAACGACGACACCAAGAACAACGACAACCTCAACAACGACGACGATGACGACGACGACGACGACAGGGGCGACAACAACGGTAACAACAACGCAACGATTCATAGCACTCAACAAACACACTTCGTCAACAACAGATGCCGGCAACTGGCAGGCTTACGCAGGACGGCCCAGTGGACAGTAGTGCACAGTTTTGGTGGAGCTGCTGCTGCTGCTGCTGCTGCGAAGCTGAAGACAACAGCCCAGGTGCAGCAATGCTAGCAGCAGCAGCAGCACCAACTCCAGCACCAGCATTGTACACATCGCTTGCAGTTCTCCTCGTTCGTCCCACGTCCTCCGTGGACCTCGTGGGTCGGTCAGATGGTCGGACGGTCCTTCGTCCAGAAGACGAAGACGACGACGACAACAACAACAACAACGACAGCAACAACAACAACAACAGCACCAACGACCACGAGGGCACAAAGCAGCAGAAGCAGGAACAGCAGCAGAGGCTGAAATATTGACGTAGTGGAGGTCGCCGCCGGTGAGTTTTTGCTGAGTTTGGTGACGCTGACGCTGTTTCGACCAGTAGTAGTTCCGCAGCTGACGCTGTCGATGAGGGCGGCGACGACGACGACGACAACAACAACAACAACAACAACGGAGAGCACACCAGCAACGACGACGACAACAACAACAACAACGACGACAACAGCCACAACAACAACAACAATAACAACGACGACGACGACGACGACGGCAACGACGAAGAATCCAGTCGGCTTGACCTGTCTGAGCGCGAGCTCGTCGGCTGCGCATAGTTCTTGAGCACGACACGGCTTTCAACTTGCTTGCGAGCTAGCTGCGCTGTTTGTCGACCAGCCAGCCGTTCGTCGCGATTCAGCCTAGCGCCACCACCCCCAACTCGTTGTTGTAGTCGACAGTCATTGCTGTTTTCAGCCGCTTGTCCTTCTTCGTCCTCTGTCTCTCTCTCTCTCTCTCTCTCTCTCTCTCTCTCCCTATATATATCTCGCATCGACTCTCGCCAACATTTCGTCTCTTTTCAATCTCTATGAATTCGAAGATATGGAAGCGACAACGGATCACAGAGGAACAGTTGCGTTATACCGGCATTACCGTACGGCAACGAAGCTATTCTTGTGGCGGCAGCGGCAACAACTACAACGACAACAACAACAGCAACAGCAACAACCTGAACGACCAGAACCAGGACCACGAAGACCATGACGAAGAACACGACGATCATGAAGACTATTGCTACAATCACCGCCACGATCATCAACACCGCCATCAACACCCCACCGCCCTACCTCTGTATGACCCCCAACTCCCCCATCGCCCCACCTCTGGCTGACCGTCGTCGTCGTCGAGCCCTGATGAGGCCTACGCTGGTCGCTGGGCCCGTTGTTGTCGTTGTTGCTAGTCGCTTCAAGCGCTGCCGCCGATGTGCTGCTGTTGCTGTTACCCCCCAGAATACAGGGTGCCGCCGGCTGACCGAGATGGAATTCCGCAGGGGCGCCCCACACACACTGCGTGTGATGGTGCGACCGTCATTGCTGTCGAACCTCGAAACCTCCGGGTAACGCAGAAGTTGTACCGTCCGTCCGCTCCATCACGAAAAGACGATCATGACGAAGACAACAGCAGCAGCAACAACAACAACAACAACAACAACAACAACAACAACAACAATGACCACAGTAGACCAGCAAGAGCAACAACAACAACAACACGACAACAGCAGGAGCAGGAGCAACAGTAACAACAACAACGTGTACAGCTACAACAATCGCTTCTTACGATTACCTCTAGCAAGTTACGACAACAGCGGCAACAGCAACATGGTCATAGCACACAGAAATAGGGTAAAGACCCAGACGTCGAGCTTACGGGAGCTATTATATAGATCGATAGCGATCGAGGGCAGATCGCGGGGCAGGTACGCAGTACGAAGTGATGTGCCCTGTTGTGCCCTTGACGAATAATAGATAGAGTATGCTATGGATGGGGTACGTCCCCGTACGACATAGTTACCCCTCGACTCCACAGCGACCACGTTTCAATATAAGCAAACGAGACAAAGCAACAAGTAGCGACGACCAAAGACATGCAGGACATATTAATCGCCCTAGAAACGGCCCACCACTGTGATGTCATGAATCATCAATTTGAGTCTGACGCAACGCTTATTAGCAGACGCCGATTACGTTTCGTAGGTAAAGTCTAGTCGTTCTTTGTAGATGGGCATTAGATATCGACAAAGTTTGTCTTCATCCGATTAATGGCAGCATCGTTTGCTGTTTATTTCACAACGAACGCCTTTCTAACGAGCGGGAGTACGAGAGAAAGCAACTGCCGGTCATATTTATATGAATGTTTTTAAAATAATTATTCGTATGAGTATTCACTTTATAACTTTCTTGTTATATTTAGTAATACTATTACTACTACAACTACTACTACTGCGATTACTGCTAGTACTTCAACTAGTACGGCTAGAAACGTTTCTATACTGTCTGAGTACCGTCACACCGACGTTGTGTGTTCGAACGCGACGACATTACCACCCTCATTTCTGAGCACGCTTAGTATTTCTCGTGGTAACTTGGTGTTACCAGTAGCTATGGCTGAATTAGTAGTAGTAGCAGAACTGGTAATGCGCGGAGTAATAGTCAATAGTCACGCAAAATGTGTCGTTGCAAATCTAAGGCAGGCGGACTGAGTGCATGTTGGCAGACAGGCATCAGCAAACCAGCACAGCTGTTGTTGCTACCGTATCCGCAACGGTGACGGCCTTTGCCGTAACGCAACGACGTGACTCGACGTGACCCGACGTGACCTTCGGCTGTCGTAGACGCCAGACTAGTTAGTGGATCGGCTACCAATGATCACCAAGTACTACCAAGAAGCCCTCTGCCACAATCCAACACAACTGGAGGGCTACCCTGTTACGCACAACAAATACTCCATCATTTCCAGCAATAACGGCACTTCCAACAACACCACCACATCTGCCTACTCTGCAAATAGAACTAAAACTTGTCCCCAAAAGTGGCCGCTGCGAGCGATCGCCTCACAAATAGATGAATAGACGATGCTGTTACGCTTAGTTTGCATTTTACAGGATCATTTGTGAAGTCGCGATCTAACGTATCTGCGCGCCGGACGTGGTACTGTATATTCGTTCAGATGTTAATACCATGTTAGTACCGAGGAAATGAGCGAATGAGTGAGCAAGTAAGGGAATAGAGCCGTCTTCATAGTTTCCTTCTTCTGATCCAGTCATCATATATATATATATATATATATATATATACATACGGGACAAAGAAGAGGTTATACCCGACGACTCTGACATGACGAGCGGCCGTAAGTTCAATCCCACGTATTCTCTCGAATCGATCGTTTGTTGTTAGAGTTTGCAGATGTAGGTTTAATAAATGCATAGATACATTAGAAGCTCTGTGGGTGGTTTCTACACCCATATTCCAGTTAAAAAAAATCGACAACTTTTTTGGTCGTCGAATGGTCGTCGGATGCGAATAAATGCGCGTACATATGAAGCGTAATTTCACGACCGCTGCCGCCGTTTGCATGTAGAGAGGGAGCGAAAGAGCGAGGAGAGAGAGCGAGGTTGAAGCCGAACGATAATTGATCTCTTCTGAGAAATTGGTTCATTATGTATATGGTCGTTCGGTTAGCACTGAAAGTGATGCACCGCCGTTTAAGTCGTAAACACCCTATTGCCGATTTCCGCACCTGCATGACGGCACTAGATGCTGTGAGCAGCAATGGTAGCGAGAACTTAAAGCCACAATTAAGCCAACGCAAGTCAATCAATCCTCTCTCCCTCCTTCGGTTCGATCGATTCGTTCTTCGTGAGGCGAATACCATCCACACTGAGGACTTTTGTTGGTCAGCGAGTTCCATCCATTGTTGAGCCAGTCTAGCAATCACCGAGTTCGTCTCGAAACTTGCTCGGAGCTTCCCCATGATATCTTCGACGATGAAGACAACTATAACAGCAACAATAGTAACAACAACAAAGGAACAAGAACTACTAATCCTACTACTACAACAACTACTAAAGGTAGTGTTGTTTGATCTGGCGCAGCACGCTCCCGTCTAAACGATGAAACTGGTCATGCACGAACAAAGCGGTTCTCTTTGAAACACACTGTATGCATACGTGTGCATACGAATAGATAGATAAACAAACGAATATGTGCATGCAGCTCTTGATTTGCGGACGGAGGGGACCATTGCGTCTGACGGCGGTTTCTTTTGCTAGACGTTCGTTGCAAAGACAATGTGCCGTGCGTCTTCGTCGTCTGTTCCTTGCTTTACCCATTCATTAACTAATGTGTGGCATGTATTAGCCAACTACAACTGCACACATATATATATATATATATAAGAAAGGCACATGTCGGCGTGCCTGCGCATAATCTAAGGGTACTTTTGCAGCGAAAAACAAGTGCGCGTGACATTTTGTGCACGCACGAATACTCACATGTATAGACATGTACACATGTGTGTAGTATATATATATATATATATATACGGCTACAAAAAAGTTTTTTTGGTTTTGTCCGTAGAGAATCATTAAAAAACCGAAAAAACTTTTTTGTAGACCCAATATATATATATATATATATATATACAAAATATATAGGGTATCCGGATATTCGCGTCTAAAGCTCTGGGGAATGGTCAAGGTCAGTGAGAAAATAATTTTTGCCAATGGAAAGCGAGAGAGCAAAAATGTTTCGTATCGGGGCGAGATGGAAATTTTTCTAAGCTGTGATTTTAGAGTGGCTGTCCGACGCATGTTTACAAAATGAACGGTGGTGAGAGATGGCATTACTTAATTGAAAAACAAAGCATTCCGGAGAAAATTCTATATCGTTTGAAATATGATTAGTCTTAGCTAGAGCAGGAACTCTTTATACAATAATGTAGTGTTTCGAAACTCTTGATAATTTCACAATAGTTCCTGCTCTAGCTAAAACGAGGTACAATTCAGATAATGGACATTTTTCTCCCGAGTGCGCCTGTATGCTCGGTTATGCAGTTCTATTCGTCCACACCCGTGCATTTTGTAAACTTATGTCGGACAGCCAGCCACACTATATTATGCTCACAGCTTTGAAAAGATCATTAAAAAACAGTCTCACTACTATACGAAGCCGATGTGGTTGTACACCATTTGCGCCCCCCCCCCTCTCCTTCTCTCTCTTTCCCTATGTGGTAGTTGTCCGCCTTGGTGTTATCCGACGGGCGGCCTGAATGGCCCCGTATGGCTGTATGCCTATCGGCGCGTCTGATGCGATGTCGTTCTACGATGCCATGGACGCCTTCAAGCCACTCACTCAGCGCCCTCGAGGGCTGCCCTGAAGTCTGTTTCTTCCTCTTCGTTAACTATCATTACCTGTGTGGTCCTCTGTCTGCATGGACATCATGGACGAAACCGCCAACAGGAGTGGATTAGGCACTGTCTTGCTTACCAGTAGTAATCATACTTTTTGGGCTGACTCTCAGCCAAGGTTTAACGTCTATGGGACTGCTTTTTGCATTGCTTCATAGACAAACCCCCATAAATACAAACGTGTAACGGTAGGACTCGAACCCGCACATCTATGTGTCTCCTTCGGTTGCGAGGCGCAGACGAATGCACTACGCCACCAGGCTGGATCTCGCTTACCAGTAGTACCATTACTACTGCTTTTGCTGTTGCTGCCGCTATGTTTAACTTGGTTGCTAACAACGATCGAACTCTTAATAGTAGCTAGTTGTGGCAGATAGAACTGTGGACATTAATTACTGCTAAATTTGAACTAGATTGCGCGAACACGTTCGACGCAAGAGGTTGAACCTTGAGTGGACGAACATTCATCAGGACTCTCCATCAGGACAACGTATCGAAGCACACCTCGTTACTAATTTTAGCTTTTAAATAAATACAATTATATAATCGATTTCTATAAAATGAATACATCGCTTCCTATATTTCCGCAACATTTGAATTTTTTGCAAGAGACGAAGTTTTGAAACTACAGAGTAGACAAAGAAAAGTTGGCTTGATTCCGAAGAAGCGTTTAGAAAATGTTTCGAAGCGTAGGAAAGAAGGCGACAGAAGTACATCGCAGCGGGTAGAAGCTATTTTAAAGGGAAAAAACATTCGGTTTGTTTTTACTTTCGAAGATTGAGTAAATCTTCTTTTTTTCTAAATATCTGTATCAGAACGTTTCGATCCGCCACCGTACGTATATATATATATATATATATATATAAAAATGTATTTATATTTATATATATATATATATATATATATATATATATATATATATATGTATGTATATATATATATATATATATATTATATATATATATATATATATATATATATATATATATATATATATATAAAAGTATATGTGCCTACGTGTGCGCCTTCATAAGGGAGGCGGACATCATTGTCACCACCGCATCTTCTAAATCAACTTCGTTGTGCTTATTTCGGTTTACGTGGACGTACTTCATCTGCCCGGACCCTACGACGACGAGCACGGCCAAGCTGGTGATAAGCCAGCCGCAGATGGCAAGCATAAAGATTACTGCTACGGGCATCCACACGTACCGTAGAAGCAGGCTGCTGTGTGTCCCATCCAATTGACGCGGCACTGCGTGTGAGGACACCATATGTGCACATACTCATACACACACACACATATATATATATGTCTCCTTTCTTTTCCTTTCGTTGCTTGCGTTCTTCCTCGTATTTCCACATCTTATCATTTACGATGATTCGTTACTCTTGACCCACGGGATGTGTTTCTCTAACTATCGCCAGCAGGCATAAGAAAAAGCATGTATATATCTATTTATATATATATATATATATATATATATATATATATATATATATATATATATATATATATATATATATGGTTATTTGCACGATGGATGCAGGCTGCGGTCGTTTTTAATATTATTGTTGACGTTGTTCTGTCGTTGTCGTCCACTCGTCCACTTTACCGTACAGGAATCGTCGTTGAGTGGAATTCACGTTAGTCCTGTACACATATATTATCTGACGCTGCCGCTCTATTTTGGAAGCCAACAATTCCGGATGAGATATGCAGTTTGTAGAACGTGAAACTTTTGCATGTTAATCTACAGATCATATATAAATATATATATATATATATATATATATATTAGGCGCGTTAAAATGAAATGCTACGAAATCTCGTAACAATCAAGCCGGTTAAAATTTGAACATGCCGCGCTAATGTCTAGGGGTGCGAATGGAGTGTCCGGCGTGGTTGCGCGCATGACAGCGGAGAGACCCAGGCAGTTGAGTGTCCCATCCAATTGACGCGGCAGTGTGTGTGAGGACAACATGGCGTTTTCATTGAAAAAATCGACGATTGAGGAACAGCGAGGTTTTGCCAGAATTCTGACTGCGGAAGTTGACTGCGGTGTTCAACCAACTAATATTCGCTGCCGGATGGTGGTTTTTTTACGGGAAAGACTGTAAAAGAAAAAGACTGTGAGACTCACAAGTCAGCGAGAAAGTGGGATGCCCGTGTTCTTAAAGGCAGGGAGTGTTTTAGTGACGACCTGAGACCAGGCCAGACAAACACAGTGATCACGGCCAAACTTATGACGCGACAAGGCGAGCGACCTGGTGAGAAACGATTGGCGTGTCACAGTGTTGGCAAATGTTGGCACTAATGGTGAGGGCCAGCGTGGTGGCAATGGTGAGTTCCGAAGACGCGAACCGGTAAGAAGGGTTCAAATTTGCGTATAGGGCTCGGCACTGCAATACCTCATCCGGTATCATAAAATCCTTTTTTGAGCGGATTGTCAGTGCTAACAAGAGCGGGTGCCACTACTACAAAATCAGACAAGCATGCAATAGAAGCATGCGTCGTCATCTCCGATACTTATGCGATTCATTGAGCACGGGAAAAATCATTAATAATGACGTGCACTGCGCGACACTTCGTAGTTTACGCAACTCCACCATGAACAAACGGCCTGGGCTGCCCATGGACAGAGTGAATCTGCTCCGCGATAAAGCGCGGCTGCACGTCTACAGGGCGACGCAAAGAATACTGGCCAAGTTCAAGTGGGAGCAGTTTGAGAATCGGCTCTACAGTAAGGACATGTCGCCTGCGACATCCATCAGTTTGGTCCACTAGAAGCATAGGAATTCTTCGGCCCGTGAAACAGTGGGACACTGTTTTACGTTGCGCAGAGGCCTCTGGTGATGACTTTGGAATAAAAACTTTAATTGTACTCACAGCTTGGTACCTTTTCATTTGAACATATTCGTATATATATATATATATATATATATATATAGATACGTACATCATTGCAAACGGCTGCGCGTATTACGCAGCAGACGTTGGAACGGTAGCCTATATTCTGGCTTGTTGCATCAAAGACAAGCTTCTTCTTCTTTTCGGGATGAGTACCGCGAACTCAGCCGTGACACAGTGCTGTTTTTGTGTCACTTTTACTGCTGCTTCTGACGTCACGTAGCGCGTTCGGTGCAGTAAACTCTAAAGAAGTCGAAAGATACGGAGGCATTTCCTCCAATACGCTGGGGTCCACATTGTCAGTTTCGTCAACGCCGGTCAGAGAGAGAAAATCATCTATAGAACCAAAGGGGAACAACGACCAATAGAAAGAGAGAAGAGAGGCAGAGAGAAGAGAGGCAAAGAAATTGCAGAACAAGATAGAAGATGAGCCAAAATATAGAATGATGGAGAGGCATATATGTATATATGATACTAAGATCGAGGAAAACAACAGTATCAGTACAACTGGCATCAATGCCGTCGGCGCTAAGTGTCAGTCTCAAGCAACGGGTAGGGGGGGCGGGGGGTATTAGCCCCCGCTTACTCCCGCGAAGATACCGAGCCGTTGAACCTCGAGACCGGGGACCCCTAGTTGCCCCTTTCAAGGACCAGCTTGGTCATAGCTGTGTTCCACCACAAAGTGTAGAAGAAGTAATATAAAGGCAGAAAGGAGATAAATGAGAGGAGTGCGAAAGGATATGAAAGATCGAGAGAAAAAGAGAGAGAGAGAGCTTATTTATAAGTAGAACGAGCTGAGGGGAATTAAATGAGGTAGATTAACGCGCGCAAAGGAAAGTATTTCGAGAGGACAAGTAAATTGCCCAGCCCTGTTTGACCAGTAGACGGCCTGCGGTTGTGGCGTCGGTGGGGCCACTTGTTGTGGGTGACTATGTGATCCCTCTGCACTTGGTCTTCCCGGTCGTATCCGCGATCTGCTTGTCCCCTTCGAGAGCGCTGTTTTGACAAGTTGGCGCTTCCCGCCAAAAGTCTCCCCCAGTATTTCGTCCTGCCTATCTTTTTGCTCGTCTCTTTTTGTTCTTATTCTAGAGTCGAGAGTTAGTCTCGACGATACATGAACCCGCCATGTTAGGCAGATGCCTACGTATCTAATACAGTCTCTTCTATTGGCTCGCTTGAGTGTATCTTAGATCCTGCTCATGTTTGTTCTATTGCTGCCATTCCTCGTTCGTTATCGGTTTTTCTCACTTCTTTTTACTATCTCTCTCTTTCGCTCTCTCTCTCTCTCTCTCTCTCTCTATATATATATATATATATATATATATATATATTTATTGTCTTTTCTCTATGCTTGTGTCACTGGATAGTTCGCTCTAACTCAATTTCTCGGCCTACTTGTACTGCATCATCTTCCCTTTCTAGCAAGTTGACATATTTGCGTCTTTTCCACCTCTCCAAACTATCACAGCAGCAACTGTGGCGGTCAGTCGCGAGCTTTCGTCGACCGTCGTATTGCCGTCGAGCTCAATGCAGGACCAGACAGAAACCACCTCTCGATGTTTCCCATCCAACTACATTGCTTTTTATTATTTTTCTTCTTTTTGTCTCCTTTTTCCAAAAAGTGTCTCCCTTTTCCTTATGTTGTTGCCCTTCTCCTTTTTCTTCTTGATCCTGTTATTTCGTCGGGCCGGCTATCGGTCAGTTGAATCGATGGCGATCGATGGCGGTCGATAGCGATCCACCATCGGGCCAACGAGGATTCTGTCTCGCTTGATGCAGCAGTAGCAATAACAGCAACAACAACGACAGCATTTCCAACAACTCCAATGATACTACAAACAACAGCAACAACAACAACAACAACGACCACGACACAACAAACAACAACCGCGATACTACGAACAACAACAGAAAAACCAGAAAAAACAACAACAACAGAAAGACCAGAAACAACAACTACAACACCAACACCAGCAACAACCACCTGACAGCAACAGCCTCAACTCAATGACAGCATCATTTGGTCGACTCGAATTGTCACCAGCAGCAGCAGCAGCGGCGGCAGCAGCAGCCGACGCAGCAACAGCACGATGAAATCGAGCCGCCGCTAGATCGGCCGCGGCGATACGCAACCATAACGGTGACATCGGCGTCATCATCATCATCATGGTCGTCATGCTGATGATGATGACGATGACGATGATGATGAGTGTGATGATTAGAATCACCGCCGATACCATCGTCGTCTGCAACGACGGCGTGAGCTACCAGATGCGTAATCATCATTAAAATCGTCTTCACCACCACCGGCACCATCATCATCATCGCCGTCATCACTGTTGCGCCGGCATTT
>QVRM01003491.1:0-42500 GCA_003439945.1 Dermanyssus gallinae | reverse complement strand
GCCCAGAGGGTTAATTCCTCCAGATGACCAGCCTGGCTGGCCCTTCGTATTTATGATACGTATTATGACAACGGTAACAATAACAGCTACCACAGTAGCAGCGATGGGCACAAAAAGACAGCGGTGACAATAACTATAGTACAAAAACAGCAACAACAACACTAGGGGCAACGACAACAATAAAAACAATGACGACGACGACGACGACAACAACAACAACAACAACAACAATTACGACGACGACGGCAACAACAACACTGGGCTTGAGCCCGGTCACAGTGTAAGAGGTCGCGTTCGTTACTCCTTTATTGGCGCTTTTTCTTTCGTGCTCCAGGTATATAGATTCAACTGCTATTTTCGAGAGCATTTTTCTTTTTCGTTTTGGGTTCTCCCGCCGCGTCCTCGTTATTGTTGTTGTCGCTTGGCTATTTGTCGATAACATGTCAATGCTAATTAGGCATCACTTGTCATTTCTCTACTTCTGCTTTGTATGAACATCGTCACGTCTCGGCGAGTAAAACCAGCTCGTAGAGATGACGAGCAGAGCCATGCAGATGGTCACCATCATAATGCTGATGGTGAAGCCCGTGGTGTGTCGAATTGTGCCATGTCACCATTTCCATATCGCTGTTCATGTTACGTCGAAGCAACATCGAAGCAGGCTGTCGAAGTTCTGTAGAAGTTATCTGGAGGCAACTACAACACGGTTTGTAAGGCAGCTAGGCGCAACACATTTTTATCACGATCGGCGATGTTTGGCAAATACTCACTTAGCCTTCAGCGTGACAGTTTCGTGCACAGCGGACGTTTTGTATCTGTATCATAGCTTAATCATAAAAAAACAACTTGCTTCGCTACCGGGGTAGCAGCGGTGGTACCCTGGAGCAGCAAGGAATTGACCCACCGTGGACGCCATGAAGTGGAAACGCAAACTATTATTTTAAATAATAATTATAACACAATCGAGTTGCTATGTACTTGGATATATATATATATATATATATATATATATAACTTCGTTATGTTGGCACTTTGGAGTGGACATTTATCTCCGCGCGAATGTGTGATCATGGGTTCTCTAACCGAGGGTTAGCCCAGTTCAACAATGTGCCCCGAACAGACGCTATGTTAGGTGCTATGTTAAAACAATACAATTGTTACTTAATGTACTAAATTTAATATAAATAATAAAACTAGCTAATGTGACAGAGGTAACCAGGGCTTATGTTTGACAGTATATTTGAAGAATGATGCCGCTGTTCTCCCGCCCCGCTCTAGATGCGATAGGCGTTTCAGATTGGGCGTTCATATACGAACTATTAACATTGGAGTAGTAATGCTACTTACTATCGTGCAATAATATTAAGCCAAGACCAGTGAAAGAGAAATACACACAGGGAGTGTGAGCGAACTAATCTAGTTTGCTGAGACGGCTCTCGGAGCTCAAGCGTATGTCGGCAACACTGGCAAGTACACAACTAGATATAATACACAGACTTAATTTCTCTCTTGTAATATGCGGCTTCCCGTAGCTACCGCTGCATATCGCTGCACATCACCTAGCTTTACTCAGAAGGTTGCCTGTCGTCAGTTACTATATATATATTTCGTGGCGTTCGCAGTGCGACATATGATACAATATACTGCGTTGGTGTAACCGCAGCGCATTGAGACGGAACCAAATACCGTTGGTTTTCGGGGAACATTATCTACGCAGTCATAAATATATATATATATATATATATATATATATATATATATATATATATATATATATATATATATATATATATACATGTATAGTGTGGCTGGTATTTTATTAAAACAATTACTCCTAGTAGTTATATTATCCATGTTTATGCAAGTTCTCTTCAAGTAAACGTATTACCCATTTTAGTCCGCCACAGCCCAGTTACTCTGTAGTTTATCTAAACCAACACGAAAAAAAAAGCTTCATAAATAGGAGTCAGGCTAGTAGCTGGACGTCTTATGCTGTAAGCACAGAAGTATATAAGTACATCTGTGTACACTGCGATCGTATCACAAAATAGGGTATTGTAATACGCAAGTGACTAAATCGCGTAAGTTCTCTATGTCTACTATGGGTGTAATTTTCTTGCAGTATAATTTGCCAAAAATCGAGCTTTTATTTGAATCATTGAGTTAGAGCATGCTTAAATTGAAAAGGCGACGTAAGCCACACACGTTAATAACTTAGAACATTGAATAACTATGCAAAATAGATAATTATATATAAGAAAATCTTTTTTTCCGTTCTGCTTTGACGTCATTTTTAATTCCGAAGGTTAGTGCTCACCTCGCACTAAGAAACTCATTAACAACATAGGTTATCAGTGTCTTGCGCTCTTTCGGCGATAGGAATGGATAGTAGTGTTATATTATACGCTCACGATCATTGCCTAATACCTAACCAATCAGACTTCATCAAACCTTAGGTTTAATCAAACTCAAATCAGAGTGAAGTTCTTTAACCAACTGTCTGTTCAGTAAAACTGAGCTTTGAATCCAACGTCAACTCAATATTATAGAATTTTCATAGAGGTGTGACAATGAATTATAATATTAATTTTCTAGATCCTAATGATTCAACGTAAACTAAATTAACAACTTTAGCACGATCTTAAAATGTTGTGACTTAATTTAATAAATTATTAATATACTAGACTATTAATATCTATTAGGAAATATTGCAGTGTCGCATCTTTAGTTGTGAAACAACATTTCCATTTTGGTGGCTGAACGCTTGTTTTGAAAGCAGCAGTTGATACTAATGCACTCTGCGTGGTTCAACTGGCAAGTAACGTTATTTGTTGTTGTAAGTCGTTTTACTTCTTCGAAGGGATCAACCGGCACTACTGGACTAAGTATGCTAAACTCGAATCTAACTACGTTGAACAATAAGTAAGATCTTTTTATTGCTTTCTATTATAATACTTTTCGAACTTTACTTGCCGGTTGACCCTCGCAATTGTAAAGCAATAAAAAATGTCCAATTTGTTTTTCAGCGTTGTCCTTCGGGCTTTGCATGCTTAGTTCAACATTGTTGTTCCATCACCTTTTAAAACCACAAGAGCTCAAAACGAGAAAAACTGTATTTACTAAGTGAGATCAATGTAGTTTCTAATACAAGCAGTGAGCCACCGACCGGTGAAACTTGAAAAACTATTTCACAACTGCGACATTAGACCACTTCGTAATGCACACACAATAAAAAGAGCACCATGAGAAACAGGACGAACTTTACTGCAACGAAGTTCACACACATACATAGCGGCCATACAGAACTCTTGCTTTAATCACTTTATTGTTACTATTCACACACGCAATGAAGAATTGGGAAACAATAGCAACAACAAGAGATACGGAACTTAGAGATAAAACTGTAATGTATATTGTTCATTATTTAAACAAAGTAGTTTCAACAAAAATGTACGCAATTATATACGTATATAAATTTATATAGACATCTGGAAAAGATGCTAGATTGTAAATGGCTATCAATCGTCATAAGAATTGTGTCTAATCCATCTCCACCTACGGCAATGAATGCCTATGAGTTGAATCAGCTTTAAATTGCGAGACTGCGTGACCAACCTTTGTGTCGGTCTCGTTTGCACTTCTGGCCAGCACTACCACCGCCACAACCACGACTACCAGCATCTGAATTCGCCGCAGAGTTTGCCAACGACGCTATAATTCGGCGTGCGTTTTGCCGCTGCCGTAAATCTCTATGCGGATGCCCCATGCCAAAGTCTATTGTGTTCACATGACAATTGCCTGCGTGTCATTTATGTGGCCTTGTGGTGGTGGTGGTGATGATGATGATGATGATGATGATGACGATGACGACGACGATGATGTTGGTACTGGTACATACGGCGGCACAGACACAGTTCCTCTGGAGGTGACAGTTGCCAAGTCTTCAGACGCGTATCGCACCCCCCCGTCCCCCCCTCCCCCCGCCTCCTCCTCGTTCGCTCCCTATATTACTCCTATATTTTGCCTTGTTTCTCCCCCTCCCTGTGTCGCTTTCTCTTACTCTCGGTTATTCGCGCCGTCTTCGCCTCGTTCTCTCGGAAGTGTTTTCGTCTTCGAAAGCATCGTCATCGTCCTTCGTCGCCGTTCTTCTTCTTCTTCTTCTTCTTCTTGTGCTCAATCACAACAATGAATAATGTCATTGCTCGTCAAGACTTCAGTCAATTGATTCGTTGCAGATGCCGACCGCTGGCCAGGTACGCTGGCGGTCAGCTTGATCGGTCTGTGTCATTTCCCTTTAACTTCGCTTGAAGTCCGTGCGTCAGCAAAGAGAACGAGTTCAGTAGAGGCTCTCTCTTGGGCTGTGTGACCAGGCGAGATTCAGCATCGAGACCGACGACGCCGACGTCGTCCCTGATGAAGCCGAGTAGCAAAAAAAAATACTTTCGGGCCAAAATTTAACGTCCATGGGACTGCTTTGCGCATTGCTTCACAGGCGGAGCCCCATAAATACAAATCGGTGCACCGGTGGGGCTCGAACCCGCGCACCTGCTATGTGTCTCCTCCGGTCGCGAGGCGCAGACGCATGCACCCACCACGCCACCGGGACAGACGAAGCCGAGTAGCTATCGTGATGAATGGAGCTATGTATTTGTTACGACTTAGTTATATACAGTACAGTCGAAAGTATCGGTGTTAGCTAATCATGTATGTGTACAGTGAGACGATGATGATAATAGTATAACAATAAAGTCGAACAGCAGCTTCTTCCACAATGCTCTTCCACACAAGTCTTACGGTCGGTAGAAGAACTTCAAAACGGTGGAGACGCACCGGGTGGTGGAAGCAGCCGCAGCGGCAAAAACCACAACAGTTACAACAAAAACAACGATGATAATAACAATAACAATAACAACAACAACACAACCACAACAACAACAACAACAACAACAACAACAACAACAACAACAACAACAACAACAACAACAACAACAACAACAACAACAACAACAACAACAACAACAACAACAACAACAACAACAACAACAACAACAACAACAACAACAACAACAACAACAACAACAACAACAACAACAACAACAACAACAACAACAACAACAACAACAACAACAACAACAACAACAACAACAACAACAACAACAACAACAACAACAACACAACAACAACAACAACAACAACAACAAAGCAGCGGCAGCAGCTACAACAGCAAAGATAAGAACAGTTAATTAAATCACCAACAACTTTATCAACAACTGCCGGTCTACCAAACAAGTACAGCATTGAAAATACCAATACACAGTAGCCGCATCAACAAGAGCAGTAACAAAAGCATGAGACGCTGCATTGAGGCCAACAGCAGCAGCAACAACAACAACGGGACGCGGCGGATAGCGGTGACACTGCCACTAGGATATACGGCCTCCGGATCCCGGCGCCACACTTCAAACCCTTTTGAAGCCATATTTGTTAACATTTGCGCGCATTTGAGTAGAAGTTATAGTAAATGAGCAAATAAATAAAAAAAATAAAAAAACAACAGCAGCAGGAGCAGCGGCTGCTGCTGGCTTTCTTATACCTGAGAGTTTGTATGTTGGTCGCCGCTATTGGACAACCGACGAGCATGGCCAGCGTTAGCGTCTCTACAAAAAAAGATGAGAAAGAAATCGAAAGGAAAAAGTCGACCGTGGAAACATTATCGGTAACTGGTCGTGACAACAATGCTAACGAAAACAACAACACTGACAAGATCTCACTGAGTAGCCCTTAGACTACACAGAATAATGATAATAATAATAATAATCATAGTAAATCAATTAGCAACAACAGCAACAGTATTCATTATCACATGTTATTCCGGCGTACGAAACAACACTTGTGCTACGAATACGTTATTTTAATAATAATAATAATAATAATAATAATAATAATAATAATAATAATAATAATAATAATAATAATAATAATAATAATAATAATCTCACAGGGAATCGAAGGCGAGTTTCTACGGCAACTGCTGTCGCTTGCAGTGTGCCGAGGAAATGCCGGCTGTATTGTTGGTTCCATGGAATAGTATTTAGAAGCTAGGAGAAGACAAGAAGTACACGATCACACCTCACAATTGTAACATTTAAACAACAACAATAATAATAATAATAATAATAATAGGTGCAAGAAGCATCATTATTATTGTTAATATTAATCTTGGCGCAATCATCTTGATGAAAGAAAAATACAGTCAACGTCATATAGCAGCGGCAGCAGCGTCTGAGGAAATACTGCGGGCATTAGCACGAACGACGCTACATTGAGCAACGTAGTAGCTATGATAGTAAGCTGACGCTATCCTTAGCCGAATGCGTAAGCAGGGAGCATTGACTGGCGGCTGGAACAGACATTGGCCGAGCCAATGTTATTATAAACCAAGCGCTGCCTGAAACATCGGCTCCATATTGAGCAATAACGACTTCGTAATATTAGTAATAATTCCTTATATAAGCAATAGTAATTGGGGAGACAATTGTAGCTCCATTTTTATTCCTTAATAAACGATAATATAATGTAAAAAAAAAAAAAAAAAAAAAAAAAGCAATAGTAATAGTAACCACAACAACAAATACTAATACTAATAATAGGTAAGATCGACTGAACTATCTACCCGGCACAACGATAGTGCAGCGCTACTTCAAACTACACTCTGCAGCCGTGTACGTTAACTGAATGTCGGTTGAGATCAAAGTCTCATCATCATCATGGTTACCTTAACTAACATATAACGCGGACCAGATCGTCGCGGAGTCGAACGGGGAAACAAACAATTCACAGCGTTCTTGAGGCAGCGCATCGCCTCGGAAGTTCAGTGTGGCAACGCGAGAATGATTCTGGACACGCTCCTGAGGTGTAAAAGCCTAGAAAAACGGATGTAAATATAAGAGCTCTAATCTTTACATTTACCGGCTGTCTTTGATAACAACAACATACTATCATTATCATATTACAATTATTGGCATCACATTAGACCATATTTGCCTACAGGTGAAAAGTTAGCAATTCAAACAATTCAAGGCAGACATTTTTGTCATTCCACAGTGACGTCGTACTGGTGGAGGTCAAACAATGTTGCCATGCTTCGTCTTTACTACGTCATTGCAACATCGCAAATTAAAAGGAAGACCACAAAGGTATTCATCACAACGAATTCCTAAACGTTTTTCTCAATTCAGTAATAAAGCATTTAACAAGGGGGACACACAGAAAAGAGAGAGAGAGAGAGAGAGACGCGGTTCATATACTTATAGTACAGATAACTATTTAAGTGTATGTCGGTGTTCTGTCTATGAACTGCAGCGCCGGTGTTCGTGGGTTAACTGCAATCAATCTGGAAACTTCATCTTTCTTTTAGATAAATTCATTCGTGAGGACACGCTCAACATTGATCTGTTTCGCTCTACACACTTGCCTTACCTACACTCTACGCTACTACACTAGAAGTGATAGGCCGTCATACAAGAACCTGTAATTCTGTTTAATTAAATTAGGCTCGTGTTGGCATCTGCATTGACCCGCTTGATTTTCGGAGGCGTCTCCATCGTCACTCTCATTTGTGTCGCTTGACTTTTCGCTACCGCAGTTGTTGTTGCTGTTATTTTCAAGGCTATCACCCCATTCCTTAGTAGTAGAGGAGAATCTGCTCGAAATCTCAGCGAGATTAGGAGGCAGTCATTTCGAGGTGGGCGCCCATTGCAACGCTTCGTTTGTGCACTTACGTACAGTCTTCGTCGTTGACGTTTGTCCAGCGTGACTAATCCATACAGCTGCAATTTGACGGCATTTTCGCTGTCCACGTTCGGCAGTCACAACAACTCTTCGTGGGAGCTTGGAGTCGACTCGGTAGTCATCAAAGCAGATAGATGTCTCGTGCCGTCGACGAGGCGTTCAGATTTTGTCGACGATATTACGACGACAACTTCTGCTAACAGGAGCGTCGGCGTTTTCATAGTCAGCGGGTCAGCGTCGGCTTTCGAAAGGCCGACATCTGTCTATGCGTACGCAAAGCTTTCCGCATATGAGGCCTAGTATAATCCCCCATTCCAGTAATTCCAGTTGGTAGAGTTCATGTCTCTAAAGAACAGCAGTGCCACCACCACCACCACCACTACAAGTGGCAATAGTAGGAAAAGTTGGAATTACAGTAGGGACAGTAGTCGTTTCGAAGTAATACCAAGGCAATGTTGTTGTTGTTGCTGTTGTTGTTGTTCTTGGTGTTGTTGTTATTGTGGTTGGGGTTATTGTTATTCCTCCCTACTTTCCAGCCGAGTCTGGAAGAAGGGCAATACGGGTTTTGGAGTCCCACACAGGTGGGAGCGAGCTGCTCGTCTCGTGACGCATGTGCGCCAAGCATTCCCAAAACCTGTGAGGAAAAAATAATGGTAGTAGTCAAAATTACATCAGTAGTCACCTAACATGAGTAGAATCGATGCGCGGTTGAGGAAGGGTATAAACGCGACGTAGATGATTTAAAGCAACTTTGACTCTGGCCGCAGTATGTGGAGGCAATGCCGCTTCCATAGTTGGTGGCGCCACAGCGTAAGTGAATAAGGTCAAAGTTATGTTTGAATCTTATAACTGTAATAACAATAATAATAATAATAACGCTGGACTGAAAACAAGAAATATTTTTGTGCCTATTGCTATAGAGGCATTAGGATCAATCAGCAAGGGAACCGAAGCATTTCTCAAAGATTTAAGTTAGCGAATTCAGGAGGTCACGAGCGACCGAAGAGAGGGCCAACTTTTTGAGGGAAGCGTTGTTTTTGGCCGATGCAGAGGGAACGCGGCATCTATTTTGGGCGCCATAGAGTGAAGTAATTATTTAACAGATTTGCAATAATACGTTAAGACCTCACAACTGTAACATTGTAATAATAATAATAATAATCATCATCATCATCATCATTGTATTGGTGGCAGTAATAATACCAGACATACTATTTGTGTGACTTTCACATTTTCGAGACTGTGTGCTGCGGTAGTCTATGCGCTAGTCTTAGGCGGGCGGGGCACGGTATCAGCCGCATGCTTGTCGAGACAGCCCCACGCTAATGTTGATGATGTTGGCTCCCGCCTTGTGACGCTAGTATGCCGCTGCTGCTGCTGCTGCTGGCGTGGGGACCGGTGTTGTGCTTTTTACTGACCAACCACCACCACCACTCTTACCTGCTACGTCCTACGGCAACAAGTAATTGTTCTACTATTCGTACTACGATTTCTATTACTTCCTCGAAATTTCTTCTGACTTGTCTTGACGACTACTGCGGCGGCTGCTGCTGCTGCCATTACGAGGCATTTTGTAAGACTTTTCATGGTTTCCATCGACATCGTCGTCGTCATCCGGCCCCCGTCTGCGTCGTCGTCGTCGTCGTCGTCGTCGTATTTCCATTTTCGTACTCCTGGTCGTCATCTCCATTGTCTAAAAGCCTATTTTCCTCTTGTTGTTCAGCTTCCACCACATATCATCGTGTTCTGCCATCTGCGCGTTTTTCCTTCTTCATATCATCTCCTGTTTTTCTTGTTTTTCTTTCTATGCTTTGTCGTTGCCATCTCTGTCGTTGCCGTCCTCGTCATTGTTGCTCTGGTGGTTGTTGTTGTTGTTATTATTGTTATTGTTGTTGATGCTTCTACTGATGCTGCTCGTTCCGATAACAATTGCTGCTTGTGGTCCAGAAGTTCCGGCTGGTGTCTGTCCATACCCCCCCCCCCCCCCCCCCGCCCCCCGCGCACACGTTTGCCCGGCTGCCGCCCACCCTTCGCCCCCGCGCCCCCCCCCGCTCTTGTACCTCTCTCTGTCTGTTTGCGCGCTGCCAGTCTGTTCGCATAGCTATCCGATGACCGCTACAAGGTCAGGCCAGCCAGAAGTTGCGTTGTTTCCCTCGACGGCCGGCGACGACGACGGCGACAACAACAACAACAGCTACAACAACCGCAACAACAACAGCGACAACAACAACCGCAACAACAACAGCGACAGCCGTAACAACAACAGCTACAACAACCACAACAACAGCGACAACAACAAAAGCTACATCTAAAGTCACAGCAGCCGTGGCAGTGACGGTGGCTGGTGGCGGCGGCGGCGACGGAGTCAGCAGCGTCTCGTGTTTTGCCGGTTACCGCCACGACCGCTGCAACAGGAATAACAGCGGCAGCCGCAGCAGCAGCACGAGAGCAAGCACCAGAAACCGATTCACATACTCAGTGAGCGAACGAACGAACGAACAGAGAAACGAACCAAAGAACACTACGACGTGTGCGTGGACGGAAGAAAACGACCAAACGCACAGATAGCTAGATAGATGGATGGATGTATGGATGGATTAATAGATGGATGAATGAATGGATGGATGAATGGAATGGGTGGATTGGTAAACGGCAGTCAACGAAGAAGGAAGAAAAAGCAGCCAGGCATACAGGCAGACAAACAGACAGACAGACGGACGGACGGACAGACAAGAGAAAGGCAAGAAAACCAAACATCTCTTCCAGCGGGAGCAGTCGCCGCCACGGAACGAACAGAGAGGCGGCAGCGGCAACAGCAACAACAATCTAACAACAACAATAACGATAACAGCAACAACAACAATTACGATAACAGCAGCAACAACAACAATTACGATAACAGCAGCAACAACAACAATTACGATAACAGCAGCAACAACAACAATAACGATAACAATAACAACAATAACGATAAAAACAGTCGCCGCCACGCAACGAACAGAGAGGCAGCAGCAGCAGCAGCAGTAACAGTAACAACTGCAATATAACAACAATAACAACAACAACAACGATAACGGCAACAACAAAACAATAGCAGTAACAACAGCAACAACAAAATCAATAACAGTAACAACAAAAACGACAACATCAGCAACAACAGTACTGACTCCTACTACAACAACAACAACATCAATCGCTTAAATGCGAAAAACAAAACTAGCAGTATTGGGCTGCAACTTTTGCCAACATAATGGTAACTGTAGCAGATTTAATTACTGCCAACTCTTTATAATAATAATAGTGTAAAATGTAATAGTGCAAAAATGTGAAACAATATACAGTTGTAGATGCATATATATATATATATATATATATATATATATAATCAATAAATTATATTCTTAAAAAAACAACAACAACAACAACAACAACAACAGTACTGACTACGATAGCAGTAGCGCCCAAAAAATGTGCATCGCCATCCTTCCTTCAGCTAAGCCGACGCTCGTGTTGTGCAGTTGTGCTGCGCTGCGTTGTTGTTGTTGTTGTTGTTGTGGTGATGACGGCAAACTGTAGTTGACAACATCATCATTGGTATCGAATATACTTTGCTCAATTCGATTTGCTCAAAACAACGATTCTGTTCAAAGCCAATCAACTAGCTGTCTCTGTACCTGAAGCAGGACCAGCGGCGGCGGGGGGCGGCTTCTGCTGTTGGTACTGAAAGTAGAGCCAGTAAAGCAGTGCAATATAAAAGTGTGTAGTCAATGAAGTTCAACGGTTTGCCGGTTTATCGTCGTTGTCGTCGTCGTCGCCGTCGTCGTCACTCGCGTACGACGCCCAAGTTATCGGCGGCGACGTCCTGCTCATTAGGTTTTTTTTCGCTGCGTCATCGCCGGCGTGGATGTGCGTATGGTTGTGGCATAGACAACATTTCGTTCGTTATTTCACGACGTATATATGTATGTAGTATGTACATATGTGTGGATGCACTACATATACGTTTAGATACGTGCCTACACAAACCCATATACATTTACGTACTAGGTTCACATATAAGCTGATCGTAGAATTCTTGTAGATATATATATATATATATATGTATACATATATATATATATATATATATATATATATATATATATATGTATATATATATATATATATATATATATATATATATATTCATTTTTTTATATATAAAAATACATATACTTAGTATAATACATATATATATATATATATATATATACATGTACATAAATATATATTTATATACATGTATATATACACATATATATATATATATAGTTGGACGAGCGAGACGTACAAGAAGATGACTAAGGCTGTCGGAACGTGCAGACGACAAGCGTAGCGAGCGAGGAAGAAGTGGATGACGACGACGACGACGACGACGTGGATACGTGGCGGCCGGCGGGGTGGAGTCTGCGGCGGGCCGATGATGATGATGATGATGTTGTTGCTGCGGCACGTCGCCATCGACGGCAGCCCCGTAGCAACGGCCGGTGGCGGTCGGCCTCGCTGGGCCGGTCGGGGCAGAGGCAGCAGCGTCCATGCAGGCAGGGCCCCGCGGCGACCAGCTTATCTGCTAACGGGAGAGAGTGAGAGAGATAGCGAGAGAAGGAGAGGGAGGAGCGAGCTGACGGAATGAGTGAAGGAAGGAGATGAGCGGCGTGACCGAACGCTGCGAGACGCTGCATGAGGAAGACAAGAGCCAAAAATGAACAAAAAGAAGAGAGAGAAGAGTAAGGAAACACAGGGCAGGGCGCAAGAGAACCGATGAGAGATCCGAGAGAGAGAGCATGGAAGGGGCGGGGGAAATGAGAATACAGAGCGAGAGAGAGAGAGCCGGGAAGACAGCAGATGGGCGCGCGAGAGAGAGTAAGAGAGGAATCCCGTCGTAGAACAACGATGGCCCGAGTAGAGAGAACGCTGTACCGAAAACCAGACAGAGAGTGAGAATGGGGTACGAGGAGAATGGAGAAGGAGAGGAAGAAAGAGAGAGGGAAAGGAGGATGTGTATACGATGAAAGTTGGCCTGACCTAATCAAACCATCGCAGCCAAGCCGGGATCGCTGTCGATCGACGTGCAGCGGGAACTGGTGCAGCAGCAGCAGAACCACCACCTCTTCTATCCTCCTGTTGGATGAGGCGGAATCTCCTTTCGAATACAGCTTTTCTACTTCGCCATCAAATTTTCGACGACGCAGTTCTACTTTATTTTAGTTTATCTATGTCGATTTGGTCGTCTCTGCCATGTGCTGGACACACACTAGATGCGGCCTTGTTGTTGTTGCTGTTACCGTAACCGTTGTCTTGTTTTTGTTGTAGTTGTTGCTGACGTTGTGTTGTCGTTGTTGTTGTTATTACCGTCACCGTTTTCTTGTTTTTGTTGTTGCTGTTGTAGTTTCAGACATTGTGTTGCTGTTGTTGCTGTTGCTGCTGCTGATGTTGTTGATATTATTGTTGACGTCACTACTGCAGTTGGCGTTGTTTTTTTGTTGCTGCCGTGCTATAGGTAGTTAGGACATAAGAAAGAGGGACAAGTGGCGGGATAGATAGAGGAAAGATCGGAGCATGCATGACCTTGCCTCCGTTTCCAATAGCGTTGCTGATGGTGCTGCTATTGTTGTTATCGTCTCTCTTCTTTCCCATATATATATATATATATATATATATATATATATACGTATATATATACGTATATATATACATATATATATATATTTATATATATCTTTGTATCGGCCGTCCGATCGGTCTGTTTCTGTGTTAGCCCGTTGCTCCTCTAACTGTCATGCGGCTTCTCCAGCATACATCTGTGTGTTTATCTGGCCGATAAACATGCACAGTTGTGAGTTTGTCATCGTCGACGTCGTCGCCATTGTCTCCATGTCGTTTAGATACGAAATGGCAATCGTCCGTCGTGATCATGGTGGTGATGGTCATTGCGGTGATGGTAACAACAGGTCTAGCTAACAACAAACATGAGTTTTTTTAAGTTTGATTATTTCTTCCTACAAGTATAACACATCGATTATTATTAGTATAGTAGACACGTTAGTATAGTACCAGAGAAGCGGTTGCCTTCATACGAGTCGTTTCACAGAGAAATCATCTCGTAGATTGGTAGCCAAATCACTCGTATGTTGTTCAATTCCGAAGCAGCTCACTTTAATAAAAATCCCCTCTATACAGATTTAGCCAGCTAGTTTCTGACGCAAAACTTCGAAACGCTGAGTGTATACAGGACCCACTGGGCAATTTAATAATATCGCTAAGGACGATGTTATCAATATACTATCAATCGTTACCACATCGGCGGAAGCCGCCACCCAGCCAGTATATTATGCATGATGTGCATCCAAAGGTTGATTACAGCTTACAGAATTTATATGTAGCCTTCTCCAGCCCCCCCCCCCCCCCTCCCCCGACGTAGGGTTTCCATATCGGACACCAGCTCCTCAGTAGTACACGCCTTTGGTAACATTGGACTCTATAGGAATGCGACATTGCATAGGATCCAATGAGAGTTCGACATTGACATTGCATGGGACTATATGGCAGTCCGACCGAAGTCGGAGGGTGCGGAGGGATAAAGGACATTTTTGATCCGTATTATATTGTAAAATATTCTTATTCTAGCGAATTCTACGACCCACTCACGTATCTACTAACAGTTTAAAAATTCTTGTACATACATTTGTCGAATCGATATGTCATGGTCGACGCTATATATATATATATTTGCCAAATGAAGACATAAGCAACGAATATGTTAACGCTATATATATATATATATATATATATATATATATATATATATATGAGTGTGCGTGTTCGTATGGCGATATTATGGAAGACAAACCAACATCTTGTGATACTGCTGACTACGGTAACGATTCCGGAGAAGACAGGTGGCGGAGGCTGCTTACGGCGACGACGTTACCTACGATACCAACAGTAGCAGCGTGGCCGGCCGACGACTGCCAGGCGCGAGAAGTGCTGAACAGAAAAGACCAGCGAAAATAACAGCAGCAACAACAACAACAACGACGACGACGACGACAGCAACAACAGCAACGACAGTGACAACAGGCTAACGACAACAACAACGCTGACCACCGCACAACAACTGCTCAAAGTCGAGCAAGCAACGAAAAACGGAGACAGGCTGGTGGAGTTTGATCATCCGAGAGTACAAGCAGGTGAGTGAGCTAGCGATGCTCGCAACGACGGTCGGACGGACGGACGGAGAAACGAACCGAGAGTGGATGACGAAAGCAACGAGTCCTGTTCTCTTTTTGTTGGCCAGCCTTTTTGCCAGTCGTAGAACTTAGATTGGTGGTCAGCGGCGACCAAAGAGGAAGAACGACGTTGTCGTCGTCGTCGAAGGAGATGCAGAAGACGACAACCAGAAGAAGAAAATGAAGAAGAGCAAGAAGAAAAGGGCAGAAAATGAAGAAAAAAGAAGAAGAAGAAGGGGCAAAAAGAAAGAAGAAGAAGAAGAAGAAGAAGAAGGGCGCAGAAAAGGAAAAAGTAGAGGAAGAAGAAGAAGAACCCCATAATGAGCCGGTGCCAGGCAGGCGATGGACACACAGGAAAGCGGGTCGGGCCACCGCCAATCGGCTGGTGTTGGTCAGACCGCCAACGAGCGAATAGCTGGACAGCCAGCCGGCCCCCTGCAGGACGGACACCGTGCAGGCCAAAGGCGGAGAAGCAGGCTCTGCCATAACCATCATGGTGATGATGATGATGATCATTCCGCTGATGATGCCGATCATGACGACGACGATGATGACGATGACGATGATGGTAGTGATGACGATCATGCTGACGACAACGGCATGGTGTGGCTCTGGTGTTAACTGGCAGACTTGAGCGCGCCATCGCGTGGCAGTGCGTGCCTGCACTGCCACGATTCGCGGGTAGTCGTCGTCGTCATCGCTGTGCTGCTACACCCATCACCATGAGCCCTGAACCCCCGCCCGTTCACTGCTGCCGTCTATTCCTCTCCTTGTGGTGGTCGTGGTGGTGGTTCTATACAGCTTCTCGTCCTCTCCTCGCCACTGGCTGTTGTTTCCTTCTCCCCCTTGCCTGTTTCTTCGACTACTACTTCCACTACGACGACGACTCTACTTCTACTACTACTGCTACTACTACTATTGCTCCTCTTACTCCTCTTGCTCCTACTACTGCTCCTCGTCCTCGTCGTCCTACACCTTCCGCTCCACCTCCCCTTCGTACTTTCCCAATCCCCATCAACAACGTGCCAGCGCCAGCCCCCTCCACCGTTGTGCCTTGCTGCTCCTGGTTCGGTCCGTCGTCGCCCTGCAAGCGTCCTATGCTCCTCACGCATTCACACACGCACGCAGGCACGCACTGACTCACATGCAGCGACACACGACGTACACATTCTGCCTTGTGGGGTTGAGAGGGGGCGGGTGCGCTATTCTGCGATCTCTCTCCCCTCTCACCCCAAGGCCTCGCACCCCCTCGATCCTTTCCTTCTGTGCTGACGTGCCACCCGCCAAACCAAGCCAAATGCCCACGCAAGCTGGATGTTTGCTCCCTTTTCTCGTCTCTGCGTTTGTTTCACTTCTACTTGCCCTTGTACCTAGCCCCCCCCCCCTTACCCCCTTGTTCGTCCACCAGCGGCCACCAACGAGGATGACGACGAGCATGTCGTCGTCGTCGTCCTCTGAACCCAGCTATTGCCACTGCCACCGCCACTACGCCACTGCCCACAAGAGCTCGCCGCGCCGCGTTGTAGTTTCGTTTCCCTTTTGCCCTTCCGCCGCCCCGCTCTGCATCCCTTCAATACCACCAGCACCACTACTGGTGCTGGTCTGTTGACCTGAGGGCGGGGAGGAATGCGCGGAGAAGTGAGGAGAACAGGGCTGGGGTGAAGGGGCGGGTAGAAGCGCGAATGGGGAATCGAGGCGTCGTGGGACGTGGGGGTTGTGGGGCGTAGCGGGAACAGAGAGGAGGTAGAGCGAGGTGGCAGCGGCAGCTTTGAGAAAGACGACGGCGGTGGTGGTGGTGGCGCCGCCGAGAGGAATGAGTCTCGTGGAGGAGGAAGTGGTGTGTCGGGCGGTGGGATAACGGAGGGCAACGAAAGGGGGGGAGGGTGCGCCACTGATCTGGGGTGAATGTTGGTTGGTTGCTTGCTGGCTAGCTAGACCTAGCTAGCTCGTACGTAGGCTGGCTAGCCGTACGTAGTCGCACAGCGGCGTTTCCCGTCCTCGTGGTCTATCGTGGTCGCGGGTTGGCTGTCCGTCGTCCCCGGGGTAGTGGTGGTGGTGGTGCCCCCTTTCATCGTCTTCTCACCCAGCCCTATTCCCGCCTCCCCAGCAGCCCTATTCCCTTCTCTCGCCCTCGCTCTCCGTCTTCGTCGTTGTTCCCCCGCGCCCGCGCTGCTGCCCTGTCGGCCTGAGTTCGTCCGTCGTCGTTCGGTTGGTCCGTCTCTGTCGGTAGGGCTGCTGGCCAGAGCTACCCAGCTAGGCGAGCCAGCCGGCATGCCAACCACCAGGCAGGCACGAACGGACGACGCAGGCAAGCAGACACGCAGGAAGGCCGGCAGGCAGGCAGGAACTAGGGAGTTGGTCGTCGTGCCGCTGCCGTCATCGCGCCAATGCCATTGCCGACGCTGCTACTGCTACCGCCGTCAACATTAAGGGGCACAAGAAACCCCAGCGCGGGGGGCAACACAGTAGGGCGACCGACAGACACGGATTCAGGGGAAGGGTAGGGCGGGCAGGCGGGGGCTGGCTGGGTGGGTCGGTGGGAGATTGCCGGGGCGAGGGCGGCCGGCTGCGTAAAGGGCCAAAGGGGAGACACGGCAGCCAGCCAGACAGGCGAGCGCGGCTGGAGGGGTGGCAAGAGGCGGGAGGGGTGGCAAGAGGCGGGAGGGGTGGCAAGAGGAAGGGAGGAGGAGCGATAGGGAGGGATGGTGGGTGGGTGGGTAGGAAGGAGGGAGGGAGGCGGAGGAGGGAGGGAGGCGGAGGAGGAGGGGTAGCGAGGGAGGGAGGGAGGAAAAGGGGGAAAGCAAGAGAAACAGCGGTGGTGGGTCGAGGCGACTGGGCGAAGAAGAGTAGGGCAGGGGCGGGCGGGGCCGGCGGACGGGAAGTGGTGGGGGTGTGGTTGGGCGGGCGGGCTGGAAACGGTGGGGTGCTGAAGGGGCGGCCATCCAGCCGCTCGATGCGGGTGGGTCTACCCGTCGACCGACCAACCGACCCACCGACCGACCGACCGGCCTGTCTGCCTGGTGGCCTGCCTGTCGGTCTCTGTGGCGGCGGCGGGCCCGTCGAGCGAGCGAACGAACGAACGAGCAACCAGCCCGTTCGTTCTTTCGACTGGTCGCCGCTACCACCATCACCACTACTACTACTACTGCTACTGCTACTACTACGGCGACAACTACCACTACTACGACCATCACTACTACTACGGCGACTACGGCGACAGCTACTACTACTACTACTAACACTCGTGCTGCCATGCTGACGACGGACTGCCTGCCTGCTTGCCTGCCTGCCTGTCTCTCCGCGCCACCCTTCCTGCGCCCGCGCTTGCTTGCTTGCTTGCCGCCTGCCTGCTTGGTGACTGGCAGCGGGTAGGCAGGCAGGCAGGCAAGCAGGCAGGCGGCAAGCAAGCAGGCGGCCGGACGGACGGATAGACGGCAGACCGACCGACCGACCGACCAAGCGAGCTACGGACCGGCTGGCAGGCAGGCAGGCAGGCAGGCAGGCACGCAGCTAGCAAGCGGGCAAGCGGGCGAGTGAGGAAGCGCAGGAAGGAGGGGGGGAAGGGGGGTGTGGGGGCGAGCGGGCGGGCGAACGAACGAACGAACGGGCGAGCGGACGAGTGAGCGAGCGGACGGACGGACGGGCAGGCGGGCGGGCGGGCGAGCAGGCGAAGGAAGCGAAGCAGGCGGGCAGCCGAACGGGCAGGCGGGCAGGCAGGCAGGCAGGCGAGATGAAACGATCGGCGGAGTAGAAGAAAGCCCATAGATAGAACGATCGGCCGAGTGAAAGAGACAGCTCGGCCCGCTTAAACGCATCGTCGGCACGGCGTCGCCGCACGCCGCCGGCACGCCAGCGCGTGACGCGACGCCGTCGGGCCGGCGGGCCGGTGCCGGCGTGACGCGGCGCGTCGCCGGACGCCGTCGGCGTTGCCGGCCTGTCCACCGGTATGCGGTTAAGCGGGCCCTGATGGATGTCCTTGCTGCGAGAGGTTGGCCGGATCTGTCCAAGCCGAACTCCCTAGCCGCGAATAGCCTGTTCAGAGCGGACACAGAGCGCCTCTTTTTTGCAGCAGATAGCTGGCTGCCTGGCTGGCTGGCTGGCGGCTGGCTGCTACCGCTGTCGTTGCCGCGGCGGCTGCTGCTGTTGTTGTTGTTGCTGATGTTGCTGCTGCTGCTACTGCTGCTGCTGCTGCCATCGCTCTATAGCGATGGTGGTGGTGGTGGTAGTGGTGGTGGTGGTGGACCGACCAGGCTGGCTGGCAGGCAGGCGTTGGCGGCGATGAGGCCGCTGCCGCCGCCGCCGCCGCCAACCAGCCGACAGAGGCTACAGCAACAGCAGCAACGACTAACAACAACAACAACAAAAATAACAACAATAATAACAACAACAACAACAAGGAAAATAACAACACTTTACTATTTTAACTTTACTATTGTTTTTATTTTAATTTTTACATTACTACGATACTATATTACGTCGAGCAGCAGCAGCAGCATTGTCATCAGAAGTGGTACTCGTCGTAGTACCGATACTAGTAGTAGTAATAGTAGTACTGGAATAATACTTATCGTAGTAGTAGTAAGCAACTTGCCGCTGGTTCGATCACTTGCTGCTGCTGCTGGTTGGCTAGCTGGTTGCTGTTGCTGGCCAGTCAGTCAGCCAGCCATCTCGCTTCTTTGCTCTTGAGAGACAGACGACAACGACGACGACGACAACAGCGGCCGCCGTCACCGGTACCGTCGCGCAGATTTAGCGGCCGCTGTCGTCGTCGTCGTTGTTGTTATTATCGTCGTTGTCATCGTTGTCGTCGTTGGTATTATCGTCGCCGTCGTTGTTATTATCGTCGTCATCGTTGTTGTTGTTATTATTGTCGTCGTCATCGTTGTTCTTGTTATGATTGTCGTCGTCGTCATCGTCGTCGTTGTTGTTATTATTGTCGTCGTCGTCGTCATCGTTGTTGTTGTAATTATTGTCGTCGTCGTCATCGTTGTTGTTGTTGTTATTATTGTCGTCGTCATCGTCGTCGTTGTTATTATCGTCGTCATCGTTGTTGTTGTTGTTGTTGTTATTATTGTCGTCGTCGTCATCGTCGTCGTTGTTATTATTATCGTCGTCGTCGTTGTTATTATCGTCGTCATCGTCGTCGTTGTTATTATTATCGTCGTCGTCGTTGTTATTATCGTCGTCATCGTTGTTGTTGTTATTATTGTCGTCGTCGTCATCGTTGTTGTTGTTATTATCGACGTCGCCGTCGTTGCTTTAGCGGGCGCCGCCGCCGCCGTCGTCGTCGCGGCTACAGCGGCCGCCGCCGCCGCTGTTGCTGCTGACACTGACGCTGATTTAGCGGCCGGCCGCCGCCGCCGCCGCTGATTTAGCGACGGCGGCCGCTGTTGTTGTTGTTGTTGTCGTCGTCATCATCGTCGTCGTCGCCGCCACCGCTGTTTTGGCAGCTACCGCTATAGTAACTCCGCAACGGTGGTGGGCAGTATTGCTGTCGCCGGCGGCGGCGGCGGGCGTCGTTCACGTCGAGACGGCTGCTGCTGCTGCTAGCTTCTCTGTTTCGGTCGTATACTACTACCACTACCACTACCACTACGACTACGACTACTTCTACTACTACTGCAGCAGCAACAGCAGTGGCGGCGGCGGCAGCGGTTTTTGCCGCTGTTGCGCTTCTGTTGTCGTCGTCGTCGTCGTTGCTGTTGCTGCTCCCGCTTCTGCTACTTCTGCTGTGCTGCTGCTGCAACTGGTACTGCAACTGGCACTTTTGCTGCTGCTGCAACTGGTACTGCAACTGGCACTTTTGCTGCTGCAACTGGTACTGCAACTGGCACTTTTGCTGCTGCTGCTGCTGCCGCTGCTGCTGGTACTGGTAGAATATCAACGCCGACTCTATCTGCAGCTGGCGTGAGCGGCCCGTTGTCGTCGTCGTTGTCGTTGGCCGTCGGACGACTACGAACGACGCCGTTGGTTCCGTCACCGCTGTCCGCTGGCCGATTATTCTGCGGTTCAGCTCGATAAGCCGACGGAAGCTGGTGCGGCTGCAGCTGCTGCCGCTGCTGGTGCTGGAACAACTGCAGCTGCGGAAACAGAACAACGTTCGTATCGACGACAATGTCGCGACAATCGTCATCACCGTCATTACGGTCATCGTCGTGTTGATGTCAGAGGTCAAGTTGACTGTGGTCTTCTGACGCTTCAACTTACATTTTTTTTAAGCTTAGACGGTCGGTGATTCAAGTCAGCTGAGACGGTCAAGCATTTAAGTCGAAAGGTCGAAAGTTTCGACAGTCGATTTAAGTCTAAAAGTCGGAAGTTTCGACGGTTGATTCAAGTCTAAAGGTCGGAAGCTTCGACGGTCGATTATTCAAGTCTAAAGGTCGGAAGCTTCGACGGTCGATTATTCAAGTCTAAAGGTCGGAAGCTTAGACGGTCGATTATTCAAGTCGAAAGGTCGCAAGTTCCGACGGTCGAGTATTCAAGTCTAAAGGTCGAAAGTTTTGACGGTCGAGTATTCAAGTCTAAAGGTCGGAAGTTTTGACGGTCGATTCAAGTCTAAAGGTCGGAAGTTTTGACGGTCGATTCAAGTCTAAAGGTCGAAAGTTTTGACGGTCGACGTAAGTCGAAGGGTCATTGTTGTTGTTTATCGTCGGCTGGTATTATTGTGATCGACGCCGCCCAGAGCAAAGGTAGCAAAATATAACCCGTATTCGACGTCGGAATCAATCGCTCAAGGGAGGAAGGAAGCGGCAGTCGTCGAGGCTAAGATCGGCCAACGAGTCGATCGACAAACCAACCGTTTCTCTAAATTTTATATATATATATATATATTTATATATATATATATATATATATATATATATATATATATATATATTTGTTTATTTTTTGTTTAGTTGTTTATTATCATTCTTATAAGATAACTGCATATATTCATTCCGAGCTCCACTAAGCACATAGCTTGTTTGAAGTCCTTTTTATGAGAATACAATAAGCTAAAGAGATCGACCGGGGTATATATTTTGCGCAAGCGAGAGTTCATGTAAAATTATTTGTTTAATACCCATGTGAAACTTTCAGCGGGATCTGCACATAATACAGATAGTAGGATTCATATATGCATATGGCGCATACATCTTTATAAACAGGATATTTTTTAACATCCAATATTTGTTCTAAGAGGTGTTATGAATTGGGACGAGCGGGGCATCATCGTAAGTACAACAACAAAAACAACAACACCAAAACAACAACAACAACAACCATTGTTGTTGACGCCCCAACAACTCACGGCAACTTTCCATGCCCGAAGGAGAAGAGGATGAGGAAGCTTTCGGGGTTAACGGTGTGTACCTCAGATACACGACGGCGGCTCTCGGCCGCCCCGACGATAATGACAACGGACACGAGGCCAGACATAACAGAACATAACGGCACATAACACATAATAAAGCCACCTTTAATCTCATACTGTCAACGTGATGTGTATATGTACGCATGTGCCATCATGTAATGTTATTATCATCATCATCATCATCATCATTCGTTGTCAGCGTGTCATAATTGGCATTGATACAATACATCGACGGGTTAGATTTGTGTGCGTGTGGTGAGGGTAGCCAGGTGACCACCACCAACGTGGTCACCTGCCTGGCTATTCGCTAAGCAAACCGACCAAGCCGACCATAGACGATCCATTTGACCAAAGAGTGAAGCGATATTCGACAGACAATATCACACGGCACAACAGCCGCAGTAACGACTCGAACCTGTACGTGGGCAGGACGGGTTGGGGTGGGGTGCAAAGGAGGTGCGAAGCGACGTGAAATGAAGGCCACCTTGACACTACGAGTCGTGGGTTCGATGCCGGCACGACGATACGGGCGTGCCTTTTCAAAGCCATTTCTTCTACCATTTGCAGGTTTGGGAGATGTGAGCAAAACAAGCGTGCATTTATTCCGTATTGGCTCACAGATCGTACACTCCAGCATAAGGCAAATGAGCGACTAAATAACATGCACTTCTTTGTATTGTTTCAACTACTACTCGTATTATTATTATTATTCACATGTATATATAATTGCTAAATAAATTTCCTAATCTTATTATTATTCACATGTATATATAACTCCTAAATAAATTTCCTGCTCTTATTATTATTATTATTATTATTATTATTATTATTATTATTTATTATATGAAATTTACAATTAGTATTATTGCTTAAATGTTGGTGACCACTCGACCTTATCTTTTTTCATCATCATCCTGTTCATTATAATATCGTTTTTAGTATTAATAATAAAAATATTTTTAATAAGTACAAACAATATATATATATTAATATTGTTATTCTAACAATTGTAATGGATGAACACTTTCACTGTTATAAGTAAAGTTCATGTCAGCCCATGGCGTGCGGAATAAAAGTCGCTCTCTATAGAAAGCCAATGCCTCAGAAACATCGCTTTGCCTCGTTCGCTCGTAGCATCGCATTATTTTTAATATGATTTTTAAATCTAACCATCGTATGTATACTACGATACATACGCGATTTGTTATAACTAATACACATTTTGTCCGTTGGCGTTCGAGACTATGGGAGCTGCAGGCCCCCTTACGCTCAGGCTGATTCAGCGGGTCGGTAAAAGCCCTAATCTTTCGACAGGAGACTCGAAGGCATCCGAATTCTTGCGTCAGAGGCTGTCGCTCGACATTCAACGAGGAAACGCAGCGTCTGTTCGGGGCACATTGTTGAACTGGGCTAACCCTGGGTTAGAGAACCCGTGATCACACGTTCGCGCGGAGACAATTGTCCACTCCAAAGTGCTAACATAGTGAAATTATATAAATAAAAAAATATATATAGTATCCATGATATATAAAAAAAAACTAATACACAACTTATGAGTAATATCACCGAGTACACCTGAAAGTATTAAAACCAACTTTGGTGTCCGATATGGTCCCGATTATTATTATTATTATTGTTTGGTTGTTATTGTTTGAACTGTTGTCATTGTTTTTTTTTACGATGTTGGTGTTGTTGATTTCTTCCAGTAAAGTGTCAATTTGAAACTGCATTTCACCGTACTGCAAAACGACGACGACGACGACGACGAAACAAACGAAGACAGGCCATAATAATGGCAGAAACAGCAGCAGCAGCAGCGGCAGTAGGAAAAAGAATTGGCAGTCCAAAACAACGCGACCAAAGCTACGGATAGCATGCAGATATCAAGAAAAAGAGACGCTTAGAGAGAATGATAGAGTGAGGGGGAGAGGAAGAGCGGGAAAGAACCAGTGAGTGTGAGAGGGAGAGAGACAGAAAAGACGGGAATTGTTCGCTTAACGGCTGAGGACGGCCTGGCTAGTTGGTTGCCGAGGACGACGGTAAGGATGACGTCACCGACCTTGCTAATGCTGCTGCTGCTGATGATGATGATGATGAGCATTATAACCATGATAATGATGATGATGATGATGATGATAATTATAACAAGCACATTATCAGCTTCCGTAGGCAACGGCCGTAAGCTCACAAGTCTTTACGGGCCTGTCCTTTCATCTATCTGCCTGCTAGTCAGCAACATCAAAACCAACAACAACAACAACAACAACAACAGTCGTGCCAACGATAGAGCTCAGCAACACTGCTACTGCTGATGGTAGTTAGTAGTAATAGTAGAGCGAACATGTGTTCGTTGTTGTTGTTGTTGTTGTTGTTGCTTCTGCTATAACTTGTATTGTTATTACGGTATTAAATCTATATCGTTTTCCGGTCTCGTTGCAAATGTTGCTTTTACTCACGTTGGTGCTGTTGTTGTTTCTGTTCTCATTACAACTGTTTTTTTCTTAATAATTCTTCGTAATTTAACTGTTGTCGTAGCCCCTTGCAGGTAGTAGTTGTACGTGAACGTTGTTCTTGCCTGTGAAGATCTGGTAGGGTAGATAACGTGGACGTGTTGGATATATATATATATATATATATATATATATATATATAAGGTTTAACAGTATGTAACGTAACGTAAACGTGTTGGATATATATATATATATATATATATATATATAGGGTTTAACAGTATGTAACGTAACGTAAACGTGTTGGATATATATATATATATATATATATATATATATGGTTAACCAGTATGTGGCAGTCCCCTCTTAGGAGGTGACAAAATGTCTTGTTTACGAATGAGACTGCACTTACAATTTGTTGTTATACCAATGTGGCTGGACAGAACATATTCTGCCAGATACAGCTTGTACACCGCGCGCTTACGTTCCGACTCTTCGTGGTAGAATCTCGATTTTTGTAAACTTTCCTCAGCGCGACTCTTTCGATTCCCATAGCAAAAATTTAAGGTCCAATGGGTCCTTTGGAGCAGACGCCTCACCAGACTGTCACGTATGGCACATGTGACGGCCCTTCATGAACCATGTACCGGTGCCGAGATGTGACAGTTTTGTTTACTTACACTTCCGTTTAGATAGAAATGACCTGATCTCAAGATTTGACCTCAAAATTCGTTCAATTGAGGTGCGCGAAAGTTCTAGCGGTTGGGCACGTCGCCGAATTTACGTTTTTGACTGTTGTTCTATATTGTCGGCCTCGGCGGTCCTATGTTTAGCCGAACGAGCGTTCCGTGGTCTTTCACGACTTGACACTACACGTACTAAGCCTGTCCTGTAAATCTTTTTCACAAGTTTACGAATAGTGTTCTCACGAAGCCCGTTCTGTAGACCTTCTTCCACGAAAAGCATGTCGGCATGTTCGTATAAAGTTTCCCCTTTTTTCATGATACATTTTCACAATTTCTTCTACGCGTTTTTCTGTTGAATAACGCTACATACATTGGATTTGGTAATCCTACCCTTTTCTGCTCATAAAAGAGCAGGTAGCGAAGAGCCCAGAGTTGTCAGCGGAAACTCTTGAAAGATGCCAGCTGATTATTTGGACATCCCAGATATTCATAAATAGGGTCCAAATGCTCTATCTAGATGAAAAATATTTGAATTACTTTTGTATATGCTGGTTGGGACATTTCTAACGACACAGCTGTTCAATATAACCGCAGTTTGCTTTAATCACCTCTTCAATTTGTTGCCTAAGCCGCTTATAGGCACCTTGCACAGCCTGCCTATCAAAATTTGCAAATGCCTGAATGAAGGCAGTGAGCGAATCTGTGTTGCTATGTCGAGTTTTGTTAGACTCTCTCAATAACGCCGCACACATAGAAATCCTGAGGATTTAAGGCCGAACTGCCACGCGGCTAAGAGTGCCTATATGGCATGACCATGCTCTCATATGGCTCCGCCAGTCGTTCATGTACTTAGCGACTGGTATGAGCGGGGGGTGCATCGTCCTGCTAAAACACGAAATGCAAACCATTAGACACACAATTTAGTATTTATCATCAGTTTGTAGAACATGCAAACAAGCCTCTCCTGTTACTATTTGGCCGACTTCCTCATTAGTGACCACACTCAAAACGCGCACATAGGAAATTTGACTTGAAAATTGGCTTTGCTCCATTTTTCAATTAAGCGACATCTTCTCGATCGTGGGCAAGCCGACAATAATTTCGTGCCAGGTGGCTTTTGCGTTTACAGTAAATGTATTCCTTCCAGAGAAGAATCGATGCTGCTTTGTGCTTAAGGGAACCTAGAAGCATGCATATATTGGCATCGAAAGAGCCATTGAGGGAATCTGACTGACGTCTACAAAATAATACTGATGCCTGAGTTTTTCGTGGTTCGTGACTGGTACCAAATTTGAAGCTCAAAGCGTGTTTGGATGTAAAATAATCGTCGAAAATGCATTTTTGCACAACCTCACTTAATGTTTGAGTCCGCATACAGTGCACTCCGTCAGCTCTGCTATGTAAAAAGTCGTTTTTAAATATTCTTCGCCCTTGCTATGTAGAAATCAATATATATGAGCTTCAATCGTGTGAACTGTCGTATTCGATAGAACTTGATAATCGCACTAGGGGTCCATTCAGAGCAAATAGCGAGAACAAATGCTGATATTTGCTGAAATTTCTTAGACTTAGCTATTGCTCAGTTGGCTGACTTATGTTTGGTTAGATTCTACTTAAAACAGGCTCTCGTTGGATACCAAACATGACGAATGAAGACATACCGGAATTGTTTTAATTGACTTATCCTGCATCCGCAGCTTAGGCCGTAGAACAAGACGCGCTACTTTAAATGATACCCTAGCCCGTGCCCTAAGGTCTTCTGGCTACCCTTGTGTTATCGAACCCGCAGGTTTGTATACAGACGACTTCCGTCGACCCAATGGGATGACCCTAACAGCCTTTGAGAGTGGGAAGACACTCGTCTGGTACGCTACCGTGACTGACTCTTTACCACCTTCAATGGTTAGTCACGGCGCTACCCAGGCTGGTTATGCTGTTTCGCAGGCGGACAGAAATAGGTGTCGGAATTATGCATCTATCGGAGATTCTATTGATTTTCGATCTTTTTTCTTTGAGACCTTAGGGGGCCCAGGTAAACGTACTGAGGGAGTTATTACTACGTTATGCAAGTGTCTAAGATTGGCCACGAGGGACCTAAGTGCTGGTAGTGTTTTTCCGGTAAAGGCTATCATAGGATTTACAGTTGTTTGAGCTAAATAAAACATATGGTTCATAAAAAATATATATATATCTCTACCTAATATTCAGAGGAAAGAAAAACAGCGTATACACGGATACAATTATATATATATATATATATATATATATATTATTTTTTTTAGATTTCTCTTACTTATACATATATATATATATATATATATATATATATATATATATATATATATATATGTGTATTCATATCCCTACCTAATATTCAGAGGAAAGAAAATCAGCGTATACACGGATAAAATTATATACTTCTACGTTTATTTATATATATAGAGCCCACATACACTCGCCACCATTGGTAAAAATGTTTTTTCTCGGACTGCATGTTTTTGCCTTGGCACAAACTTTTGGAAATTCTAGCGGAATAAAGAAGGGTTAGGTAAACGATGTCAGAAATTTTCCAAGTGTTGATATTTTGAATTAGGTAATTATAGTAAGAATAAAAGTCAGAGTCATCCCAACGACATAATACATATTTATAACATACGTTATACGAAACCCAACTTTTTCTACTTAATGAATGAATAAAATAGTTATTTCATAGTAACAATTTATGATTAGTAATTACGCAGCCCTAACAAATGTTTGATTTGATCGATAACTAACAGCAGACGTAATACTTCGTTGTCAGGATTGCTCAATAACATGCTCACACACGACTACACAAAGTATACAATAAGAGACACGGGACTTATTCTTTATTGCACTCGGGGATGAGCTTGGTGAGTGCTTTTAATTTTGCTGCAGAGCTATAGCTAACCTGTGCTTCTTCAAGCAAAAACAACTTGTTAAAACGAGTGAAAATGATGACGCACGAAAGGTTAAACATATAATAAATAAAGAATACATATACTTCGTAGCCCAAGTATATGTATTCAGTATTAAACGGAAGGCTAGAATCCTTTGACCCCGGCTGAGGGCCTACGAAGCCGAGGGGAACATAAATAAGGGTTACGAACATACATCATGTATCTTTCTCGACAAGAGCTTGCTTGACAAAGCAAGAGGGCAAACGAGATAGAGAGAGAGTGGAAATAAGTATGTGTGTATGTGTGTGTGAGAGAGAGAGAGATTGGCAAGACCCATATTGTGATCTCACACTGCCTTATTATAACGGAGGTGAGGCGGAAGGGTGCCTGCGTTTCCCACAATATCCACAACAAAGTAACACTGGCCTGAACAATAGTAGTGATAGTAACAATAATATCTTTCGTGTACAAATGAAACACTAATCATAATAAACATAATATTTGTTTAAACAAAAGTTTATTATTATTATTATTAACGTGTGCATGTATCACAGTTAATACTATATTAATTATATAACATCGACAATATTGATTATATTTTTGTTATTGCTCGGGTGTGACCACTCGATAATAATGATGATGATGATAATAATAATAATAATAATAATAATAATTTTGGAGTATCGTACACGGACTAGCGGTCTTACGAGCTATCCGACCATAATACGAATGTTAACGGGCACAAAGAAAATTATTAACAAAACAGTAGCTAATACTTGTAACAGTGGTAATAGTAGTAGTAGTAGTAGTAGTAGATGTAAGTCTGATAACAGAGGAATGAATAGTAGCATCATAGAAGTAGCGGTGGAAACACTGCTAACGCTAGGTGTGCCACCTGTACTCATCATCATCATCACCATCATCACCATCATCACCGTCATCATCGTCATCATCATCACTCACCGCTCAGCGCGGTTGGTCGTTCACGCTGCGTTTCCGCGGTGCGTGGTCGTCGTCGTGGTGTGGAAGCCTAGCCTGGCCTAGCCTAGCAGCGTCAAGCAAAAGAAAGGTCACTCATTGTAGCCTCTCTACCTGAACGCTGAAGCACTGAAGCGTTGAGCGATCGATGAACGGACGGACGGACGCTCGGATGGTCAGACGGTCGGATGAATGACGGCGGTGATGGTGGTGGTGTTGGTGGTGGTGGTGACACCTCGCTGTGGAGGCGTGCCAAGTCAATGAATGACAGCACGCGTTCACCCTCCTCCTGCTGGCTGACTGCTGGCTCGGCTCGCCTCAACCATGCAACAACAACGATAAGGACGACGACGTGCTGTACTACTACTGTTCATGATGGCCTGCCACCAGGCCCCAGAGCTCGCCCCAGGCCTTGGCGTGAAGCCTCAGAAAGTCCCAGCAGGGGCAGAGGCAGGGGCGACAGCAGCAACCTTGAGCTTCAAACGTGCCTGTTGGCATTTGTCACTGCACGTATGTACACGCGCGTATATAGGCGTATGTATGTATATATATATATACGTATGTATATAAGTATATGAAAAATTATACGCATGTATATGCAGGTATATATACGTACTCGTATGTATAAAAGTATATGAATAAATGTACGTATGTATATATATATATATATATATATATATATATATATACATGGATTTTTGGACATGGACATTTTGTAGCGGCGGTGGCTTAGGCGGCTAACGCACCTTTCGAAACGGGGCGTTGCCATGGCAACCACAGTTAGCAAAACATCGCTGGTTCGAGCCCTGGCCGTGCTGGTAGAATTTGTTGGACGTGGTTGTCATTGCCTTGCTGCTACATACCTCTGCTGGAGAAAGCCTATATAATTCCAGTACGAGAACGCAATGACGATAGATGCATTTAGACGCTATCGTGCCACAGGCAACTCAGCCCATTACGAGCGTCTAAAATGTAGTTGTCAGAGCGTTGAAAAAAAAAAAAAAAAAAAAAAAAAAAAAAAAAATATAAGTATATGAATAAATATACGCATGTATATATACGTATGTAAATAATAAATATATGCATGTATATGCAGGTATATATATATATATATATATATATATATATATACGTACGTATACAAGTATATGAATAAATATACGTATGTATATGCAGGTATATATACATGTGTATAAGTATATGAAGAAATATGCGTATGTATATGCAGGCATATATATAAGTATATGAAAAAATTTCGGGCGATTGTCTAATATTCAGTTTTTAGTTGTCATTTCGAGATTTATTGTCTTTCAAGTTACAGTTCAGTGGCGTTCTTTGCCTTGTGTGTCAGTATCGCCAATCATACAGTATAGGAATTTACTTCTGTTTTTACTATCTTCTTCTTCTATTTCCATCCCCAAACCCCTGTACCAGTTTTCATACCGAGATCTTACGCATTCGAATAAATGCAGTTCCGTGAATAACCCCGGTCGAAACTAAACTGAACTGAAGATACGTATATTTATGCAGATATATATATGTATGTGAATAAATATACGTATATGTATATATTATATATATATATATATATATATATATATATATATACACACATATACGTATGCGTTTATGTCTATAGGACCATGTATATACACAAATATATATGCCTGCGTATACTGCGGACTTGGATGTATATCTGTCTGAATAAAGGTGTGAATGGAGGACCCTAGCATAGCTAGAACAGAAGTGGCGTTATCGGCGACAAAGTTCCGCGTCTACTGAACCGCTGGCCGGTGGTCGGTTCAGCCAATGCGGCTCTGTGCATGGCCACTCTCATCCGGCATCTGGGTCAAGTATGGGCTTCAAATAGGCTCATAGTGCGCGCGCAATGAGTAACGAAATTGTATCAAGAATTAATTGCGGCCAATTTGTAACAGCATACTATAGGCGTGTTGGCATGGATGTGGGTCAGGTGCGTTAAGCATGTCATTAGGTAGCGCTTAAGGGCTCACCTGTAGTACGTTGTGCGACTGGTTCGCTTTTCAGAGTGGCTCTGTTTTGTGCAAACATTAGGCTAACGTCTGTCTATCTTCGCATAGCTTTACTTTAACACAACATAGCATACGATCACCTTTATTGTCACATAAAAGGTGTGTGTGGTACAATTATCTATGTATTGTTTGCAATGTACGCACTTCTGAAAGAAAAACGTAACTAATCGCCAAAATGTTGCTTCTTTGCTTGTAGTATAGTGCATTCCGGATATATGCATTCGTTTGGTAATTGCATTCGTTTTCGGTGTACCTTGTGCTAGTGTGTCTCTTAAACAAGCACTTACTCACTGGAATTTTCTCGGCAATAAGTGAATTTGCTTGCAAAATAGGCTTATATGTTCTATCAAATATTATGATAGATATTGAAAGAATGACTGGCAAAACAAACAATAAATGCCAAAATACTAAAACTTTAAACGTTTTACATATTTCAATGTAACGGCTGACGAAACTTCATGCCAGACCGTATAGGCTGAAGTAATTATTTAATATTCTGAATTTTACCTGCTATAATCTGGGCCGTACGAACATTGACTCTACCTAACGACTGTTATGTCGATGCATTGAGTTGTTATAGCGTGTTAATAGCAATTAAACGTCATTAACAGTAAGCATTATACAATGCAACAGTGTTGTACTAACTGCAAGTACGGTATTTTCTAATTTATTATTTATTGTATTTAATAAATTAGAGGCTTCTGTAGCCCAGACACACAGACGTCAACAATGTTATCCGAGGAGCCTTCGTGAAAGCTGATATTCACACCCGAACTAAGAGACTTGGCATCTGCGAGTAAAATAACTGATAAACTAACTGTCCTATTACGGGCATATGGCAATATCTCACACAAGCTTAGCATAGGACGTGACGGTGTCATACTCGGCGACCATATACCACTTGCATTACATCTCAGTCAAACCAGGATGAATAGCTGAACATGTGGAAGTCGTAAAAAGGAGGAAATATTCGGAACTGGCCAGGCAATACATTATTGTACTATCGCAATGGATAGAGAGCTCATCAATGAGGAAATTGATTTGTTCCTCAAAAATTTGGGTAAACACATTGAAGAAGATGAAGCAACATCAGAAAAAATAAAATTAAAGGGCGATGCGATGCACAGTTTGAGGCAAATGCTTTCTTTAGCTCTCTGTAGGGAGAAAATGTGGCTTTCACATTATCTGAGCTAAAGCTGAGCTAATGGGCAATGAAGGTCTACAATGCTTTCCCTCAATAATATTAATAATAATAATAATAATAATAATAATTAAGATGCGACAGTCCCCTGCACAGTGCACTGTCCTATGCGCCACGGCGCCAGCGAGGCGGGATGGGTCGCCGAACATGTGGAAAAATAAAAATAGCGTAATCACGTAGAGTTAGACCCGAGATATAATTATGTGCCGATTGCAATGGAGACAATCGACCCTATAAGCAGAAGTGCAACGGCATTTATAAAATACTTAAGTGATCGAATACAAGCAAACACCGGATAGGCGCGAAGGCGAGTTGAGTTGAGCTGAGCCAGCTGCTTTCATTGGCAGTTTGCAGAGGAAATGTCGCGTCGATATTAGGTGCGATCGGCTGACAATAGCTAGAGGGAAACCGTGAAATAACGAGGATACACAATCGTACCTCAAAATTGTATTTCTCTACTGTGGGGATGTCTTTGGCAAGTTATAACAACGTTTGCTCACCGAACGCAAGGAGTTGTCTAATATATATATATATATATATATATATATATATATATATATATATATATATATTGCATATATTAGGCTATTAGCAGGCTATTAAGCTATTCATTAGCCGAACTTATAATCGCACCCGTCTAGAATAGATGGAAGAAAATCTTTGGGGTAAAGGGTCACGCACAGCCTCCACGACCAGAGAAGAAATCCGACCGACTACGGTTGCTCTATATTTGTAACGACACCCTCAGCCCGTGGTTTTTAAAGACATTTGAGATCTTAAAGCCAACGTCAATTCAGGAGATCAGAACCGTGGCAATATGCAGACGGCAAAGAGAGGCATCGGGCTTATATGCGATGCCCCACCACCCAAAGATACTCGAACGCATGATGGATAAGAATGCTCGCCAGCAAAGATTTTCCTAAGCCTTGGAAGACGGCACGTCTAATATTCTGAAATCCAGTAAACCGCAAGCGTACCTCTCGACTGACTACCCTATAATTGTGCTTTTCTGCCTATTCCAGAGAGCTGAGCACTTACTTATCAACGGACTATTAGTTAAGAGCTGCTGTCGGAAAACCAGCTCAGTTTTTGAGCCAGGCATTCCACGTGTAAAAAGCAAACCGGCTGCATTATCTAGACTTCTTCTAATATAACGAAAACGCGCTTAGCACGTTTTTGTGTAAGCCATAAGCAAAGCACTTGTAGACAAATCCTTCTAGATCTGATGGAATATAACCTACGGTAAGTACATAGAGTCGCACAACCCCTGAAAATCTATTCCGTTGCCTACACACAAGCGATTGACGTCGATCGTCAGCGTTCGCAAAGGGGATCTACTCAAAGGAACAGCCAAAGAAGTCTTGGCGGATATCAGACAATACCACCACGCGCTACGACTCGAATTGACAGCACAAAAAAAATCGAATGCATTCCTGAACGGCCTAAAGCACCCTCCATTCAATCTTAGCATAGACCTGGAAGGACACTCAGTGACACTTCAGCCATGGTTAAGTACCTGGTCGTAATTTTATTAACGGCTCTCTCAGAAACACATGATTTGAGCTGTGCAGCCAAAATCTGCCAAATCCTCAGTAGAACAATGAAGAATCGAGCAACTGACCTTCGCAGCCATGTCCTAGCGTCAGTAGTCGATATCATCATATTCTACTGTATTCCACCATAGTTTGATAAAGGCACGGCGTCCACCGCTTCCATGCAAGTCCTTTTTAGACAGATACGAGTAAAAAAAACTAACTTCAAGATGCCCCTCAATCAACTCCGGGACAGAGAGCCCTAGTCAGCAGAATAGAAGCCCTAAAGAAGTAGTAAAACCAGCAATAGAACGCAAGTCATCGGGCCAGCCTGGATTCCGGGCAAAATACTCCCTGCAAAAGTCCTATGATGAGTTCTGTTACAAGATCGTTGTGGAAAATCGACAGCACACATCGTGCCATGTTGTCGTCCTCGTCACCATGGTCGGCGTTGCTGGTTGCTGGCTGCTAGCGCCGCTAACGTTTACTGTTGTTGTTGTTGTTATTGTTGTTATTGCTGTTGCTGTTATTGTTGTTGTTGTTGCTGTTGTCCACATTGTTGTTATGGTTGTCGTTGTAGCTGTGCTGGTCCCGATATGATTCATATCGTTACCGTTTGTATTTGAAGCTGTTGTTGTTGCCGTGGTCGCTGCCATCGTCACTAACATGGGCAACAACAACAGCAATAACAATAGTATCAGCAACACCAGCAGCAGCAGCAACAACAACAACAGCAACCAAAGCAACAACCAAAGCACCACTTGGCAATGCCACTACCGGGTCGTCGTTCTCGTTGTCCAGAGGAGGAGGATGAGGAGGAGGAGAAAGGGGAGGAGAAATAGAAGGAGCGATAACCACGCTAGCGACGATGGAAACGAATGCAACGACGAGATCGACATCAGTTAGCCAACCAACCAGCCAGCCAGCGTTACCACCATCATCAACGATGAGACTGCCGTCCGCTCTGTTTCTGTTTGTCATCCTGCCGCTTGTTGCCCTTGTTCACATCCGCCACCGCAGCCGCTGCCACCGCTTCTCCTTCCATCTCCCTTCATCACCCCCTCCATTTGTACGCGAGAACACTCCAAGCGCCAGCGGACGAGCCCAAACAGGAACATCCAATTGAATTCAGTCAGACTAGCAGTCTGTCCGTCTGTCATGCAGCCATGTCTCTCCGCCCATCCATCCATACATATATTAGTCCATATGCACACACATACACAGTTGTTCCTCGTATGTAACATGCGTACAATCATCGAGCTAGTTATTGGTGGCACCTCGACAGTACGGCGAGAACAGTACCAGCCGCTGCAACGAAGCTTAGAACCAACCCCTCGATTGCTAAACGGGGGAACCCAGCGTAGTAAATGTAGTAAACAATAACAGAAGAACACGTTGAAAAACGTTCGTGATGTCGTACTCAAACGTCGGTCGCCGAACGGCGATCATATGTGACGACACTGGGGAGATAGCTGAGCGTATCACAGAGGGTGATAGATCATTGATAGGTATTCTATGGATCAGTGGTAACAGTCTCGACCGACCTCTAATGCGTCAGAAAACTGGCAGTGAAGTGTGTTCCAAGAAAAGGTTAAATTTTCAGCAAATGAACGCCCGTCGGGGAATGTCCGAGTTGAACCCTTAGGCGGCAGCACCAAAAAATGGTGGATTGCTTCAGAGAGCGATTGCAGGAGACGAGTCACGTGTGTATGATTGCGACATTAAGACCAAAGCCCAATCCTGCCAGTGGTGCTTCAGGAGGAGAGAGTGAATCGAAAAAATGTAGACAGAACAGATTTTTTTGACTGTTTTTTTCAACTACAAGAGAAAGCCTTTCAAGATTTTGCCACCTGGTTAACGCAACAGGCCTAAACTCTGGACAAACAACTTTTGGATAACGACGTTACCACAACGCGCCGGAGCGCACATCGTTCTGATTTCGAATTACTTAATGCAACATTTAATTTCTATATTTCTGCAACCTCCCTATTCGCCGGACCTGGCTTCTTGCTCGGACTGTTTCCTGTTCCCACGGATAAGAAGTTTCAAGGGACAACATTTCGACATTATAGAGGAGATAGGGAAAAAATCACAGGAGCAACTTAACTCGATTCCGAAAGTTGTGTTTAAAATGTTTCGAAAAGTGGAAAAGTAAGTGTACGCGTGCATTACAGCGGGCGGGAGCTATTTCGAGGAGAACAAAAACACTTAAGAAGATTTCATAAATATATCCATATTTCTTATATATATCTATCAAGACCTCGTATATATAAATCGCCCTGGTCTATAAATATATAGATATATATAAATATATATGTGGTCAACTGGCCGTCATTGGCCGTCACATCCGCTCGGCTGTCTTTGCCATACCCGCACTCTATCTATCTCTCTCTCTCGCGTTTTTTTCTCCCGCCCTCGCTTCCTCTGTGTTTCAGCTCGTTCCATGTCGTCCGCATGTTCTCTGCGGTGGTGGCGGCGGCACGTTACTTGTTACCGCCGCGATCACAAGTATTGAGGCAACAACAACAACAGCTGCTGCTCCCACTGCTCCATCTACGATAACAACCGCAAGTGATTAATACTACGAGCGGCGCATGCGGTCGGCCTTTTGTACTCGATTCTCAAATGCCGACCGGCATATAGAATATATATATATATAAATACATACATACATATTTATATATGTATATATGTATATATATATATATATATATATATATATATATATATATATATATATATATATATATATATATATATATATAATAAGTGAGTAATGCAGGTTTCTTGTCTGTAGATGGCCAAGAGAAGTATGATGTCGAGAAATCAAAAAAGACGTTTTTATGGCTCTTTTATTTTATTACACCAACACCTGACGTACTTACCAAATTCTTCACATATATATATATATATATATATATATATATATATGCGTACATCGACAGAAGCGTACGGCGTGTTTTACTGCCAATCAACGGATGCGTGTTTTTTTTTTGAGGCGCGGTAACTTTGAAGCACTGTTGTGCCACTGCTTCCATGCTTGACCCCGTCTCTATCTGTCTATTTCTCTCGTTTTTGTCCCGTTTCCGTCCTTGTCTCTCCACCCACCCCCGCTCTGCGACTCTCTGTACGTCGGCGGGACATGCGGCGGTGTCATTCGATGTCGGCTGTAATGGCGGCCGTGGCGGCGTGTTCCTTTACGAATCACTTCATAAATTAAGTGAATTACCGCAAACGATGAATCAGCCAGAAAGAAGATGGCCGGCCGGCCGGCGACACTACCGAGCCTACAGTAGAATCGGCAGCAGCAGCAGCAGCAACAGCAGTACTACGAGGAGTACGATTAGTCGCAGTAATAGTAGTAGTTGTTGTTGTTGTTGTACTGTTAGCTATAATATGGACAATAACAGCAGCGCTAACCGCAATCGGCGGTTTCCATCACAGTCGCGTTCGTCTCTATCACGACGACAACTCGAAAACAACAAAAACAACAACAACAACAACAACGACGACAAGATCGACAAGAAAAATAACTGTAACAACAACAACCAAACAGCAACAACAACAACAACCGCAACAACAACAACCAAACAACAACAACCAAACAATAAGAACAACAACAACAAACAAACAACAGCAGCAACAACAACAACAACCAAACGACGACAACAGCTACTACAACAACCGCAACAACAACAACAACAACAACAACAACAACAACAACAACCGCAACAGTACCATTGGGAGGAAAGCAGCGCTAGGGTTGATCTGTCCGTACGTAGTAAACGCTGTGGCACTGGCGGTGATGTCGGTGTTGGTCGAGGCGGTAACATGGCGGATGCTGCTAATGGCAGCCGCCGAATAACAGGTCGAGTCGCTTCAACGCTGCACGCATACACCGTCAGCCATCAGCCACCAGCCAGTCAGCCAACGAAGCAAACAACAACAACCAGCAAACAAGCAAGCAAGCAAGCCAGCAACCGACGAAGAGACGACACTCGAATAATAGACGACCACCTCAATCGAGTGCGCCCGGTGGCGGCAGTCGACACACCAGCCGTCACCAAAGGCCAACGCGGCGGGCAAGCTGCACCACCAAACAACACTCAACTCGCGAGATGGAACACAGTACGCCGGGCCCGTCTTCTCGTACGGGGCACCATATACGAGTATATCAACGTCTAAATATATATATATATATATATATATATACAGGGTGTGAATGAAAGGTTTATAAAGCGATGCCTAGAATTGTAGAGCTCATTAAAGCAAATATTTGTTCCAATAGAACATGGTCTCTGAGACGTCTTGTTTCGGAGTGAGAGTGAAATTACTCCCCATGGTCGCTTAGAAGAGAATTCGCCAAAAATGTAGTTCTTTATTAACGTTCACGCCAAATGCTTCAAAATCATAACCCTACAACCACTCACAGGCTAAACGGACATACTCATGGGCAATTCAACGGCGATCATTTTGGTACCAAATATGTGTCAATGCGAGCTGTGGTTGCGGAGTAATTACGAGTTTTCGGAGGGCATGTCGAGATTGGGTGCATGTAGAATGACTGTGTGGCGACGTTCACTACCGCCGACGTGTCGCGCGACAGCCGCAGCGCGTTATTTTTCATGCACTTGATCTGGACATGCCCTCCGAAATCGTAATTACTCCGCAACCACAGCTCGCATTGCCATAAGCGTGCTACCAAAATGATCGCTGAATTGCCCATTGGCTGAATATGTCCGTTTTTAGCGCTGTGAGCTTATGATTTTGAAGTATTTGGCGTGAACGTTAATAAAGAACTTCATTTTTGGCGAATTCTCTTCTAAGCGACCGTGTCGCGTCGTCTGACCGGCCTTGCATATTCTTCAGATGGAGCAGAATTTTATCAAGAACACGAAGGTGTGCTTAGTTTCTGTCTAGGAGGACTGTGTGTCGCAACAGCACATTTTGTGCTCTTATGTCGGGCAAAAACACCAGTATCACAATTGTAGTAATTTCACTCTCACTCCGAAACAAGACGTCTCAGAGACCATGTTCTATTGGAAAAAATATTTTCTCTAACGAGCTCTACAATTCCATGCAAGCTTTAAAAACCTTTCAGTCACACCCTGTATATATATATATATATATATATATATATATATATATATACAGGTAGTTCAACAGGTTCTAAAAATTAGCTTTTCGCTTTCGCCGCTACTGGAAACGGCAACTTTTCGACTGCTAGCAGTCAAAATATTATGGTTATTGGCCGTTGCGATTTCGTTTGATCGCTTTTCCCGTGCAACGTATCGGCGTGATTTTGAAAAATGGAGAAAGAGTTTCGAGTGGTTATCAAGCATTTTTATTTCAAAGGTTGGAATACGACCCAAGTGAGTTAGACGAGGTGTACGGTGACTCTGCGCCATGTTTTGCCACTGTTTCCAACTGGATTAATGAGGATGAACTACGTTCAGGACGCCCAAAAACGACAACTTATGAGGAAAACGTGGAAAAAGTGCGGAAAAATCGTTGCCGCAGATAAGCGAGTGAACATTAGGGAGATAGCGGAGGCTTTGGGGATCAGTTTGGGTAGTGTGCATTTCATCCTGCACGAGAACTTGAAGATGAAAAAACTCAGAGCAAAATGGGTGCCGCATTTGCTCAACCAAGGCCTAAAAGACACGCGTGTTTCCGGTTCATAGCGAAATTTGGCCAAGATTTCAAAAATCCGTCGGATTTTTGGCGCAGATTCGTGACCGTCGATGAGAGCTGGGTTTATCACTACACTCCCGAGACCCAAAAAGCATCTCGCCAATGGTGTGCACCTGATGAAGGACCTCCGAAGAGGGTGCGGACAACGGCATTGACCGGAAAGGTGATGGCTACAGTTTTTTAAGACCAACGTAGAATAATGCTGGTCGACTACCTTGAGAGCTGTAAAACGATTACAGGAGAATATTATGCAAGACTGTTGGACTGCCGTTAGCAAGAACTCATCGTGAAACGGCCCGCTTTGCAGAAGAAGGTTGTCCCGTTTCACTAGGGCAATGCTCATGCCCACAAGTCGCGGCAAGCATCGGCAAAACTGGCCCAACTGAGGTTCAAACTTATTGAACAACCTTCCTATTCTCCAGACTTGGCCCCTCCTGATTAATTCCTTTTTGGACATTTGAAGAATAGTCTCGGTGGAAAGCGTTTTTCCAGCAATGAAGAGGTTAAGGCTGCTGTCAATGCCTATTTTCAGTCTAAAGACGCGGAATTCTACTCAAGAGGTATAAATGCTCTGAAATCTCGGTGGGAAAGTGTATTGAGCTTTTCGGGGAGTATATCGAATAAAACAAAATTAAAAACAAGATTTGGAAAATTCTTGGTTTTAATTTTAAGAACTTGTTGAACTACCTGTATATATATATATATATATATATATATATATATATATATTTATATATGTACACCTATGTATGTCTACATGTGAGGGTATATATATATAATATATATATATATATATAATATATATAGAAAACCTAGATTATGATGATTTGAAGAATTTGTTTCCGGGGTAAAAATAATCGCTGCTAAAAATCGAACAGCCTGAATGGCAAGAAAAATAGATGGCCAAATACCAAAAGCACTCTTTAAGACATGTTTTTAATTCTAGTTAGACTAATCTTGGGAAGACAGTACTGCTGCCGCCCCTAACAAGTGGCAAAGCGTATACTGACCAAGCAATCCGTTTCTAATTCTAGACGATCATTTGTCCTCCAGAGTCGGAATCGTTAATGCACTGCGGACTGGACATATTGAGATATTTGAGAGGTTTTTCAACAGTTCTTGCGGCAGCATGGCCGCTCACTTTTAGCTGTATATAGTTTACCAACTTTTCGTATTGAGCATCGCTTAAAAGAAAACTCGATCAACTACGGGTTTCGAACCAGCAACATCCCTAAAGATGACAAGCACGATTAGCACATTAGTACCCTGGACCACGCCGCCACATTGACAGAACAAGCTACAACAGCCATCAAGACTGATCACCAGATTTAAAACAATTCTGTCTTTTCTTATCAGCAGTTCCGTAGTACGGTAGAATTTGTCACCGTCGTTTCTCTTTGTTTATATTTGAAATAAATATATTATATGTATACAGGTTTATATATAAACGTACCTATGTAGATGTAAGTACAAGGGCAGAGACTTTAAATTTTGCCGCTGAACCGACACCACCAGCGCCGTCTATCAGCTACCTACAGGCAAATTTCGCCTGTAGATTAATTCGCCAATCGGTGCCGCCGTTTTTATTTGAGTTTGGTTAAAAGTAGTAAAGAGAACGAGGTTTGGCGATTTTTAAGAGAGATTAATTTTTAATTTCTAAGAAATTGCAGATATCTTATGAATTAGTTGAAACCGTCTTAACGGATATTTTATGCGTCAGAAGACTGGCAGCACAGTTCGCCTCTAAAAATGTTGACTTTCCATCTAATGAACGTCCGTCGAGAAATGTCCGAATGGAACCTCCAGACGGTAGCAGAAGACTCCGGATTGCTTCTAAGAGTGATTGCAGGAGACGAGTAAATATATGGTTATGACATTGATACCAAAGTCCAATCCTCCCAGTGGTGATTTCAAAGAGAAAGTCGATCCAGGGAGTTTAGACAGAGCAAATCCAGCACCAACGTTTTCTTGAATTCTCCTTCAAGCGAATCATTTCCACATTTGTTTGGAAAAAAACGTAATGTTAAGACAATTGCGCGAGAATGTCCGACGCAAGAGGTGTGAACTCAGGGCAAACGACTCTTGGATTCCACCATCACGACACCGTGCCGGCGCACACATCGCCACCGATTTCGGATTAGGTTGATGAGAGATTCCATTTCTATATTTCTGCAACCTCTCTATTCGCCGGACCTGGCTTGTGCGACTATTTCTTGTTTCCGCAAATAAAAAAACTTGAAAGCCGACAACGTTTGAGACCATAGAGGAAGTGAGAAACTAAAATCGGTTCCGAAAGACGCGTATATTATTTTTCTAAATGTAAGAATGAAGGGCACATATACGTTGGCAGTGGGCATGATTTGAAGAAAACAAAAACGTTTTGTGAAATTAAAGAAACAGTTTTTTGTACGAATATGAATTCGAACTTTTCGATCCGTGACGTAAATGTACAATTTATTCTGCAGGGGTTATGAGAATGTTGGAACGGCTCACACAATGAGATTCAAAAGCACATGAGATGTACAAAAAATTATGTGGCAATCATTAACAAGAACAAATACTTTGATTAATAATATA